>JASANN010000385.1:5506-20138 GCA_031762395.1 Calameuta pygmaea | reverse complement strand
TATTCGTTGATATTCTTTTGTCCTCTGCGAATATCTCAGAGTACGAATGAGTTCTGCCTCTCTCTTACTCTCCACCGACTTAACTGCATCCTTCTCCTCCTACGTTATGCTTTGACACCATTTTCAGCTATGCTCCATTTTCACTCTTATTGTTTCTACCGTCTTCCGATATTTCATTCATCACTCATTTAATATGCGTCGCTAGTGAACATTCAACTGGTGAACTTTCCAAGATAAAATGTTCCGAATGTAATTTGAAAATCAGCTGTATCTCGGAAAGGGTTGGTTGTAGGGCTTTTTCCTTGATCTATTGAAAGATCTCTTAATGCAGAAAGTCAGAATGATCTATTTAAGAGGCTGATACAGGTTAAATTGCGATAGGACCACTTTCAAAATATTCCTTTACTTTCTGCAACTTGCAGTCTACTCTTGAATTTTTAAACTACTCAAAATTAGTTCGAATTTTCGCGGATAAGGGGGCAGCACCTCCTGGGCAAGATAAGTGGCGCCATCTCTGAGAGAACCAGTGAACTTTCTCCGATCAAATAATTTCGGAATCGAAATTTCAATGGGTTAATTCTTATTAAAGAATTCGCATTAGTTCGAATTTTCGCCGATAAGGGGGCAGCACCTCCTGGGCAAGGTATGTGGCACCATACTGAAGTTTCGACGATGCGATTTCAGAATTATTTGATCGGAGGAAGTTTATTGATTCTCGTAGAGATGGTGTCACATATTCTACCCAGGAGGTGCTGCCCCCTTATCGGCGAATAGTCAAACTAATGTAAGTTCCTTCCATATGAATTACTCCATTGAAATTTCGACGATGCGATTTTCAAGTTACATTTGGAATCATTTTATCGTAGAAGGTAGTATTGATGAAGAAAAGCGAAGTCAAGATATGGATAATATGGCAGAGATGGAATAGAAATAATGACAGAGAATATGAAGTACAGCTAAAAAGGGCTGTCAAAGTATAAGGGGGAGAAGTAGGAGAAGGATTCTGTTAGGACGGAGGAGAGTAAGATAGAGACAGAACTCATTCGTACTCTGGGATATTCGTAGAGGGCAAAACAGTATAAACGTGTATAAGTGTTTAAAGATAATTTATTCGACAAATGCCATAATGATACAGTATATGAAGTACAAATGTACATATATGAACCACATGAAAAATTAGCAATAACAATATCATTTTAGAGATATATAAATATATCACTGCACTATAATATACATATTGTATGTTATATGCGTTACCACGTTGGACTTTTCCTTTTCCAAAGTACTTTTTAACAGCTTGGTTTTGAAGGATATACTAGAAGGAGAGTGATAGAGACATAAGAAGGAATAGGAGATCCGAAAATAGAGTAGAAACGTTTGGTGGCAGCAGCCAGGGAAGATGTTGAAGGGAAAAAGAAGAAGAGTGTTACAAAGAAAGAGTGAAGAAGAGAGATTGTAAGGACTGAGGGAACTGGTAGAGAAGAATACGCGTTATCGACGGAGGCGATGATCACAAAATCCTAGTTCCAGACTCGCCGCTACGATTTAGCGCCATGATTTTGGTATCGCATAAAACAGTAGCGTTGTGCATCTCCCTACTCATCTCTGGTACATCTCTGGCGTAGTAGCATCATCGATAAAATGATTTATTTCCAACTCATTTATGCTTGTTCTATCATCATTTACTCCACTGGTGTTTCATCGTTAGATAGACGTCAGTTTATATCGCAAACAGCTTCTTCAAATTTACTTCGTTACAAAAACTTAGACGAAGACACGGCTGATCAAGGCGTTTGGGAATCAACTGATACGAGAAGAAAAATGAATGAAAACTCTTGCAAAAATTTGGGAACGCTGTTCTACAATGTAATGGGAAATCGCTACAAATGTGTTTGTCAGCCAGGATACGAGGGTGCCAACTGTCAATTGAGGAGTCACATTTGCAAAGAAGAGAACACAACCTGTCTAAGGTACAATAAGGACTTTGATGACTGCGTACCAATTCAAGGACATGGTTTTGCCTGTTATTATAAAAATGATCGAGAACGTTGGTGCAATTTCAAAAATGAAATTAGCTGTCCACCTGGTTGGACGTGTCTAGATAATTTAATTGGTCTGAAACGAGGTTACAGATGTCTGCCTCCAGGTCAGCTGAAGTCATTAACGACGTCAGAGATGTTTAATGATCTGTGGATTCCGCCATGTCAAAATGGTGGTCGCTTGAATGAAAGCGGTATTTGTGTCTGTTTAAAAAGTTTCATGGGTACGCACTGTTAGCTGTCATAGTAAATACTTGTCATGCAAGAAATCATTTTAATCATCAGGTCCTTATTGCGAATCGATCCATCACTGCAAAAACAATCCTTGTTCGGACGGAAGTACTTGCCACTCATTTCCGGCTGGTTACGTATGTACTTGTCCCGATCATCGTACAGGTGTTGATTGCAAAATCATTAAAAGGCGAATTATATCTATTATGAAAGATGTCCGACTGTTTCATCATTCTGAGCAGTATATTTTAATTCCATCAACTTTCTTGTATTTGGTTCGTAATCCTGGATTTTTGCCAAAAATTTCCATTGATTTTTCGGACAGTAAGTCATCATTTTCTGGAATCATTAAATTTTCTACCATTAACGAAGGACATTAATAGGACAATGTTACTTTTAATGTGTAGGACGAGTAATAGAAATGACTCAGGAGGATTTTCACAGGATCGAGAACATCAATGATCATTTAATAAATTTAAAATTTCAACCAATCGAAGACAATGGCTTGGTTGCATATGCAATCAATTTCACTCATACCTACACTAACGAAGGAATTTACAATATGTCATTCAGAGCCTGGAACAATAATTTACTCATCTTCAATTCAGTATTTCCAATTCGTGTATCCGACCCAGTCAACTGTACCTTTCAATTAAATTTGAAAAACTCTGTTCAGACTCCAGACACAGCAACACTTTATCATCGTAGAGACACTATCGATATTTATGCTTCGACCAGAGTATCCTGTCCCGGAACTAGTCTCAGTTATCATTGGGAATTATTTTCCGTTCCAAGTATCTTCTCAGCACCTGCAACGAAATTTAAAAGGTATACACATGGAAGCGATAGTTTCAAAAAATTATTTTCACAAATTGATTAATCCAATTGCCATCTAGGACTCCACGGAACATTAGTGTTCACAATGCAGAATATCATGCTCCGCCATATACGTTAACTCAAGGAAACTACGTCCTGGTTCTGTCGGTAAAGATGGTCCAACCTATAAATGGAGAATTAATTAATGCAACTACCTGGTTTCAAATTGTCAAGGACAAAATAGTTGCCCATGTATCTGGAGGTAATGATTATTTAATCTATGAGTGCGTTAATTTCTAATGATGATCTTTCTTGCACTCTTAGGCAGTTTCTGGAACGTTCATGAAACCGAACCATTTGAGATCAGCGCTTTCGAATCCTATCACCCTGATTTACCTAGGGAGAGCCAATTGAATTTTTCTTGGTTTTGTTCAGTACAGAAGGCCGAGGCTATGGCAACTGATTTTTGTGAGATAAATGACTTTATGATGATATCGACGAAACCGGTTTTACATGTTCAGGATCATCTACTTAGACTTGGGCTCATTTATGATTTCATGGTTAAAGTGGAATCGGATACCGCTGAAAGTTCAATGCAGAATGTAACGATTCAAGTAAGGAATTTAGTGACCAGTTAATTGCGTTCGTGTTCATTAGGTTAAATCTTTATGGTGTGACCACGTTCAGGAGAGCTTTTAAAGTCGCGAATTTTTACGAATTAAAATAAGTTCAAGATTCGTGTTTAAGAACCTAAAATTACAGGTTGTCCCACAAGATGTTGAACTGATTCGCATAAATTGCATTCAAAACTGCAAGGGAAACATGGTGGCAATTAGTCGTCCATTAATTTTGCAAGCATGGCCTAAAATAAAATCTAAAAATGTTGAACTCAAATGGGATTGCACGCGTGACGATCATCCCAATTTATCGATATTAAGAACCGAAGATTTCGTAGTGGAAGACGACATGTTAATCGTAAAGGCTAGAGTCTTTCGGGAGAGTTATCGTTATAAAGTAAAAATAAACTTTGACTGATTTTCAATAGTTTCGAAAATTTTACTAAAGAAATAAATTCTATCCCAGGTCACGGTCACTGCAGGGCATAAAAATAACACCAAAAAGAATGGAATTGCAATTTTGAATTTTTTAACGGTCTCGAAATTCATAGCTGGAACTTGTACAATATTTCCAGAGCAGGGATTCGCTCTTTTTACACAGTTTGCTATAACGTGTGACTATTTCTTATCAAATAATGCACCGATTATCTATGAAGCTTTTCAATACATGTCACCAAGCCAGGAACCATTGTTGATTAGTTTTAATGTAAGATATTAATTAATACTAATGATCGCGATGATAACTTTTTAATTATCTTAATAATTTTTTTTTTTCTAAGGTTTCTCCAGAATTTTCGAATATTACTTTAGCAACTGGTTTGCCAGAAATGGAATTCATTACTAGAGTTGTTATTTATGCTACTGATAGCACTGGTTTAATGGAATCTTATGTAATTAACGTAACTGTATATCCTACAGCAGCTTATTTAGGAGTAATTAGTGAGATAAAACTCATTAAAACTTTGATAACCTCTATGGCTTCTATGACGGCTAGGCACATCGTCGAGGCAGATATCCATGCTGTGATAACCGTAAATATTGTATCTTTTTTATATAACATCATTTTGAGCCCTTAATTAATTTATCATTAATTATGACTCTCAATAGAACGTATGGACGATTCTACGCGCCATCAGTACGATGGTCCAAAGACCGTTAAACGATGAGGACGAAATCTTTATTAATCATCACAAATACGTTTTGGTATGTTTTTTGTTGTATTTTTGGATACGTCCGTATAAAACATACTTTTACAGTTTTTTTTTAAAAATAATTATATATTTTTGTCTCTATCCAGGTGGAATATCTTTCTCGTTGTAAATACTTCAATTCAATTTCGATGAAGTATGCTATATCGGCACTGAGATTACTGATCGAAATACAAAAAAAATACAATTATCAGCGAAATAATGATAAAATTCAATTGATTTTTAATCAGATTCTGAATGATCCACTACTTTATAACGTGTCCAGAGCCGATTTGATCGACATTGGTGTCAGTATTCTAAGCGCATCGCATTCACTGATCGAGAAATCAATTTCTGAGGATTCAGCGTGGAGTCATCAAGCATCTATCGATAATCTACAAAAATATTCAAATTTACTTAGTCATTCAATCGCACCTCATGAAAGTATCGAGATGACAAATTTTGATGAAAATCTGTGGCTCCTATTGCGTAGAAGTTCTCCAGACATGTGGTGGACCGGACGAAATCATCAAATCATTGCCAACGTCTCGGTGTCTGATAGATTCCAATGGTTCAATGAATTTTTGGATTTGGAGGCAATAATCTTTACCCCTACTCCTTCTCGACGAACACTAGGCAAATTAGAAGAAACTAAACTCCCAGTGGTAGGCTTGACCTTTGTACAAGAGAATCATTTACCGCGTGTTACAAAATTAAATGTATTTACCAGGCAACCATTAACACTTACACATCCATCAAAGACCATAGGATTTCGGCAAAAGGCGCAATTGCCAATGCTGACATTAAATTTTCCCTGAAGTCCAAGAATCATCAAACGATAAAAAGTAAAATTTTCCACCACTACAACTACAGTTACTAAAAACAGTAGCGACTATTTATAAAAATGACTATCTTTATTTTTATCATTTTTTCAAATAGGTTCCGTACGCGTGAAGCCATCATGGTATTACACTAATGATGATATATCGCTAACGAGATTAGAAGTACAACCAAGCGGCAGATTGGTGATAATATTTGATGATCAAAATGATAACGTGATGCTTCGGGTTATTGTCGCTAAATCGTATGCGCCTGTCATGGAGGATTTTTTTGAATCTGAGACCATACCCAGATATTGGGAAAAGAATTTGACGGCAATGAAAAAGTGGACTATATACAGAGATATCGATGACGATGATAACGATTACGAAGAAGAAGATACTGACGATAAAAGGAATGCATCAGTATTCTTTTACATTGGAGTTTTACCTCATCAAGTAATCGAATGGACATTAACGTTGCTTCTGATAAAATGAAAACGCTTTAATTGTGTTCACTGTGCGCAGGTTACATTGAGGTCACTGATGCCCAATTTAGATCCATCGATTCCTGATGATTTTCTTGAGGAAACATTATCAAAAATACAACCTTATCGTAGAAACATTGAATACGTTTTTCGTGTATTCACGGTACATTGTTTGCGCTGGAACGAAACTAGGAAACAATGGTCACCACACTGTAGAATCATGGATGACGTTACTGACAGTTCAATGACCTGTCGTTGTCAAGGATTGAGTACAATCACAGCGAATTACAGAGCAGTCATTGACACGGCTTATTCGCATAGTGAAATTTCTATGTTTGTACAATTCCTCGAGAACGAAATCATCACGTGGTACGTTACGTACAATTTTCGGATCTTAAGATCAAGTAGTTAAAAAAGTTAATGATTTTTTTTAAAAATAATTTTCAGGTTCATAGCTTATTTGCTATTGTGCTTTTTGGCATTGTACCTATGGGCTAGTAAATGGGATCATTGGGAGAAAAATCAGAAAAAAGTTATCATGCTACCGGATAATGATGAGTCTCATTCGTACTTATATATATTAAAGTTATATACCGGAAGGAATGAGGATGCCGCTACGAGTTCAAAAGTACATTAGTACTTTATCATTAAGAATCATCTGAGTCTTTTTTTTTTCTTCTCATTTTGATCATAACAGGTTGTAGTTATGCTGGAAGGTTCACTTGGTAACAGCAATGTCCATGTGCTGGAATCATTGGCAAGACCAGTGACGACGTGTGGCGGGAAGGATCATTTTCTCATAAAAACAAAATCATCATTAGGCGATGTTTATCGTTTGAATGTGTGGCACAATCATAGGGGTCCAAGACCTATATGGTGATTATTAATTAGACGAAATAAAATTTTAAAAATCATTAACAATGATTTCTTCGTGTTTCAGGTACGTCGATAAAATCATTATTCATGATGTACAAACCCACGTCGTTAGTTTCTTTTTGATAAAATCGTGGCTGTCTCCGCTTCATGGTGACGGTATAAATAATTTTTGTCTATTACTTCATGTAGTAATATTAACTTTATAAATCATCAATGTCGATTAACTCATGATTTTTAATTATACAGGGTCTATAGGATATACCTGTTACAGACTGATGAATTTTGAAAATTTTTCTTGGCGCATGCGTTACTCAAATGCCATGCATGGAATTACGTGTGCTGGTTATCATATGCTGTTCGGGATGTTTACGAGGTAAATGAATAATCCATAAAATTCAATGAAAAAAAAATATTATCATTTTAATTAGTATTAAGCGATATAATATAATTAATTGACATTTTGATAATTCACTAGGCATTCCGTTCGATATAATTCACGACGAAAACGAGTGATATCGACTGTAACATATTGTTTAATCATTATGGCCTGCATAACTGAATTTTATCCAAAATTTAAAAATGGCAGAAATGAATTGGATTCTGCGAGCGAATTAACATTTGGCAAGTTTGAAATTATCATCAGTATTCTAGCCTCTTTGATTTCATTTCCGGTGGGCTGTGCCCTATTTTGGATTTTTCGAAATATAGCACCCGCACAATCCTACGCCAGTAATTATTCCTCTAGGTAATCGATAATTACAATAGAAATTAATTATAAAAATTAATATGAATAATAAATTCTTCATAACGTTCATAGATACGTACAAGAAATAGTAATACCAAAGCCAATCAAATTAGATGATTTGGAAAGAAATGATCTGATTGGTCAGTTCAGTGGCAAGCAGCAATTACTGGTGAATAACATGTATATGAGTATCGATAATCCTGTAATTCAAAATCACGTTGTACCCTTGAATTATTTGGACGATACCGAATCCAACGAATTGTACGAAAAGGTACGTGATTGAATTTCTAATGATTTTTTTAGATACATTTTTGACTGTTGAATTTACCTCAAAAAAAAAAAGTAAAAGAAATTAGTTTGACAGCAAACTATTAGCTAATAATTCTTACTGCCTGCAGATGATCTCAAAGACCCGACCTATACATGGAATTCAAAGAGTGCGATTGGCTTACATATTCCCTCATGCATTTCTCTATCCGGTCTGCGCCTTGTATTTGATGATTTCAATGATTTCGTTATATTTCACACTGACTCGAGGTTCCTGGTATTCATGGAACACAGCACGACGATACCTCATCTCATGCTGGATTGCATTTCTATTTAGTTTTCTAATTTTGGAGTCACTGAAGGTAAAGTCACTAAAAATTATTTATTAACGATTCAAATAAATAATAATCCATAGGTCAGGATACTTGCATTATGGCAAATATTAAGAGACAATCATCTATACGTGCTCGAGGATAGAAGCCACATAGTGATTTACGTAACACGCGAATTAATCGCGATGATGCGAGACAGACGAGAAAATCGTTCTGCAATTAGATCATCGTCAATTTACAAGCCGATACCTCGAGAGAGAGTGGAGGATCTGAAACATGGATTTATTAAAAGTTTCATTGCAAAAGTATAGTGCAATTAAGGATTCAGTGTGTTTAAGATATATTTTTAAATTTTGTTTATTTCAGGTTTTCCAGACTGAGATAATAGTTTCCATGGTATTTCTGATATGTCTGATTATCATTCAAGGAAGTATTTATAATCGTGGGAGTTATTATCATTATAGGAATCTTGACTTAGTCATAAATGGTCATTCCGATCATAATCAAATGTCATTGGTTAAATTAAATTATATGGAAGATTTTATTTCTTACCTAGAAACGACTGTCTTACGAAGTATTTATCATGAAAATGATGCTTCCGGTGGAATTTTTATTAGTAGTGATGGCGTTAACTATCTAGTTGGTAGCTCAAGAATTAGACAGGTATGTAAATTTGGATTATAGTTTTGACAAATAATTTTTCTTATTGATTTTTAATATATATTTTATGACAGATTAGAATATATCCAGAATCGTGCTTAAAAGATCTACTCAAGGATTTCCATGTGGATTGCAAATATGCGAATATTCAGTATGATATGGATAAAAGAAATTTCGCCGAATCATGGAAAGAGGAGATCATTACACCTGAACCTTCGGATCGTGAAAAAATTTGGGCTTATCAGGATATAATTAGTGATGAATATCTTGCGATAGGTCAAAACGAGCAAAGCTCATATTACAAAGCCAAGTAACTCGCACTATGTCCTCAATTAAATAATTATTATAAAACAGGAAATGAATCCAGTTATCCAAGAGGCGGTTACATAGTGTTATTGGGACGCGACAAAAGTACAGCTTTAGCTGAATTTAATTATCTCAAAGAATCAAATTGGATCGATAAGTTCACCAGAGCTGTTATCTTCGAGGCTTCCCTTTTTAACCCAAACACCAAAGTAGCAAGTACCATTAGGATTCTGGGTGAAAAGTGCTATAATGGTGGTTTTGTAGCTAAGAAAAATATTTATTTTGCAAAGGTGAGAGTTTGGGAAAGTAAATTATAAACGTACTCAACACACAAAGAAAGAATTTAAATAAATTCATGATAAAACTATTCTGATTAATCTTAGGTGAGATCAATCGATGATCATCAGGAGGTGATCCTCGTTTTAATGATGATCATACTTTTTCTATCAATGTTCCTTTATGTACAAAAGAAACAAACGGAGTACGCTAAATCATCATGGAGATACAGTTTTCATATATGGAATTTATTGTGGATATTTTTCATCATTACTGTCATCGTCGTCATCTTAACATACATTTTTCGTATGAGTAAAGTCAGTTATCGAAATTATTTCTGCTATGATTTAAATTGCAATTATAATTGTAACATTTGATTGATCCATGCTGATTAAAACTCCATGATTTAGGTATTTGGATCAATAGAGAAACTAAAAAATTCTCATAGCAAAAGATACGTATCTTTTGATGATGTCGTATGGGCCGAAAGTGTGTTTCTAACTGTCATCAGCATTTCTTTAATTATAACAATTATAAAAATTGGTGAAATCATTACTACGAAGTAAATAGAAAATTTTGGACCTTCACTTTGAAGGGGTTGACAATGATAAATTAGTGAGACTTGTCATTTTACCTGATGATAATTATTATTTATTTATTTTTAGATGGAGAATATTTTTACTTTGGAAAACAATCACTAGATCCTTAGGATTAATAATGTCAGGGACTTTAATTATTTTGATAACACTTATGAGCTTTGGATCATTGACATTTCTGATATTTGGCACCCATGCATGGACTTATCATAAATTTCATTGGGCAACTATGTCTCTTTTCAAGATTATGCCAAATTCTATGGATTTGACATATTTACCTGCTTGGAACACATGGACGTCATTGCATTTAACGATGCCGATAATTAGTGGACTAATTGCACTTGCGTTATTAATTCTTCGATATCTTATATTTTCAATCATTTTAACGAGCTACGGTGCTCTACGTTTTCAAAATGGAATTAAAAAGGACGTTCGTGGTTTTTTGAAAGATCGTACCCTTAAACGTTACTTTGGAATTGGAAGCTCAGAGCCTGACCTAAGGGTATGATCATATATCATAAACTATAATAATATTATATTCTTATATTCAGTGAATTTTTCTATCTCTTTAGATGTTTGAAAAATCAGATTTGGATTCACAACGATATCAAATTATTGTTCGACTTTTAAAAAATGCTGTTAACACACAAGATAATGAAGCCAGGCAGCAAGCCATGGGAAATTTATTATTATACAATTTAAATAAAATGGCTGAATTAAAAAATTTGAAATCATCCGAAACTGAAATGACAAATCAGTTGAAAAATGATTTCTTAATGATTAACTCGCTTAGAGCTGCTTTACGCGTGCGAACATTCTAGAATTTTCAGGATAAATATAATAATAAAATTATTATACGTGAAAAATTTAATTTCTCAAATGTTCAAATAATTGCAATTAACAAGTTATTGGAAATAAAAACTTAAAGCGATTCATTAATACTACGTTACGATACAAGTGCGCGAAATACGTGATTCTTCTAGAATTTTGATTTCGTGAGGATCACGTACGCGCATGCGTCTCATACTATTTTTTAAACTCACAATCAATGTGCGAAATTCGATTTCTCATGCCTGTTTTTTTAACTGAGTGTGCAATGTGGGTTATAATTATATCGCTACGATACCGTTTTGTTTATCGTAAACAGGGAGCTGAACTCACAATCAGCGAGCTTAATGAATTATTTCGCACACTGCGCCTCAAAATCCATGAAACGGGCACTTCGCACAAAGCCAACGGGCATGAGAAATCGAATTTTGCAAACTGAGTAAAAAAACTCTTTCATTTTGTCAATTTGGCACAAATGACAATTGAAAAATGTACAGTCAATACTTTTGTTAGAATTCATCATGATGTCATTATGAATTGAACGTGTGTCTTCGATATACGAAAACTAACAAATCATTACAAAGAATTAAGTTAATTAACCGTGGCAGTTACTGCTGACAAAAATTAAAAACATGAATCGTACGGAAAATTCATTATGTTACGAGCTTTCGACATTCGCCGAGGTTATGATCAAGTCTAAAGGGACTTTCAATAAATTACAAGAAGAAGCCAATGCCATGTTGAATTTATTACCGGAATTGGATATAATTTTGAAAAATTCCCAGCGTGACGAGGATGAGTTGAAATTTGAAAAGCACAAGAGAATAAGAAATATGATCGAACATGCAGATTCACGAGCGATAAATAGTTCGGCGCTGCAACAGAAAATTATATTTGCCCAAGAATTTTCTAATCGATTGGATAAGATTGAAAATTTAGCACGCGTATGTATCTTTGCGCTATTGATATCTTTGATCGATTCGATCAATCACGAATAATTATATCTTTTTAATCTCGTAGGTTTCCTGGCTCTTGACATTCATGTTCTCCAGCAATTATCTGTGCGTTCCACGACCGCCACAGCGATGCGATTGGTACACCCCGCGTAAAAGATCAATTCCACGTATCGACGTGAAATTTTAAAGAATTGCACAAACAACTTGTCAACTACATAATTTATGCAGTAAGTATCACGAGTACAAGAGAAACTCGACGGAATTGAAAAAGTAAAAGAAACTCCGAAAAAGCAATTACCATTATCGTATCTTTGAAATGCCATTACTATCATGTAAATGTTTTCCTAATTAACTTTCGAGTAATTAACGCGACAGTTAAATAACATATAGATACGTTAAGAGATAATATTATTTATTTGTGCACAGATGTTATTCACCATATTTTGGAAGATACATAAACATGCGTACACGAATATGATTAATTAAAGCTTGACCTTTATATTGGAAATTATCAGAAATATGAAACTTAAAATGCCTACCGATCCCGGTGAAATTCCACATGCCTGGAAACAATAGCCAAATTTTTTGCACGCTTCCTTCTTGTAAGACTGTATTCCTTATTGTTTCTAAGTAAATTTTTGGAAAATTAAAAATTTTGTGATAATATATTTTTTTTCACGATTATGGCTTCGGAAGTCATTGATGTTTTTTGATGAGACTTTTTAGCGATAATGCATTGGTTTCGTAATTTACTTAGCAACCGATATTCTGTATGATAACTAGAGACAAAGATCATGACTATTAATAATTGTTTACGTGTTAAAGTATCACTCTGCTGTAATCTTTTAAACGTGTAAAAAACTAATCACGAATCGGGTTATCGCAATTAATAAAAATGTACTATATGTGGAGTACATACCTCTACATGTACGAGTAGAATAAGAGTTTTTAGTGCGAAATTATGAAATTCTTTTAAGAATTATTTTTATACGAAAATTCATTTTATTACTCAAAGTTAATGTTTCAATGTACTTTCAATAAATGGTTGAAGTGAAAAAAATTTATTATTTTATTGCAAACTCACTGTATAATGACTAATCAAAGGAAAAATAATGGAATCTGGAGAATGAGCAAAGTTCGCGAAAATATCTGAACTCTACCCCATCACATGTGCCTGAGAAACATGCGATTCCATGATTCTTTCTTTTTTTTCTCCGCGAGAAACTTTCTTCTAAAGCATATAATTGCAAGAGAAATTATATTTTTTTTCACTTCCTTTTATTTTATAAATCGAATTACTCAATTCTGAAATTTCGATTTCACTATAATTAAGTTAGTACGATAGAGTTTGGCTGAAGTCAAATTAATAGTTATACAGGGTGTCCCATTTGAAACAGGACGGTTGAATATCTATTTAAGGAAGAGCGAGACAGGAAAATGTGTCAGACGAAAGTTTTAGAGTACGAAGAGAGAAAGTCAGTGCAAATAGAATTTATGCTTCTACTATTTATGCTTCTGTGTTGCCAGCATAAAGCCAGTTTCTTTAAACAACGATACAATTTTTTAACCCCCACAAGTTGTGCGTCTCGTCGAGACGAATTCGGCCATACCCTATCTTATGATTATTTCATCGATTTTTTATGAAATATCATAAGAAAATGCAACAAAATCTAATTAGCTTTATTCAAGCTTTCTTACATGTTCTATTTCACATGTTGCACGTGTGTGATTGTGTAGGTGCAGGGCACAATTATTGCAGATGTTCGATGTTGCCACCATTTTCAGCGAGACACAGCTCCAGGCGGCGTCGAAAATTTCCAATAACAGACCGAAGAACTACAGATGAGATGTTTGCAATTGCATCTCTGATGCGATTTTGGTCCATTTTCGTGTGATATTTGATAGAAAATCGATAAGAAAAAAATCATAAAATAAGTTATGGTTCAATTCGTCTCGATGAGACGCACAACTTGTGGGGGTCCAAAAATGCTGTTGCCATTTAAAAAAACTAGCTTTATGCTTGCGATATAAAAGCATAAATAGAAGAAGCATAAATTCTATTTGCACTGACTTTCCTCCTTCGTACCCTAAAACTTTCGTCTGATACATTTTCCTTTCTCGCCCTTCCTTAAACAGTTATTCAACCGTCCTGTTTCAAATGGGACACCCTGTATATAATTGATAAATACCATAAACAAATAGAAAAAAATATTTCAAAATGTGAATTTAATACTAGCAAATAATAATTTTTCTAATAAATAAATCATAATGTTTACTGAACGAGCAAATCTGTACTGTCATTTTCTTCCTATTGTTTACGGATGGGGAAAAGAGGACGCGAAATATAGGCAGCCGCCGCATGCCTTTTGTTTAACAGTAATTGCTCAATAACTATACAGTAAATGATGCTGATATTTTTACAGTAACGTCTTAGATATCAAGCTTTCCAGAAATAGATTTTAATGCATAGGTTCAGTTGCTACCTTTTGCGAAAATCAAGGATATCTTGCTAACTACTATAGTATTTAATAATGAATGGTCTATATATATATTAAATCGAGCGTTGCTATGGACCATCGTTAATTGTTTGTTTA
>JASANN010000384.1:1125057-1244381 GCA_031762395.1 Calameuta pygmaea | reverse complement strand
CTCTCTCTCTCTCTCTCTCTCTCTCTCTCTCTCTCTCTCTCTCTCTCTCTCTCTCTCTCTCTCTCTCTCTCTCTGGTAACGGCTTAATGTGGGTGATGATGTGATTACGTGTGCCGGTTCCGAGCGCGCGTTGACGCTGACGCTAACGTCGTGCTTCTAGTAGGATTGACCGATAAACTACTTTTTCTTTTTATACTTCGTATCGTTGCCATGGAGACGAGTTCATTAAATCCCAGGAGAGGACATTAGATGATTGGAAGGAGGCAGACAGCTTGGCACTCGGTTGGGTCGCTTAGGAGATTCTGGCGACGTTCCTTATGGCTCTGTTTCATGAAACTGCAAATTTTTTTTGAAAATACGAAGACACCGTTCCCGTTGGTTTTCTCGTATAATCTTACGTGGAGAAAAGTGCTGCGATTAAATAACACACGGTTGGTGTGAGGTAAGACTAGATTTTTTTTGAGTGAACACAGGCAGGGATATGAGCTCCATCTTAAAATGTTATGACGTGGGTGGCGAGTGAATGGGTTGCACTATCTTCGATTAACGAGCTCCGTACTACTACGTTATGCATCTGGTCGATAGTTGTAAACGGGCCTAAGCGATATGTTGTGTAACAATTGAAAGTCTATAAGTCACGTGGCGAGTTGTTTCGTAGATTTTATTGAAGGCTAATTTGTCTAGCTACATAAATTGCCTATCGATATATCGATACATATATATATATAGGTACTGTATCGATTTGAGAAAAAAAAATTTCCTCTCGAGATTCAAATATTAGAAACGAAGATTTCACTGCTCTATTCTAAATTGCATCTGAATATATGTAGATCGCAGGGGGCACGACTGCACTTTAAAATGCATTAGACGATCTTTTAGCAAAGTACGAATGCAGTATCTGCACATCGAGTGAGAGTGCGGCGCATGCAGAAGGGTGCGCCGGTTCAAGGCGATAATGATTTCCTCCCCTCGTGAGAATTGCTTGATCGAAAATGCATATGCAGCCGTCGTAGCTATAGATAGGTGGAATGACGAACGTAATGACGATCCCGTAAGTTGCATCCAGGCATCCAGCATCTCGCGCTCCATCTCGGCCAAAGTGGGAGGGGAGCGGACTAGACTTCAAAGAGGTGAGGAGGGAGGAAGGAGGTGCAAAGTGCAGTCGTTCCGATTGCTGATTCTATCTCTGGAATCTAGATGGATATACCTACTATCACCTATTAGCCATTACCTACCTACGTATCGGATACTCCTGGTGCTGCTGGCAAATGCTAACAGCTCTAAATTACACTGTTCGCGCCAGGAGGAAGTTCAGCCCAGCGTCTTACTAGCTCAGGCAGATACTATTGTTACGTTGGCTAAACCGTTCGAAAACGGGTTCATCGACGATCCTACAGCCGACCCGGTGCATAAATGCATCTTTCTCTACCCAAGCAAACCATCCGATATTTTGATTCCCGGAGAGAAATCATTACTGATCCCAGCACCACGCTGGACCCCGGGCGACTCTGATAGAAGGAATCATCCCAGTGCCAAAGGAAGATTCAAGATCTCGAGAGGATCTTTCGCACGATCGTTCTTTCCGAAAATTGCTGAGACCTGGCAAATGGGTCAAAGGTCGCGCGTTGGTACTTTCCCTTTATCTGCCTAGGTAAACTTCAAGCAATAATATTACTGCTCTTGGTATATACACTTCCTGAAGGCATTGCTTGTGCTTCGCTAAT
Organism: Calameuta pygmaea; assembly: GCA_031762395.1. Lineage (NCBI taxonomy): Eukaryota > Metazoa > Arthropoda > Insecta > Hymenoptera > Cephidae > Calameuta > Calameuta pygmaea. The sequence goes on along the minus strand of JASANN010000384.1, from coordinate 1,242,657 downwards.
GAAGTGTTCAGGCTGTAATTAGATTCCATGCGCTATTGATTCTCGGAGACTTCGGGACGCTCGGCTGCACATGCTCCGGGGACAATTACAGTCCAGGCCACGTGGCTCATTTTCGTACGTCAATGTATAATTTCGCTAACGACGTGTCACGTGGTTGGTAACGACTATGGACCTCAGCTGCCACCGGGACCTTGTATGTACCTAGTTTCGAATAGTCAGGAAACGTTCTAACGCTTTTTTTTTTTTTTTCTAATACTACGTCAACTAGCCAACGCCCGAAATGTTCGAGTCAATAAGACTTTCTACTGCTCGAATTAATGAATCATTGTCAACGCCCGATAAAATCAGTGTAGCAGCAACGCGCGGGGTCTTATTATGATGCCCGAGGCTTCACGGTCCTACGTCCAGTAACTTACCTACGTATACCGACTACGTAAGTGGATCATGTTAATATATAACGCAAAAACTTTTTCACGCAGGCCTTCTCGATTTGATTAGCCTCGATTACTTTTTCTTTTATTCCTTCGGCAATTTCATACGTTTAGAGCACATTTATTCGCCGTTCGATAGGATGAACCGGTGATGAATTACTCGCCTCGAGCGTCTACATTTGTCATGAGATTTTATACCGTGAGTTTTATTGCTATCATTCGTTATGCTTGTGCCACTTTTTATTAACACTCATTAATTCACTTTAGTTAATATTCTTGAGGTAGAATATTTCGAACGTCTTTTTTTTTTCTGTATCTCATTGTTTGGGTCGACTATGAATTTATTATTAGATGCCTTGAAGCAGGTATGGGATGCACGTGACAGGAAAATATAGGATTTAAGAGCTAATTAACTGCCTGAAAAAATATGCAACAGCCATTTTTTTATGTCGTGGCGGTTCCAAATTTTTCTTGAATTAAAACTGCCACGGGTTTTCACTGAAAGGGGTGAAGCTTCAAAATTTTAATTGGGCCGCCTAATTAGCTCTTAAACAGCTCGTAATTTTGAAACAGATTTTATTTTTCACTGCGGCGGTTTCAGGTTTATCGATGTGCCGTGGAACGTCGTTTGAAATAAAATTTAGAGGAATGACTAATGCATGCAGAAATTGCATATGGAATAACGCAGTGAACTTTTGCTTCTAATGTCGTCGTCCCTGTGACATATTTATAGCTGCGTGAAAGTCACACATCTGCTCGAGTGTTCTCTCCGCGAATGAAAAATCGCAACTCTTTCCTCGGGTTATTCTATAGAATTAATGCCCACGTGAAATTGATACTTGCTCTTACGTCGTTAGAAATTCGCATTAGAATCTGTGCCATTCATCGTGGTCGTTTACTTCCTGTGAATCTTCCGAATGTCAACTGCAATTACGTTATTATTAATTTTAAATTAAACAGTCATTTTTTACTTTCTTCTTTCACTTAACCATAAGCGATTCGTTATATTCGATACCTGCCTCGTTCTGAACTGCTATTAATTCATGATTGATATGCAGTGTACATTTTTTTTGAATTGATATTTAGAATTGGGAAAATTTGTGAAATTTGAATTTCTGAAGAATCACGTAGCAAATGTTATTCGCATGGACGTTGTTTCAATACGAAAGTTACAGAACGTTCAGTTTTTCGGCTCCGGTCAGGTATTTGGCAAACGGGTTTTTACATTGCATACAAATATTTAGTATAAACGCGAAATCGATGCTCTGGATTTCTTAGAATTTTTCAAGACTCCACGTGGTCTGCTAGGAGTTTATTTCAACGTCTTCGAGTAACATCGAGACGCTATTAGATACCGCAAAAGCGAAGAACGATTTTCGTATCGCTTCAGGTGTAAACAGACTTAAGGCCAGCGACGACGTGTTTTTCTCGAAAGTTTTCGATTATTCTTCACGTCGAGGAATTGAAAACATAACGAGGCGTCGCGATGGCTAAGCGGCTATATTTTATTTCCGTTCGCGACGAGCGTCGGCAAAATTTGAGTTGGCCGGAGAATTTAAAATTAAGCTTGAAATATTTAATACACGCTGAGAAGTTAATTGCGAGATAAGTACGCATCGGTGCAAAATTAAAACCCGCTCGCGAAGTCAACAGTAAAGATTGAAACATAAGAAAAATTCGAAATTACATGTAGCACGTGAGAAAAAAAATTTCGACTAATTAGTAATTATTAATTAGAGTAATTAGTCATAGCACTAGACGGGAATCTACGTTATAACTGATTAAAAAATTAGAGCATAAGAAAATGAGGAAAACTTTTAATTACATTCTCACTCGTAATTAGAATTTAATATATCGAGAGGGGTGGGGAGGGGGGGAGGTTCAGTACCTGATAACATTTATCGCTGATATAAACTTTCGCGAATCGTCCTTCCCAGCCACCCTATTGATTTATTCAGATCGAAGCTGTATCGTTAATCCAATAATAAAAATACTCCCGACTCAAAGCCTATAGCTTCGCTTAGCGCGTATCTCATTTGAATATGCGTACACGCAAGACGCAACACGGTAACAGCGGAACTCGTCCGCGCTCACGTTACTACGTTTACTAATGAACTAAATTATTTGTAATATATTCCGTCCTATTTGCATTAACACGACTTTATTGCATCGGATCGAGTGTCCTTTTAGGAAGGATTCGCATGTAATCCGCTAACTTTGCAAGGTAATAAACACAATTCAAACTCACTTTCGATCTCTTCCCTTACTGATAGAAAAAATAAAAAAAGGCCATCAAAACCCAAAATTGTCATATCCAGCTCCGTGAGAAATCCGCTGCAAAATCGTTCACGTTTCTAAAAACGAATAACGACAGAGGCTGACACGTGACTGTATCGCGACACGTAATATCTTCATTTCATTAGCACCGACTGTCTCTATAGTTTTGCCCAGACTGTCCCTTCAGTCTTGGAACAGGACACCTCCAGTCACGAACCAGGAGCCACATTAATCGCCACTTTACTTTCAATTAGAGTCGATCGACTCGAGTGTCGCAATGGAAATTTCATATAGCCAAACGCAACTGTATGACTACGTAAATGTTAATCGAACGTATCCGACAATCGATGACAGTTCGATACGAGAGAAGCCCGGAATAATTTTAATGCCAATTACGTTCTAATGATCCGTCGAGATTTCTGTGTCGATTGTACAATTCTTCTTTTATGATTTGTAAAATCAATCTTCCGTGTCGGATCCGATAGGATCAAGAAGCTTTGCGAAACGGTAGCTCCTTTCAATCCAATCCGATGATCCGATTCGATTGGATTTTCGTGACGGTAAATTGAATAACGATTGGGAAATGGAAATAGGCCTTAAATCGCCTAGCGATTTCGGCTCTGTATACATCAGGAGAAATTTCAAAATTATTTCATTCGAAGTGACTTTTGGATATTATACACCACGTGGTTTGTGTATACCGTCAGCTGACAGGAACTCAGGCTAGAATCATCGAGTGGCTCCACTCTGACGTCATCTGCTTCCGTACTGAGAATCGACAATAGAGTCAAAATTAAATGAAGAATTACAGTAAAGCTTCGGAGATTTGTTGCTCGGTCAAAATATTTTTATATTGTCGTATAAATCGATTCCCACTGCTCTATTTATTACGTCACGTTAAATCCCGTCAGTTAACGGGAAAACTGGTTAGTTCTCGAAATGAATTAACTGCAGTTCATTTTTCTTAACTAATTCCTCTGCTACGTCGTATCGCGGCAGCCACCCGAGACTTATAAAGCGCCGTAAATACTTTTTTAAATGCTTTCATTCCCTTCCGTCTCTATCTCTATATATTTTCTCGAGGACGCTCGTGTCTCGCTGGATGAAATTTAGGCTCGTCCGGTTTGTTTACTTTGGCTAACAGCAGACGTAAGACGAGCCAGAATTTTCATAAAATCCCATTTGATTAACGGACCACTTGAAATCTTTTACTCGGAACAGTTAAGCCGATATTCAGCAATTTTTTTTTTGACAAATTTTGCCACCATTCGCAGTCACTTATAAACTACTCAAGAGACTCGAAGAAACGTCGAAATTAATTTCGTGTGACGTGAAATTTTCAAAAATATTAAACCTTCGAAATTTTTCTCTCCGAACGTCAAATTGATCCATTTACCTAATTTGCCAATATATCGAAAGACTCCGTTTGTATTTCCTTGAATGACGAATAAATCGAAAAAGCAACTCTTCCTCCACGAGAAAATCTTCTTATCGCCGAAGCGCCGGGCTTTTATCTCACATTCTTCCTCTCGCCCGAGTAAATAAAAGATTTTCGACTGGAATTCAGTCTTATCGCTTATTTACCCTCGTTACACCCGCGATAAGAATAATCCTAGCATCTAGACGCTTATTTATTTTTTTTTTTTTTTACGATTTTGCATCACACGCATTCCAAAATGCAAATTCTTCGAATTTACCAAAGAATCAAACAGTTCCTGAACTCTCGAGGTGAACAGGATTTTGTAATCGAGTGTACTTGTATAGGAGCTCCCCTTATTGTTGGACGCAGCCGAGCGTGAGGAACTGGATGAAAACAACAAGCGACAAGGATGCTCGTTGACAAGCTGCGAGTGTTGAGTGTCTCGAATATGCTTCACGACGTCCCCAACTGTCTTCTCTTCTTGCGACTAAATAATCTTCCCGAGCCTTTGGTCTAGGCAGACCTCGAGAACAAAGTATACCAAGGCAGATAACCGTGCAAGCAGGATATAAGGAGAGCCAGGATGCTGCGTGTCCTAACCCATTACTCCTAATGATGCCTTCTACTGCTTCCCTCTAGCATAGTGATTTACCTCCGATCCTCCAGGATATCCTCGTTTTCTATTTTTCTCATCTTGAGCGTCCAAACCCAAATAGAAGATCGATTATATTCATCGATAACGAAATCCTCGATGTCTATTTATGTTTCCACTGTGCGACAAATTGAATAACGTCGCTCGTCAGTGCTATAAGTTTAAAAATAGCTACGAGGCATTCTACGCGTACTGACGTCATTTACGAGGCACGAGGATCATATGGAAAAACGACGTTTTTCTTTTTTTTTTTCAAGAATAAAAATTTCGGTCCCTAAGATTTTTTTGTTACACCGTGAAAACACACGTGTTTGTATTTTTCCAGATTTCCAAAAAAAATGTCAAAAATCGTGGGGGTTCTTTTCGAACGTTAAATATCCCCTTAAAGGTTCCTTCTGTTTTTTATTCCACACCACCCAAAATTCTCTTCGCATTTTTCTCACTGTCGCACGTGTGTTGCGCCGTCCTGCTGTTTTCTCCCGGTGTTCTTGTCGAAAAAAAAAATATATATTTTTTCCCAACGACCTGTTGTTCCCCGCAGGCAGCCACCCTTCTTCTTGCTTTTGAGAAAGTCCCCCCCCCCCTCCTTCTATGCCCGTTTCGTGCTCGCTCGTTAACCGGGTATTTCGTGTTGAGGCTTTAGGGATAATAGAAAAAGTGCTTGGTGGGACTCGGTAACCCTACACCATACACAACACTGTCAAACGAACACGTGTGTGCTCCAGTATTTCCTTAACCCAGTAATCCCACCACTAGCGCAGCATCTACTACGGCCTTTTTTTTTCTCTTTATTTCTTCTACCTTAAACCTTCTGCCTTTGCCTCCTACGAAGTTCTGTGGGCAATTCGAGCGCGCACGTTCGCCAGCGTGACAAATAACCCCACTCGAACATTACATATGTGTGTTTCGAGGGTCATGTGTCAAGCTGCGTTGTGACTGGTGACTCGTGACTCCTGACAGGTTCCGGACCGATCCTCGAAATATGCTCGTTCAGTCAGTCGACTTCTACTCTGCCCTTACATATTTAACGTCTTTCAGACTCTTTCACTGACTTTCTTCGACCGCTACAACCTCCTGACTGGTTCAAAATTTCCCATCCACGGTATTTCTCTACAAATTCAACAGTCGTCAGATAATTGGAATATTTTGAAAAAAAGAAAATTCCCGGAATTTCGTTTATCTCGAATCTTGCGAACCACCCATACCTCTCAGCACGAGACGTCATTTCTTAAGGGACCATCGACTCGTCACTTTTCTCCCCATTATTTTTTTTCCCAAGCCCAAGGACACCGACCTTCAAAATTCTCCAGACGTAATCAAGATTTGAAATTGAAAATTTTTTCCAATTATTCATTGCTACGCCCCAGCAACGTCAAACCCGAGTAGCTCAAAGAAAAGCAACAAGTCCTACCTGAAGTTTCGTACCTATAATACAGATAACTTATGCGCATGCGCTTCTTTGAGAGACTCAAGACATAAGGTTAGCACGTGCTCATGTAACAGTATACCTATCTACTGCGTACCTCTCGACTAGGCAAAGTATAAAGTTACTTAACGGCGCATGTTAACTGTCTCGAGGGTTAAATTAAGAGTGTGCAGATAAGGGTGCACCGAGCGCAAAACTCTCGACTCGTTCATTCTCCACAGTATTACATTTCCCATTGCGCGAAGTCAAGCATCTTCTGCAACCGGCAGATGCTATACGTAAAGTCTAATTGTTTTCAAAAATTCATACCCAAAATAAAGGGGCGAACCACCCACCCATACCCCATATTTTCCCATGTTGATACTCGAGACCGAAAATAAATTATTTTAGAGCCAAGCATAATTCTAATGGATTTCGTCGCATCTCCTGAGGTCAGTCCAAACGTTACTTTCCAGAGTCGTTAGCGAGAGAGTCGGGGTAGTTAATTCAGGTCGTGATGGCTGGCAGAGGGTGCGGTCGTGTCGGACAAGGAGGGAGGGAGGATAGTCTGGGATATACAGCGTCTCGAGGGTGTCGAGGGTGTGACAGCCCTAAAGTTTTCGGTCGGCCCCACCCCTGGAAACAATCCATAAAAAAACTTGAATTTAAAATGCTACCCTGAAACTCGATTCTGTAACAGATGTATATAAAATTTTCGAATTTTTTTTTAACGAGGTTCCCAAGAAAAAAATTTTAAACCCTCGTGCAATTATACAGATCCGCGTGAGACTGCGAAAGAATTGGCTCGTTGAGCATCCAGAACGAGTAACGTCTGAAATATTTATCGCTAATCCATCCTGGCTAATCTTTATTACGGTTCCACAATCATACGTCAAACGAATTGTAGTCTGCAACGAAATTCTTGAATTTCCAAGTCTGCTACGAGCACGTGCATTAATTCCTATCTACCGATCGAGCTGGTATTTCGCAATGGGATCCACTAATTGCGTCTTCTGAATGCATCCCCTTCTTCGTGAGGCAGACCGACGTTTTTTAATTCTCCAGTCTCGTCACGTGACGATAGCGAACAACACCGAAAAATATGTCTAATAAAAACAGGCACTGTAGCTGTAGTCCTTCTTCAGTTTTTATTACGCAGCAATAAAGGAATATCGATACACGAGCGTTAAATTCGTTGTTGCCAATCGAAAAAAAAAACAAAAAAACGAAAATGACGTTACCCCTGAAAATCAATGAATACATTGGCAGAATCGATTGGCGAAATTTTTAATGACTTTTTTTTCCCTCCACATAATATTTTACCTTGCATGCCCACCTAACGGATACAAATCCATTCCGCCTTTCCATTCCATTGTCTGCCATTTTTTCCCAGCGGGTGGCATCAATTCTTACGCATTATTATGGATGACCGTGACTCTAGATATTTTTAACGCTTATAAGGATATTTCGTATCATTATAATCCGCCCACGGGTATATTACGCCTTAATGATCTCCCTATCGAGAGTATCGAGTACTTCGATACTGTTTTACTACGTTTTTTTCCCTCTACCTCCGTTGTCTGACGCTGCTGTACCTTCGTATCTGAGGGCTGCATATATTTCGCAGACTCAAGCCCTTTCACCGCTCGTTTCAATCTTGTCAAAATGGCAACCCTAAAGGACAATGACTGACATTGGGGCTGAAGACATTCAGGCAATTAAATTTATCGTGCTCGAGTTTCGAGAGCATTGTGAGTATGTAGATACGTCTTTGTTATGCAGCCTTTGAAGGCAATTTTAAGCACTTAAGTGTTTACCCGATTTGCATAGGCATGACGTAGCGAACGAAGACAGCAATCTACATATATATTTATATATAGTATAAGAGGACCGATTTTTATGACTATTTTAATATTCAAATTTACTCGCACAGACTCCAGTCTACAAATCCACTCCTACGGCAATCTACGTAGTTTCGTGTCACGTGACAGAACTTATTGAAAATTTAAAACCCACGAGTCTCTTTAATCTGGTCGCTTCAGAAGTCTAAAGCGAAGAATTGTTGTTCCTAACGAACCACATATCACAGAGTACGTTGACGCTATACAGACGTGAAATGATGGAATCGTATAGTACAGTACCATTGAAAAATATCTCTGGCGAGCATCAAGAAAATTCTGATTGAAACCAGCGCAGGCTTATTGAATGTTTGTATTTTTAACGGTGTGTCCTCGAGGTGTTATCTATGACCGAAAGATCTGTTTACGCTATTAATTTGGTAACGGGGTAAAGGATAGCCTTGATCGCATTTTATATTATAAAAAAAGAAATATATATATATATAGAAACACGTAATCCAATGGCTCTCGAGAGAGCCGATCGTAGATTTCCGTAAACGTACCAGCGACCGCAAGTAAGATACGACGGCGCCATTGAATTTCGACACATTGGTAACAAGCATAAACATTAGAAAATATTGTTAAACCTCGTAACAGAAACTCGAAATTCGAGGTAGCTAATTTTCGAAAATGAATTTGCAAGGAAACGCGCTGGACTTTTATTGCGTCATAATATTATTTCGGTAAAGACTTACGTGACGATCTCCTTGCATTCCATTGGAGTAGGTCAGGCTTGTAAGTTAGACTCTTCGAGTCTCTCGCTAAAATTGTTTTTACGTTCCGGAAGTCGTCGAGGCGCTGAGTCGAGAGCGTCTGAAGTGCCGAAAACTTCAGAGTGCAATAAAACGTATATTTCCCTGTTGCAGCGGATACAAAACAAAAGGTAATTGTTTCCTACATACCCGCATAATAAAACGTGTAGCAAATAGACGAGCATCGTACTCAAGGCTATTTTCAATATTTGTACGACTCTTATCGGCTGCACGGATCGTCCGTAAAGTTCATCAACGCCCGAGCAGCCACACTCTAAATTCTAGATTCGAAATCTATAATACAGAAGTGCATTAGGTTCGGTGCATCCTAATGATGCATCGCGCCGTCGCTTCGAGAAAGAAAATGGAAATCGCCTTCAGGAAGCCGTCGGACGTAAGTTCAGAGTCAGGGGCTTATTCCGCGCGAAGTAACACACCTACGTGAGACCTTTTATAGATACGCGGACAAAGTAAAGCAGCAGCACCGAGCCGACCTACCGCAAACCAATCGCTATTATCTGAGGCCAGTGTTCTATCTGTCCACGGCGCCCATCTTACCTCGCCTCGGCTTGGCCTGCCTAACCTGACCACGGTGCTTAGTCAAATAGAAATACGACGAAAGGAATAGTCGAGCAACGTATTAACTCGAGAAGCAGCTATACGATTTCACTGAAGGATCGTCTGGACGTCTATTTTCTTTCTCTGGGTTATTTAAATAAGTTCATTTAGCGTAGCCCAGCACGTAGCTGAACCTTCGAAATTTGTTACTAAGACGTACAGTGGTAGATCCAGGATAGAGTCACTCTTTATTTTCTTACTTTAATCCCCAGAGCCTCTAGTCTGGGATCGGGGGGGGGGCGAGATTTAGTAGATTTTATTCTTACTCTCACTGTGTACATAGTCGAGCGTTATTTTTTTGGATTATTCGTTAATACTGATTGTCCCTTGAAACGGTTCCCGGTGATCTTGTGTCTCTTACTGATTTTTATGCAATTTCATTTTAGCCCGTTTCCTACTTTGCGTACGTGCACTCTTATAGGTATACCTGTCTGTACCGAGTTCTCTGCGAATAACAGGTTTAGAATATCAGCGTTCCAGGCGATAGGAGGTTATCGAACTGAAATTTTGGATTAATACAAATCTTTAATTCTGCTTTCAGAAATCGAAGCGCAGGAAGCTTGCAAGTGGCTAAGAGCTGCAGGATTTCCACAGTACGCGCAAATGTACGATGGTAAGGATTGATTTTTATTTTTTATACGCGATACGTAGTAATTAGTATACGAAGATCGTGATAAAAAAGGATGCTGGGAACGATTGCATGAAAAACAGTGGTCCTGGATTATAGGATACATCGTTATTCGAGGAACTCGAATATCCTTTCTCTCTCTCTCTCTCTCTCGCACTGACAATCACATATGAATAAGGATTGGAACGAACCAGGAGTCAAATCCTCGTGAGAATCTCCCGGCATTAAGATGCCAATCTAAATGACGAAATAAATAGAACTTTCGTCCAGCTCCTAAACCACTCGACGATTCCTTTATCCTTTATCTGGATGTATGAATGGAAATAGCTATGTAAGAATATTCTGCGCTCCTGACAATTTTCAGTCCGACCTCAAATCCATCAGCGACTCTGACCGAGTTCTCGCGCATGCGCAGATGGGTTATTTTGTGCTACGTGAGGAAGATCACGTAGTTCAAGGAGAGTATCCTGGAAAGAAAACATCTTATATTCCTTTTGAACAGATTTGAGGAAAATAGAGGGTATCGAAAATTCGATTTTAACGATGACGATTCGTAAGATAAGAAAGTGGAGAAAAAAATGATCCTCTACTCCTTCCATTGCAACTCGGCAAAACATGCGTCTTGATAATGTAAGCCGCATGACAGGCTGGTCGACCGACCGACTGTACCATTGCCAGACCACCCAGCGCGTCTTCTTATGACTAATTCCTAATTTTGACAGCCCTTTTAAGATTGGGCAGGGATTTTCGCCAGCCCCCCCCGTGGTCTCGATTCGAAAACAAAGCATTCGGTGTTCCAAATGGTCTCTTATGACGTAGTAACGTCGTGACTGACGTCTCGACGGCCTTCAACTTGTGGCTGCGGCTCGCCTCGTAATCCTCGGTCTTGTTTGTGAGACAAGAGGCCCCTTTTTTGGCCTCCAGCGCAAACGCCTACTTTTTGAGATTCGATCGAATATCACTGCCGCCGCTCACGAAGCGGATACTCATTTATATCAATGATTCGCATACTTGACTTCCGTCCGTTTTCGAAATCCTGATTTAATTTTTTTTTTCTTTAACAATTTCCCAATAAATCGTACGATCCTCGGGTTTGGACGTAAAAATTTTTGAAAAGCGCGCCAAAAAATTTTAAAACTCCTAAACAAGTTTTACGGACTCTCGAAATTCCTTTACCAAGTGCAAGTATATCGCGGTGCAAGGAACAATATGTACCAGCAACGGTACAAATATCAGATCCGTATAAGATCATATTTGCTGCGACAATATACGAGCAATAATGGACACATTGTTAAGCGAACCACGACAAAAGGCCCATTATTACTCGTATTAACATGTCCGATGTATCAGACAGGCCTTAATAATTCACTCGCACTCTGGCTCGGCGTCCGACTTGACGCGGCCTCGGTCGCCGTTTTCCCCCTCTCGATCCCTAGCAGTGCTTTTTTTAAGTCTCAAACCCAGAGAACCTCACGAGTGGCCCAAGGGCCATTTTTCGATACACTAGTTTCCGTAACCGCGTTGGATGGAAAAATGAATCCAAGGGCGTTATGGGATCGTGGGGGTATTCGAGATCCTGGGACAAGACGACTGGGACGCCTACACGAATCGGACAAAGACTTCGATTCAGTTTGCGCGTCGTACTCAGCGCGGTGGTGTAGGTCGGCCACACGTAACTCTTAAACTTTTTTAACAACTTTGAAAGAAAACTCTCCTGTTTAACATGCTCTTTGTTACTCGGCTCCTTCTAGACTTTGCGTCCTCTGGCTGTGTGCTAGTTCGTAACCGATACTACGGAGAATTAATACGTGAAGCTTGCGTTATACATACAATGTCCCTTATGATTTATCCCATTGTGAAGAATGCTTCGTTGGTTAATGGGAATGTCGAGGTAAACAAAGAATCCAATGGGCACTGATAATCCTAGGAGTTTTTTTTTCTTCCGAATCTCCATAGAAATGGCTGTCACTCGTGAGCGTATTGTATGTATATTTGAATAATTAAAAAAGACGCGACTCCACGTGGGAGGTACGAAGGGATTCTGGTTTCTTCGTAGAAATAAGACCAAGCTCGTAACGTGTAAAGGTGTGACAAGCACGTGGCTGAAGTTTGGCTACGTATATTATGACAGGAGGATGACCACGTGGTAGAGAGTCGTGTTTACGTTCGGTCGTTTATAATCGATCGAGCGATCGAAGTAATTGCGATGGGTCGAGCCGTGAAAAAGATGGGCGAACGGATCGATCAATTTATCGGAGGGGACGTCGCCGACGCTCGTTGTAAATGAATCTTCTTGTTCGGATTCACGATTGAAAATAAGCCAGTTGATCGAGAGGAGCGATAAGATTCTATCGCAATCGCCGAGCGACAACGTAATCGTAAGTCGTCGCGACGCCGCGTCTGGTCACTCGCTTCAGATGCGTTAGGTGTCACGGCTTTCTAGTTTCCATTGGATCGACCTGATGAAACGAAGGGAAAGGGAGCTTACTCGACGTCGCTGATTGAACACAAACAGACCGTCCATTATTCGCAGACGTCCTTCTTCGTCGAGTCAGAGAATTTTGATGCCGTCAAAAGGGACACGCAGCTGCTCAGAAGTTCTGCTTTAGCTTCGATTCGCACGTCACTGCGACGGTATGATATTTTTTGGAATTTTTTTTAAACGGCACTGCCGGATCCATTATTTTGCAATTTTTTTCTTATCGGACGAGTCAATGCGAATTTCCGGGTAAACTGCAGAGGAATGACGCTCGGTGAAAATTGATCGCGCGACGCGTGCGACTTGTCAGCCGGGCGTCGTGTCGTGTCGTGGAAAATTATTTCTATCTTGTCTAAAATTACTCGTCAGGAGCGTCACGAGCTTCGCCGCGCCCAAGTCACAATTCACGAATCACGGGATTGGAACACGTGCATCGTGCGGGGAGAGTTTAACGGTGGGAACTTTGCCAGTTTCGTCGCACCTCGCGCACTGCCACCGCACGTCCCGCGCTTCGCATTAGAGGACATAATTGTCCTTCTGGCAGCTATGCTTTCGGGCTTTTACTCGGAATCGTATCTCGCAGCTGCTTTCACGTAAAGCTACCGTTTGACGTTTCTTTGAACGTTTATTACTCTACGTATCGGACGATTGCCTTATATTATTTTATATCTGTCCTCTTTATTAATTACTTATTGATGAGACTATAGACATTTTTTATATTAATATCATGATCATGGTCATATATCAATTTCGTAAAATCTCATTCGAAGAATCGAAAGTTTGTCTGTGTTGAGAAAATTATATCGTATTTCGAAAACATCTAGCATGGACTTTCGTTTAATGATGTTATAAACTGTTGAAATTTTGCGCAACGGATACATTATCGATTTGGGTGAAGGCTGCACGAGTTTTCCCTGAAACACAGATTTCCATTTAATGTATTTTTAACGATACCACATCATCGAACCCCGATACCTTAAAACGCGTTCGATACCTTAGATCGATATGAAATTAAATACGTTAAAAGCCCGAACAATAATAATGGTGCGAATTTTTTGGGCAAACCAATAAACGTCTTTCCGGTACATTTTTTTTTAATTTATTCAAGATCTGCATAATGCTCATACCTTTCGTCAAGTCGGTCAAGGTCAATGGAGTTTGGATGGCCGAGACGACACGATGACAGGAGGAAATTTTGATTACGAAAATCCCGAGACTTTGATTGCCCACGATTTTTATATAATTCAAGGTCAGATAGAATCGGATGTCCTCGATTTTTAAAAATTATTATGCTCCGAATTTTCGTTTTTTTTTTCTTCTAGCAGTTTTCTTAAATTTTCAAGCTACCTTTGCCAACGTTAACTGCCATTGAAATCGATACTCGTGCGATTTTATTTCGTATTATGACGTACGTCACACATGTATACGGCTGCATACGTGCAAGCTTACTTCCGCATTTCCAGATGATTAATTGACCCGTCAATATTAAGACAGTTATTCGATAAGATTATTATTTGCTTGCAGATTATATATAGACAGTCGACTCCTCTATTTTTAATGACACGTGTAATCTATTTACACTACGTTCCCGATAACGCCGAAAATTTTCACTGATAAATTCTCATACCAAAAGAAAAGAAACGGCTAAAGTTCACAGTGGATATTCGACCTTTGACCCGAGTTACATTAATTACAAATTACTTCTATCTGAAGCGCACGTATTACCAATCACGAACGAGTCATTCAATAATTTCTAACCAGTCCTGTTATGCTGAATTAATATTTGTATTTCTTGTCAAGCAATATTTATAAAATGATTTGTATTCGTTAAGGGGAGCAACAGTTGCTCGAGGATTAAGATAGAAAGTACTCGGTCGATTCCTGGTATCAAATAAATAGCTAACACATGTAACCCACATATACGAAATTTTAAGATTCACGTGTGGGATATTCCGTATTAAAAAAAAAAAGAGTGATAGACGTTTTTTCCAAAACAGCCGTATCTTATTTTCAATAAACGAGACTAATTCTCACGTGAAAAATAGTAACCACGTGCGACCTGGACATTCGTTCCCGTCAGCCGGATTGTCAGAACGGGAGATTGACAGGACGTAATACACACTCAATAAGCGTTACTACATGAGAATCGAGCGAGAGCTTTTCAAAGAGTGGCGACGATTCGATAACGATTCGCAGCATCCCAAGGAAGAGGCTTTCCACGAAATCCCCGTACTCGTTAGCTCCAGAAATACTTGGACACGGTTAGGCTATTTTCGAACGAACCCCCTTAAATCACTGCTGCGACGCACTCGTGTTCCCTATTCGCAGCCGTATAATTTTTAGGCCAGTTGACTTCCCCATCACAATGCACTTGCACGGTAAACAAACAAAAGATCAGGATCAGAATGAAAGAAGGGAGCAAGATCAAGTCCTGATCCAGTGCTCCGTCCCGTAGCGTCAGAGAGACTGTGGGGGAGGTCTAGAAATTAAAAAAAAAAATAAGTAACATCATCGCTCCACGACAAAGTAATCTCCGAAATAAATCGGCTTCCCGGCAAATGGCCGCAACGAAATGCTAATTTTCCACGGTGGCCCCAACAATTTATACCGGCGGCAGATATTTTGCTGGCACTTAGTACAATCTGGTAGGAGCCTGTCCGACGAATAATTTATGCCCACGTGAGATTTCCGAGTATCCGCTTTGGTGGGCAGACTCCCTGTCTCCTCATTTCTGTACCAAACGAAACAGCCGGGCTAGCGAATCCACCCGCTGATTTTTAATTTTCCTCAAATTATCCTCCCTTCGCGTCCTCGTCCCTGCCAGAGGTCACCGATACGTCGAATAAGACTCACCAGCCCCACTCGAGCAGGTGATAATGCCAGGAGCTTCCATGAAAATTCTGATAAGACCACTCGCGGCACCTGGAACCTTCGAGTGGCTCGCAAGCTCATCTTCTCGAGTGTATCAATTTCTGTACTCGAGATGTTTTTTAATATGCCGATCTTGCTGTTCGATCTATGCCGATCCACGTGTATCATTGACACCCAGACAACCCATCGATTTCATTTCTCATCCTCGTAAGCTTTTCGGAGACTTCGTTATGTTTTTTTTTTTTCGTAATGACGCTTCGAATTGAAGTCGAAGGTGGTTTACGCTATATCGCAGTAATGCGTAAGTAGTATGCCCACGCGTCTTTGGAGTCTTCGGGGCCATTGGCATTGCCAACGTCTCCGGCGTCTGTAGCGACTTTGGTGACTACAAAATATACGACCTCGTGTCTGAGTGACGTCGACCTAACGTAAGACAATATGTAGAAGCCAAGAGCGAAATACTTACGGATCGTAGGTAATAAATTTTCACGTACCGTATCATTGCATCGGGCAAAGCGTAAAGTCACCTGTTGATACGATCATTGTCAATTGTGGTAAATGCGAACGAAGCAAGAATTAAATTGAAAGTTGCCCTGAAATAAAATAAAAAATCGTATGAGACGTTTGACCAATTTTTGAAAATGGTACAAATCTTATGGCTGCTAACTCTGAGAATAGATGCTGCTAGGAAGCAAAGAGGATAAGAAAAGTTAGTGCAACGGCGAGTACATAAGCAACCGTTTATTTCAGGCGGTGACATTGAGCGGTGGCAAAAAATGAAAAAACTCGAGGTTTAAATATACAGGGAAGGACGCTAGGCGTCTCGAGCCGAAGCTCGGAGACTCATTTCTAGATCCGCCGTCGCGTCTCTGTAACGAACCATCTTATATCGCGGATTAATGTAACAGCCTCTACGCCCACAGGCTGCTTGACGCGTCCGTGACTAAGGGCGAAGCGGAGAAGAAAATGTTTGATTGAGTTTCGATCGAAATAGATCGAGACTCTGGGTGCCCGATTAAAAATAAACAATGCGCACTCGAGAATAGGTGCCTGGGGTATCTGAGACCCCAGCTCGCTATTTTCTAAACCAAGAAAAAATTCCCCGACCATTCGCGTGTTTAACGACCGTACTAATTGGAATGACTAATTGACATTTTTTCATTCACACCCTTAATTTTTTTTTTTTAATAACAGCCTTGTTTATCCTTAATAAAAATGGCCACGAGTCTCGTTACGCGGCTGATAATTTTAACAGATGAAAGATAGGCGAATTGATTGCTTAATGTCAGTTGCAATTAGATTGCGATATCGCCAAATGAGGTCTTTAGCTGCAGTCAATGGCCGCTCGAGCAGGAAGTGGCCTCGCGCAAAGGAGATTTTACGTGATACACGATACTCGGGACTCGCGCTCGAGTTATAACGCCAAGTAAACTAAGGAACTTCGGTAAGGAAGAAAATAATTGAAACTTGCTGATTCAGAACTAGTTTTAACGTTTACTTTTGTCATTTCGAACAAAACCATTCGCTACGTCGTCCTCGTGCGAATTCTCCTTTCTGCGTTATAACATTGGCAAACAATCCATCGTCTATCAACCGACGTAAACGTACCGGCCAACGTTCACTCTAGAGTGTATCGATAAGCGTACAAAAGAAATAGTCAGACTTAACGAGAGCAAATGTATCTATAAGAAAGAAGGTTGGCCAAGGCGCGTGCCTCCCGCTCGCGTTTCTTGTCGAGCCAAATTTAAAAATTGTTTGCTGCCCTTTTAACGACTGTCTTAAATTCGTTTGACAGTCTAATTGAATCTTAGACTTTCCTCGTTAACGCTAACGAGGATTCTTCAGACTTCCAGACTGGCAGCTTCTGGACTCTTTCGATGTGTGACAAAACGCCCTACAAATTATCCTAATTTAGACTCAGCTAAGTCGAGCTCGACTGACCGAGGTAGCAAAAGTTTTTGACACCCTGTATACCGAGTATCGTATAGGATCACTGCCATGGTAGAGACAGACATATTTCCGTCAGCTTCTCTCGCGAAATGTTATTGGCACGTGCTGCCAATTTTATTCCTACAGCTTCCTCGTAGTTTCCTGATAGCTTACCCAGGTAATTGCTGTTCCCAGGAATCAGTCTTCTCGAGATTGGACGTCCTCCAATAGGTCGTGGAGGAGGCGCGTGTTTCCCGCAACCGCAAACCCGACCAAAAAGGTCTTTGACACATCTGTTGGGGACAAGCCAAAACCCAAAGTACAAGCTTACACTGGTATAACGCGCACCTGGATAAACTGCAGATGGTCCTGACGGGAATTGCGCACAAAGCGCACGTGTTGTCTCTCTTCTTAGCCACTGAGGAGAATCGCAGTTTAAATGCCGCACAAAGCTCCTCGCTAATGTGTTTTGCGATTTTCCACAATTTCCCAAAAGTCCGAACACATTCTTGGAAATGATTTTTCTTCCATCTTTGTTCCTTGTTTTTTTTTTGTCAAATGCAGAAGACAGAACCCCCTCGAAGCGACAATAAAAATGGGCAGCCCAAATATTTACGTGATGAACGATACCTTCGTGCGGGACATTTACCTCGCTGCTCCGTCGTGACGTTCTAAGAAAAAATGTTGTCGGGGATTCTGGGCATTTTTTCGAGTTCACGCTTCTTCTCGGCAGGCTATCACTTTTCCGGAAATCTTCGTTAAGAATTTGTAAAAAAAAAAAAATTGGATATGATATCTTACCTGACATTCCTGAAAACCTTTAGTGACTCTTATCAGCTGTTCGGTCTGCTCCAAGTGTGTTTTTCAAATTTGAGTAATTAGGCGTTTTGTAGAAACGATCTTCTGAGTTCCCAGTAAAGGCCACCGTGGTAAAAATTTCCTAAGGGTCAAATGGGTCAGGTCACCTTGTTTGATAATTTCCCATCCTTCGTTAAGAAAATCATTAATGTCATTCGAAAAGCCAGAAACGACAGTCAGGAAGGAAGGAAAAGGGCGGCGAGATGCACTTGGATAAATTCTCAAGATCGAAGTGCACTTCGATGCACCCAGCATGCAACCATCGAACTCGTACATCCTTCTCGTGAGCCCACAAAGTCCACCAGAGGGATTCCTCTTGCCATACCGATGTTCCCCGCTCCTTAGGATCGTCCTATCCCTCTGACCCCGTGAACCCCAGACCCCCCCGTTCCATCGAGTATCCCTACCTCCCCTCTCTCGGCTCGCCGTCCCCCTCTCCGCTCCCTTGACGTCTCTCGTCGACGCTTCCTCCCCCACTTTTCGGCGTTGTTCACGTCGACCTCTTCTACGGGTGGCCGCGCCAACGACCGCTAGTTGAAAGCCAGCCGCTACGCCGAGAGGACCGACAGCGAGCAGCTCAGCTGCATCTTCACGGTTTCTCGTGTCTCCTCGCGTACATTATTAACTGACACAATCGTCTCTTCTAATATCCTTATACCGCTAAGATTATCCTCGCGAAAATTTCGGAGTGAATCGCGGCCATAAAGTATCGCTAAGAGAGACCCAAAGAAATTTGAAAACTTTGAAAAACTTGTCCACAGTGAAAATTGTGCGTTTGAGTGATCTCTTTGGCAGTGTTATCGTCATCGCGAGTATTTAGATAAATATATGACGTGATAGAAAGTGACTGGTATTATCGATCGTAACGAATTTACTGGATTTTGAAGAAATTTTAAAGAATTCTTCGAGTTCTACAAAGGAAATATCTTAATCCAATAAATCGATACTGACGATCGTGTGTTTCGTCGAGAAGATAAAGGTGTTTACACAAAGATTAACGAATCGCGTACGCATGACTAGCTTAGCCATGTGCCGGGCAAGTCTCGGGACCCCTGACCTCACCAAACAAGCAAATCAGTGAACCTAACCTCGCTGGGCTCAGCTCCGTCGTCTCGACGATCGACCCTTGACTTTTCTCTTTGTAAGAAACTTCGCGAAAATAGAGCCACGAATGTGCCGCAGGTGCCAGAAACGCAACATGAGAGGTAATTTTAATTATAAAAAAATGAATAAATCAATGCTCTTACCATAACGACGTATCCTATCGATCTATGCCAGGACCCACTTTCACCAAATTTTCGACTATAAATCTCAACGCCGAGCATTATCAAATATTAATTTCCCAATGGTAATGAAAATATTTTTTTTCTCACGTTGGCTACGACCATGCCGCGCAACGCAATAAACCGTATGAAATCATCAGTCCGTAAAACGATAGTCTTATGTCACCGCCGCAAAATCGACATGTGGGTGTAATTAGATTCTAAACGGAAAAAGATATCGACTGCTCGGGCCTTCCGAGAAGTCACACGTGAGAAACAGGTGGCCGTGAGAGAAATAATTTCATTACGAATTAAAAAGCGATCGGGTGACCATCGGCAATTCCTTGAAGATTAAAGATTGCAAACCTCCCTGGCAGATTTATCTGTCCGGCTCATTCATATGCGCCTTAACGGGTTTCCTGAAGTACGATAGTGGATCGATGTGGGTTAGGGTACCGATAACGTGTGACTCCTACTCGTTAGCATGCACCAAGCAGCAAGTTAACTATATGCAGGAATTGCACACTTCCCCTGCAAGTTAACTCTCCACTGTTTTATCTGAACTTACGCGGATTCAGATTGCACCTATCCTTATGTATACATATGTATATGAAAAAGTAAGAACAACCAGGAATAAACTTACCTAGAAAATTTTATGAATTTTATTTTAAAAAAAGTCCATTTGGACTCTGTCAAGTATTTTCTAAAGTGTCAAGATTGACGAGTCGTGACAGAGCCAATTAAACGGGTCGTTCCAGCCACGACCGTTCTCCTGCTCTCGAACTATCGATTCGTGAATTTCACGTACCGTTAGCTTTTCTCGCGAAGAATCCCGTTAGCCCGAAGGAATCCAAAGTTCCCAGGATATCATCGTTACGAAGATTGTCCCGGAGACAAATCGGGATGAGTCTCGGTTTACTCCTAGGCCCGGCAGCACATTAGCGCCAGGACAAAGACGCTGTCACGAGTCCCACGAGTCACGAGTGGACTCGCGTAAATGCATCCAATTAATTTAATCGAGGATGCACCTCGGTATGCACTCTTGTCTATATCGATATATTGTGCAGCCTTGTTTTTCGGCATAGTAAACATAAACAAAATGCCAATGCGAACTCGGCGCAGTGCCGGACTGGCCGGCATCGTCGCTTATGAACTTTGACCGGAGTCGCATAATCGAACCTTACTATGAATAGTAGCTAATTGACCCAATTGAACTCGAGACAGGGCTCTGGCACAAAGCACGATATAAATACACGAATGCACTTGGATATCTTGCATCGGATATACAGGGCTATTCAGCTGGAACCGGTTTCGCTTGACAGCTGTCATGCGATACTTTTGATTTTTCATAAATGGAAATTTTTTTTTTTTTTCATTTACAATACAACAATATTTTACCTTTAAGAGGCGGACGTTAATTGATTCGTCGTACGTAATAACACGTGAGCGCGGAGACCTGCGCCGCGACGCCTAAATAATTAGAATGTCGAGAAAGCAAGCTTAATCGCTAATCGTTAAGTTTAATTTATTCGTGGAACCTGACGTATCCCGGTAAGGAGTCTCTATACTGCCGATCTGGAGCATTGATATACCTGGCAATCGCCATTCGATAATACGCCTATCTACTGGTACCGGATACATTTTTGCTTTTACGTCCGGTATCCAGAAACACCTGAAGCATGCGTGATCTGCGTGAAAACCAAACTGAATGAGAATCGAAGCGATATGGTAATTTGGACAAAGCTGCCTGAGTTTCCTACAAATTCATGTAAAGTGTCGAGAGAAACTAGGAGCTCTTGGGAAATCACATACGTGTATATGGAAACCGGAAGATCGCTGGTTTTAAAGATTGAAACCGGAAGTCCGAGTAAGCTGAAAATACAAAGATTGCGCAGCCGTTGAAAATCGCATTTCTCCAAATATTTACGCGATAATAAAGAGGAATCGCGGACTGTTTGGATCTTGCGCGATCGATAGACGATGCTACGATCAATAGATCAAGATCTGGTTCATCGGATCTAGGTCGGCTAGGTTGCGCAAGTCGATGAGACCCTGTCGAACTTTTACATCCGTAAAGTCGAGGATGCCGACATCGAAGATCATGGCGGAGGGCGTCCTATTCATCCCGAGGAAGAATAAATAAAGAGAGGAAGAAAAAAAGTAAAAGAAAAAAAAGGGTATAGCACGGAACGGAGGAACCTGAAGTAGGCGGAGGAGTCCAGCGTGAAGGCCGCAAGAAACACGATCACCGCGTAGAATGGAAAAGATTTTGAAGAAAAAAAAATATATATATGAAAATAAAAGAAATTCTCAAACAATGTTCTTTGTCCTGAAGGTTTAACGCAGTCTCATGCCGTTGCCATTTTTTTTCCTCCATACGGTTTTCGATACCCATTCGATGCTCAGCACGCGTTTCCAACGTAATAAAAACCTGTTGATTCTCCATGCTAAATTTAAAGCGACAAACACGAGCCGCTCTATAACGCTTGTTTCTGTCCTCTTACTGATTACAGACTATCAGTTCCCGATAGACGTTTCCGGCGTGGCCAAGGATCATCCATTTCTCGAGGCTGATTCTCTGCAGAGTCTCTTTCGCAGGCTTCACGCACTGAATCGCTGTGCCAATATTAAGTTGGACACGCATCACACGCATCATCATCACAGCACGAGCCACAGCAAAAACGTAAGTAGTCCAGGACTCTTTAAGGGAAGCTGACCATTAAAGTGACACGGGGTATCTTCTCCATCATCTCGTATCTGTCCCCTCTGCCCTCTCTGCCCTCCCTGACCTGTCTGCCCTGCTTACCTTGTCCGTCTATCTTGGGAATTTCCTCGAAGGGCCGAGTAAATCCTCTCCGGATTCTCAAAAGGACCTTCGAGGAATTCAACGAGTGCTTCTTCGCTCTGACCGGAGGACCAAGAAAAGATCCTAAACGGAAATGCCGAGATAAATCGGACATCGGTTTTACAAAAGTTACTCCCGCCAAAAGGACTCTTATGGTAAGGGTGAGTTTGGTCTGTCGAAGAAAGGAGATGGAAGAAAAAAAAAAAGAAAAAAAAGTATATTCTTGGAATCCCATGGTCGTCGCAAGGCCGTCTACCTAACAGGATTTCCTTTTTAACTATTCTCTCTCTCTCTCTCTCTCTCTCTCTCTCTCTCTCTCTCTCTCTCTCTCTCTCGTTGCTAGAATAATAGAATATTCTTGCCGCAGAATACAAATAACACGGCGTAGCATCGGAATAAAATATAATAAGAATTTGTATTCGATAAAGCCGTCTCGCATTCTCATTTCTTATGACACGTTCGCGTTTATGGTGATTCTTATGCACATGGTGAAAGCCCTCTTCTCGTGCTATTCTTACGTTACTGCTGCGAAGGGACGAACGGAATAGTAATTAACGGCTGTCACGTGAGTCGGGTAACTCCAAGGGGCAATTACCCTTGGAAAGTACAGGCGTCGCTATGGGCCTGCGTATTATCGCGTACGAGGTATAATAAAGTATGGACTATACAAGGTATGAAATTTCCTGGCAAAAAAAGACTCTTGGCAGCTTGCGCTTGTCTCTGACTATAAGAACGAACGGCCTTGCAGTCTATGCGTCATAATGGCAAGGAACAAGATCTTCCTCTAAGTTTTTAATTATCGACCAATCAACAGGTATCTAAACTGGAGTCCTGCATTTGGACAAATTCAATCAGCGACGCTATAACCGATTTCTCATTTTTTTTTCTCTTTCAATCGTTATTCACCTGTCGACAAGTCATTGGACCTTCATCGATATTCCTTAGCTATTCGAACGAACGCTCTCTCGTTAATGTAATAGTCCAATTGGCAAATTGATTTTGGCAAGTGCGTATCTCGCTTTCTCGATCCTCTCAAGCTCCAGGCCATTCGCGAAAGATCAGCAACGTTTCGATAGATCATCGGCAGATCGTGACTTTCATGCCCATAAATGGTTTTGACGCGTGCGTACGTGCGCAAGAGTCGCGTACGAGGGACCCACGTATGTCGGCGACGCGATGCACCTACCCACCTGCGTCTGCGTTTACACGCGTGTATACACGCATGTACACACTGACCACTGTCGCCGACAATCTACAGTAACAGCTGCAGCTAGCTCTCACCGGAAATACATTTTCTTTGGACAACGAATGGTAGATACTTCGTAGTTACCCCACCCCCCACGAGCCCCGTGACTCTCGAAACGGCTATTTTCGAAACTGCCTCTATTTTCGGGCAGCACTCTCTCCCACTTTTGCAATACTTTCGGTTTAGTCTACTGCCATTTACTTAGCTTGTGGCTTTTCTAATTTTTTTTTTTTTTTTTTTGAAATTCCCACTGGTCAGACGATTTACTGCGGTCAGTTTACTCCTTCCGGAGGTGCTTCCGGTTGGGTTAGGTCAAAATATCAGCATCCCGATAGTATTTATTCATCCACCTTATCCGCCTATATATCCTGTGTATGTTCCAAGTGTGCAAAACTGAGAAAGATCATAAAAAAAAAAATCAACTATTACGAAACGACTCTAATTATATTTTATTCTTCGTTTTTGTTTTTTTTTCTTTTTTTTCAACGCGCCATCCATCACACGTTTCTTAACCGCGCTCTCACATTCGACGCGTTTTCATTGCACGCTCTACGAGGCGGCACGCGTAATTACGCATCCGTAGCCCGTTGTGCGTAAAAGTTGAAAACTGGTTGGCAGCACGCGATGGGAGAGCGGCAGACTGCGCGGCACGGTTTCCAGCACCTGCGTTTACGCTTACCTCGCCATGTCGGGAACTGCGTGTATATCGCGTGTGCCTGTCAGACCTTAAAGGTGGCTTCACAACGGGCCGTTCGTGTCACGTCATAATAAATACGGGTGGTACGATACACTGAAATTTCTTTTAAAGTCGTTTATATTTTTTCATTAAAATAATTCAAGTTCGATTCCACACGTTTCCGGAACGTTCTTCGGTGAGACTGGGTGATCGGTATGAAATTTTGAAAAAAAAAATTCAATCTACGTCTCTTCGATGCAACCGATCGATTTGCGTCTGAACAGTCGTCAGTGAGCACGTTCAGGCTAACAGGCTCCGTACTAGGAGAAAAAGTGAGCTACGCAGAAATACCGGTATCGCAGAATGTTGAAATAGGGTTCCCGTTCCCGCACTCGCGTTCTCCACGAATTTATGGCGACCGGTTTTACGATCGTTGGAATGCCGGTCTGTCGCTGAAACTTATCGACAGGTACGAACACTCCGATCGTTCACTCCTTGTCTTACGATACTCGGCTCATCGTTCACGCGCCAGATACAATTCCAGGTACCAAATGAAATCCATGTGAATTCGCACGATGCTCCAGTTTCCATGAGACCGGGTCGCTCGCTCTTCTGCAGCGTTATAATCAGAGGATGGAAACAGGCACGATCGGTCGGTGAGTATAAGCCATTGGCGTGCATTACGCAACCGGACGTAAAAATTATTTCTACGGAGGCGAGATCAGGGTCGAGGAAGGAGAAGCGCGCTGCCTAGACAGCGTGGCAGCGAATGGCAGCAAAGGAGACAAGCAAGCTGAGTAACGAGAGGCCGAAGTCGCCAGCCGAACAAATAGGCATATAGGCAAATAGACTCTGGCTGAGGTGGGACAGAGTGAGAGAGAGAGAGAGAGAGAGAGAGAGAGAGAGAGAGAGAGAGAGGAGAGTAGCGTGGAAATCTCGACGCTCCCTCGAACGAGTGACGCGACTGATTCGCCCAAGCGACCGGTGATTAACGGTCGCTCTGTGAAAACGATTGAAATTTACGAGCAGCACGATTCAGTACCACCTCATTGCGAATCCGCAACCCGACGTATTTCGCAAGAATATTATTTGTCTCGTCTCATCCCGTTTAAGGATATCGAGAAGGAAGCACAAGAACCTCGCTGCTACTTCTTCTTAAGCGGGATAAGAAATTGTCGAGTGTACGTTGGTCTTTGGCTATCAGGCCAGACGTATGGCTTTTGCAATGGCTCCCACCTCGTTAGATTGAAATCGTTAACCGACGTGTTTCTGGCGTACGTTGCCTTGATCCGCGTATGACATATTTCTTGGTCGGAGTGTACTTTGCCGGCACTCGATATTCCAGACTGCCTGGCACGGCGACTGGCGAAAAACGTCTATTGGAAATCAGGAGAGATCTTGGAATCTCCAGTTGTTTATAACACGTACAGATAGCGCTGCTAGCGATGAAAGACTGGTTGACGGTTCTCGGTATCGACTTGGACTTTTTCTTTATTTCGTCTCTGGAGCTGATGAAGAAATCAAGGTGGACTCGCCCGATTTCTTCGTGCTTGATCGGGAATCCCAATTTTGTCACGGTTAATCGATTCTTTGGAAATTCTCTGTTACGTTTGTTTTTTTTTTTTGGTCAGTGGATATTTCTGTATCTCCTGAAATGGCATCGTGCAGGTTCTCGTGGAGTTTACGTGGGCTGTCGGAGAGACGATAAAATTCCACACCTCGAGACCCGCATATAATATCCGTTCCAACGGATGGGCCCAACTTCTTCATACGAGTATAGAACTCGGAAAATGGTATCTGGAAATAGGATGATCTACAATGAGCGGCTTGTCGGCAGTCTCGAATACCGAAGAAGTGAACCGTGAGAGAAGTGAAAAAAAAATGTGAAGAAAGAAGAGAAAAAAGAAATAACGTAAAGCATCGAGGAAGCAGAGAAAGCTCGATGCTCCGAAGCTCGTGAGGTATATAGAATATTTGTCCTCGCCAGAAATAAGCTTTTAAGCGAAGTTCAACAGTGAAACGATCCGTTGGTCTTCGCGGCCAATCATACCAAGTCACTTAAACCGAGCCCTAATTCTAGTTCTCTTATTTCAACGACATCGACGCTCCAATCCCGAATTGTTAAAAGGACAAACAATGCTAGCCCTTATAATTATTCTAGACCCCGATCGTCACAGTAGCAACAACTACCGAACTTCGCCATTGCAGATTCTTTATTTATCTGGTTGCTCAACTATATTCGCAAGTACAGTTACTTATTTATTTAGCTGTTCCACCCCGCCCCGATCAGCGAAGTAAATTTGTCCGCAGACAGAAGGGAAAGGAAACTCGAGACTCATAAATCGCAAATGCGGATATGCACGAACCAGTCAGCATCGGTAAATATTTACGAGTTGAAATAGCACACAGAGGCCAATTTAGCTGTTAAATAAATATCACGACGATTCAACCCTTTAACGGTACCTAGGAGTCACCCGTGTAGAATAAAATAGAAAATAAAGAGACTGCCGGAGTTTGTTCAACTTGGTAGTAACGGAAGTGACGTGTATGGAGACACGGCTCGTTGAGTCGCTTGAAAATAACTCATGCAGATCCGCCTTTCGTTACTCGGTCTGCTACCTGGATAAAAATTCAGCCATAGGGTTTCGTCCGTATAAAAGTCTCTGCAGCAAATTCTATATTATCCCAGTATCGTCCAGAGCTTCCCAGAGTCCAATTAGATTCTCGGAAGAAAATTCATCTTTCCATCGGTGTCTTCTTCGGGAAAAAGGACACAATTCGTGAGGGAAGAGTAAACGCAAAAGCTTAGCACGTCTCTCGAGCTTAATGCGACTTTCTAAGAAGCTTTCGAAGGTCCGTCTAGGCGCCACCTTATGAAATCCAAAGACATTAGTGCCACGGTCCAGCAGCCACCAGCGTCAACGGGATCGACAGTAACCCAGGAGCAGCCTCCGTTTGCGTGCGTCCATTGGCCAACCGTGACAAGAATAGACGGTAATTCGTATGAAACAAATTGTCAAGAAACATCGCTGGACCACTGAAGCTTTTCGGGAAGCTGTAGTTGACGTCACGCACGACTTATTTCCGTCAGGCGCTTTCGAAAGCTTCGATATATCGGGACTGCCTCGGAAACCCGTTGTTAAGTAATCTCTGCAAGATGCAACTAATTTCGTGTCGCTATTTTTGGAATTGCGACTATTTTAACCCAAGATGCCATTTCTGCGGCGATTGTGTGCTTCGAGGTATTTTTAACTTGTTCTACTTTTGTCCGGCATACGAATATAGAACAAGCGTACGAAATATTTTTGGTTTCATTTTTTTTTTTTTTTTTTACATACACCAAAGTTCGAGGTATTCTACTTTGGAGCATGTATCGTAAGGTCAAAGCTTTCTATGGTGAAACTCAGGCTCCATTGTCATCAAGACGCGGAGGGTCAGGTCGCGCTCACGTGCATTTATCTCCCGTAACAAAGGCGTCAAGTTTCGTAACGGACTTCATCTTACACTTAGAGCGCCGCCTATTCGAATCAACCGTACTAACTCTGAAGTTGGACGCTTACGGTGTTCAAGAAAACACTGGGAACACGAAGATATTGGATTTTGGTGTATTCAAAGAATTCTCAAACTTTCTTGATAATCCTATACTCGGTGGATCTAACTTTGTTTCTCGTATTACGGTTCCCCTGTTGACGTAACTGAAATTAATTGGAAGAACCAGATGACCAAAGTTTCAGACCATGAGAAAGGGTGACGTCATATCAATTTGGATATTATGGTGACATTTAATTTATCACCATGGACGCCTACAGCTTAACTCGTGACTCATAACCACTTTGACCAAATACGTATGTCGTTCATATGATTGACCTTGTACGATATTTTTCAGTGGATAAAATTTGCTATAGCAAAACGGTCGATATGTAGAATTAAGAAAAAAAAAGAAAAAAAAAGTGATTCGTTAGTGAATCTTATCGATGATCATTCTGTTTAATGTTGCAGGGTGGCGATGACTCGGATGAGGATACGCAGTGTGCGCTGAGCGAGAATTGGACGTTCGAGAAAAAGACGAGGCGATGGTCAAGAGTGTGTGACGTAACTCAGGCCAACGTCGAGAGGCTCCAGGCCATAGCTGGACAGAACATTCCCTCCGAGGTTGGCTCCCTGGAGGATCGTCTCGAGGCCGAGGAAGCCGAAGACACGATGCTCGACACACTAAAATACGGAAGTCTTCCTCCCGGACCCATTCCAGATGAACTGACCCCGAGGTTTCGCAGAACGGGATCCGAGAAATTTCGTGACGGCGCGAAAGCGCTTCTCAGAAGAGTCGAGTCCTTGAAGTCCCGTAGAAGGAAACGAAAAAATCGTGAGGGCGTCGTGATAAGCGGACCCCAGGTCCTGGACGTGATGTCGATGCAGCAGAAAATGAAGGATCTGAACTGCGTCGACGTATCGCCGACAGGAGCAGCGCCCGTATCTTTCAATGATCTGCTTCCGGGATCCCCACTTCATCTTCCGCCCTCACCCTTGACCTTGCCATCATCGCCATTTCATTTGCCACCCTCGCCCCTGGCCAACGCAGCCAGCCCCTTCGGGGACGATTCCTCCAGCTATTGCTCGGACGGGTCTCAGGGCGGCGGACCAATTCCAACGCCGACCAGGACGAAGATGAACAGAGCTCGGCGATTTCTCAATCGCGGCAGAGAAGACTACGGGACTCTGAGTGATTCCGAGTGTCAGCCGACCAGCTGGCGACACAGATATCTCAAAGATGCTAATAGCAACCACACGAAGGTTCTCGAGTATGTGAACACGCACTCGCAGAGTCCGAAGGATTCGCCGTCGAAGCCAATTCCAATAAATACTCGCGGCGGTAGCTTAAATCTTGGAAAGGAATCTCAAAGATATCGGGACAAGTTCTCGCAGAGTCAGGAGGCGTACAAGGAGGACAAATTCTTGGCCGCGAAGCGCGAAGATAAGCTTCACAAGAGCTTCAGACACGGCAGGGAGGATCTCTACAGGGAAACAAAACCTCTTGCCAAGGATGTCACTGTCTACAGGGAGAAATCGAGGTCCAGGAGTTCGGAGCTTGCCGGCAGTCAAGAGAGCAGCTCTACCGTAGCCAGTAGAGATTCCGATCAAGAGGAGGATTCTCCGAGGCACAAAGGAACGGTTGTTAGGTGGCACAGCTTCCAAAGAGGATCTCTCTATCCCGAACCCCTGGATCCGCTTTGCTCACGAGCTATGGCCTCCATGTCTTGTGGGCAGTTGCTTGTGCTCAGGAAACTGGCTCTGCTCAAGTTGACAGCTTGCATGGAACGATATTGCCCCACTCATCGTACCGGATGGAATTGGGAACTGCCAAAGTTCATCAGGAAGATCAAGACGCCGGATTACAAGGACAAGACCGTATTCGGCGTTCCCTTGTTGCTGTCCCTACAGAGGACTGGTCAGGCTCTACCAAAGTGCATTCAGACAGCCCTCAGGTGGCTCAGGGCCAATGCTCTGGACCAGGTTGGAATCTTTCGCAAGAGCGGCGTCAGATCGAGGATACAGAAGTTGAAGGCGATGACCGAGACCCAGGGCGACAATATCAACTTCGACGGTCAGCAGGCCTTCGACGTTGCTGATCTCGTCAAGCAGTACTTTAGAGAATTGCCAGAGGCTCTCTTGACCAATAAGCTCTCTGAAACTTTCATCGCTATCTTTCAACGTGAGTGCATTGTTACTTTACAGACTCGAGGTCTGGGGATCATTCAAAATGCGACAGGTATTTATTTAAGATTATTGATTGCAGACGTCCCGGCTGAACTCAGGCCGGATGCCGTCCAGTGCGTTCTGCTCCTTCTGCCAGACGAGCATAGGGAAGCTTTGGAAACCCTTTTGGATTTCCTAAATCAAGTTGCCAATAACTCACCGTACAATCAGATGACAGCATCCAATTTAGCCGTCTGTCTGGCACCCAGCCTCTTCCACTTCAATCATAATAATTCTAACGTCTCAAACAGATCCAACAGCGTTTCGCCACGTAGGAGAAAGACCGTGGGAATTCCAGATCAGAGAGAATTGTCCGAAAATAAAGCAGCGCACGATTGTCTTTTGTATCTCGTGAAGATGCATCGTGAATTGTTCATGGTACGGAACCTGCTTAAAAAGTATTATCTACAAATCCATCGATCTATAAATGACAGATAAGTCATAGAAATATATATATTTTTTATCCCAGGTTTCTTCGGATATGCTGACACAGTGCCACTTTAATTACATGGAGGAAAGCGTTCCGGTTGCCCTCGAAGAACTTGGCTCGGAATTGAAGCAGGACTGGAGAGGCTACTTGTGCGCCTGTACCACGGCATTGTTGAAGGAAGCGCGCGAAAAGTAAATTTCAATTTCCGTAAAATTAAAAAAACAAAAAACACTGACCCAGTTACTAACGGGAATTATTATTTTCCAGAAGTCGCGGATGGGTCACTGTAAACAATTCTGCTGACGTTAGCGTGGAGGTGGCGTACAAAAAAGTTGGCGACGGTCATCCGTTGCGTCTATGGCGTGTATCCACTGAAGTCGAAGCTCCACCTAATGAACTTCTCCACCGGGTCCTCAGAGAGAGACACGTCTGGGATCCGCAGCTTTTAAAGTACAGATTGGTTACTAAGCTGGATTCCAACGTCGAGGTCTTTCAGTATGCTACCGGAAACATGAGCCCTCTACCTGCTAGGGATTACTGTGTTTTAAGGTAAGTTACTTGGTCCTTTACAGCCTGACCCGCCGCCCGCTGCCTTTCTCCTCCGACTCAGTCTCAACGAGTACTTTTAACATTATCCAGATCCTGGCGAAACGATCTTCCTAAGGGCGCCTGTGTCATTGTCGAGACATCAGTCGAGCATCCTGAAGCTCCGGTAATGCTGGGCGGAACACGAGCAATAGTTTTGGCCTCCCGCTACCTGATCGAGCCTTGCGGAAGTGGAAAGTCACGCATCATGCACTTGTCCAGGGTAGACACGAAGTAAGTAGGAACATAAAACAGCGCATAATATCAATAATATTGTTCAATAAATTTTATTCGATTTAATATTTGTATTGTTTTCTTCTCCCTTTCAGAGGTCGCACTCCAGACTGGTACAAGAGTTACGGACACATCGCAGCCCTTCATCTGAGCAAGATTCGGAATTCCTTCAAACACACAACGGATGGTCCTGAGAGTAAAGTCTGAGAGGAGGTTCCCGTGCAACGCGTCACGTTGCACGGCGCTCAGTCCGTAAATCAGGATCAGAGCGATCAGCAAAGGGATCACAGAGTACTGAAGGATCTTCGTCAAGTCCAACCTACAATAGACGAAGAGTAGGACACATCGTAATTCTTTCGTGAGCAGGGAACACGCAAATTAAACTTATTGGTCAGCTGTGGTGGAACGTAGTGTTAAACTCCTGGTACTCCTGCTGGAAAAATAGTGGAGTAGACTGGAGGATGGCTGAATTCTGCAATCTGTAGTCTTCAATGAGAGATTGGTAATTGATGCCGTCTCTTAGAATTTCTTCTGTATTCTTCGTACGTAGTTCGTTAGTGATATCGAGAATAAATTAATCATAGATCCCACAATCCGAGTATCGCCGAAGTCGCCCGAAAGATCACGATGACTACTCCAATCCTGTATGGCATTTACGGTTGATCCAAAATCGTAGGGTCGTACCATTTTCTATAAGTAAAAACGTGTAGGCTACGAAGATTTGAGTAAATTCCAGGCGAACGCGTTACGTATCCGGCTGGAGAGCGATCGAATGAAATTCTCGTATGAAATCCGGGTTATTCCATATTCTGCAATGCTCCCATAACGATGCGGCCATTTTATAAAGAATGCAACACGATCGTATAACGATTAGCATAACCTTGCACTTTTATATTTAGATTTCTGGACCAAATCTCATTATATCACCTTTTTTTTTATTATTATACTATACTATACTCTGTCACGGTATGATCATTATTTTTTATTACTGACGAGTTCATGACTCAAGGATGACAACCTGTATAGAGGAATTGTCAAAATATGTACCTATTTATAAATGTACCTTACTCACAAGAGATGACAATATGCGTGGACCACGCATAGGCGTAATTCTAGACGACTTAGGACACCCGGGCGCTCGTACCCTAAATATTCATTAACATAACACAACTAATTGAATCGTGAAGTAACGACGAATGCGGTATACAACAATTGATTGTTAGGGACATGGAAATTAAAGGTAAAAGTGATGTTTCCAGTAGGATCTTAGCCAGTTGTTAATCCATGGACAAATCGCATATCAGCCTCATTGCGTCGTTAGAGGATTTAAATTTAAGAAAAAGCAATCTCCAATTTTTGGCTGGTACAGATAGTTTATTTTTCAGTCAAGTTGATAACGGCGGGCAAAAGAAATTTTATATTCTCGTCCCTCAGTGTGTTCAAAGTAGTTGGCTCTTTCAATATACAGAGATATATATATATATATAGGAAGACATAGGGACCAGTTTCGTTTGGACCGAAAAAAATTCAATGAGTTGCGCATAATACCCGTTCTCAGATCGATCTTAAATATATTTTAACATAATACTAGTCAGTTACATTAGTGGAACCGTATACACGTTGATAATATAAATGTATAAAATTCCTATTCCATAGCGTTATATCCAGATATTTAATTATTATTAATATTAATGTTATAAATATTATACAGTATAAGGAACAGTTATAGAAATATATAATATTTTTGTGTCTAAAAAGAACGCCAGTAGCACCAGAGGGAAAAAAAAAACGTGTCTTCGTGTTTGTAACATGAACGTCTTTATTCTTGTAATCCATGTCCCGTTAAGTTGTAAATATGTATATTATTATATGATGATGATGATGAATATATATTCATTAAATGGCGATTTTCATTATTAATCCACGTTTTAGTTACATGTTATTTGCTTCGTCCACTTTCAGAGACTTCGGAATACGGCAAAGATCATTAAAATCTTATAATCCTACAATTCTGGGGCATGAAGTTTCCCTTTTTTTTGTTGTTGTTGTGTTACAATGCTTCGATTTCACACGTTGCATAGCTTCGTCATACGTAGCACATCAACGCGTTCGGTTTAATCAATTTTCAGCGTTGCCAAGGATACCGTAATAAACAACGCGAACTCGTGTTTCCTGTTCAGTACAAACGTTCAGAGATTCGGACGATTTCACGGATATTCATTTCAATAGAAAAAAACGTGAGCTGCCTGTCAACGGTGATACCTTTCAAAAGGAATATTTATAAATTTTCTTCTGACGCAGTTCGGTTCTCTAGTTCAGCGAACTACCGGTATTGAGAGACCGGCGAGGTGTTTTTTGAAAAATGGTTCGTTTACACGTGAAAAAGGGCGACGAGAGTCAATTCCTTTATGACGCCAGCGTGGAAGATGGCGTTGACAGTGTGATAAATAACATTACCATAATCTATAATGGTCGATTGAAGATTTCGAGAATTTGTTACGGTAAGAATTTTTCTGACAATTTAGTAACGGCTACTTTTTTTTTAACTTATCAAAGAAGATTACTCATACCTAATTGACTGGCATTATGCTAAATAAAATAAGCAATGGAATAACTTGTCTTGACTTGTCCATGGAGAAGCTTTCAAAGTATCGAAGTGCGCGGTTCATTTAAGAATCCATTAGCAATTCTAGCAAATATTTCATATAGAAGCCATAACTATCGGAAATAAGAAGTCGAGTTGAGAGTTTATGATCTCATTTATCAGTACCCGCGGGATATGTTGGCTGGCCGAGGCCGCGTGATTTAATAATTATCAAGTCACCCTCAACTGTCTCTTTGCAAAAATAGAAATTGAAGAACTGGCCAAGCATGGCACTATGCTGCCACACGAGATGATGGGCCTCACGGATGAGCAAATCGAGGAGCTTAAACTAAAGGATGAATGGGCTGAGAAATCGACGCCGATGGGCGGATGGACATTCAATAAGGATGTGATCGGTAAATCATCTTACCTGATTAGAGTCATGTATTTCATTGATATGTAATTGTATTTACTGCGTTCTCCATGTTGTTGCGTATGAAATCGAACAATGACCGTTGCATGACTTTTTGAAGGACGTCGAAGTGGTCGTCAGCCCAATGAAAAAATGCAGGAAATTTTGAAAAAAGCCATTCAGGATGTTCGCGCGATGACTTCGAAGGTAAATTCATAACCACGTGCCGTCTGCATATATTCCAGTTAAAAGCACTTTATTACGATTCCTTTTTTTTCTAAAAGAAATTAGTTCAGCAAGACAAGCTCGTGACTCAAAAAATCGTTCAAGAAGCTCTAGACATTTTACGCGGTGCTGTGACTATAGTTTACCCCATGGGGTTGCCACCCCACGATGTTATACGACAGGAATTCGAAAATAACGAGGATCTCACTGGGACTCAAGCTTCGTTAGAGGTAATAAATCAACCACATAATGATACTCACAAATAGATACTTTGTATTCGTTTAACTATCGTTCAAGACCCGAGTATAGATTGTAGATATGATTTAACGAAACAGCGTGCACTATAAGAATTTTCATAAAGGTTATGGACGTGCAGACAGCCCAGTTATGGTTCTCTGGTAAAGAGCTGCTGCGTGAGAAGAAACTGAAGGATTTTTTAGGACCTAACGAAAAATCCAAGGTTATCGTCAAACTTCACAAACGGGGCTCTGGAAAACCGGCGCGGGAGCCATTAATGTCGGAGGATGAACGGAAACAACTGATGCTACACGCTTACAGGCGCCAGGAGGAACTAAAGGTAAGTCCTTCGCTGTTTTACCGACAGACGCGCGGAAATATTTTAACGGATACCAATTGGTCCATGAATACACTTTCTTACGGTCGGTAACATAGGCTGCACCATTTTTGTGTTGCGCAAATTTAGAAACTACTATGCATCTATCTACGTTGTTCACAGCCTAAGGTAATTAATAAAACCAATGAGCATAGTGAACCAAACAATATTAAAAAAAAAAAAAAAAGTAGTAACCTGGTATCGAACCCGAGACTCCTGCGCGCTAATCAAACCTCCACGTATGTGTGCTGTTTAGCCATCATCATGAAATTGTCAAGTAATTTATATTTCTCTTATTATCCATGTTTAGAGTTTGCTTAAGGTAAATGTTCGACCAATCACAAACGTGGGACTGCTTCAAGGCTCCTCGGTCCAGGTGGCGCGTCGACGCCGAAATAAAACTTGGACCATGAAAATAGGCGCGATTAGCAATCTCCCTACTCATCTCTGGTCAAACGTTTAATCTTGACTCGAAAATTTGTCAAACGTGTCAACGTCAAGCGTCTGATGTCAGACGACCATTTCACAACTCCATTTTGGGGCACGCCTGTTAAAGGCACGCCATTTAATTAAAAGGATCCGTTGCTAAGTCAAAAAGACAAAGTAGAAGATCAATACTCATCATTTATGGTGAGTCTGCAATTAGGACTACAGTGAATCTATTGCCCCTACGTGCGTCATCGATAACGCTTTCTACAAGTAAGATAGGGTAAACGCGTAAATGGAAAATAGCGATGCACATCTTTTACGTAGTTTCGATTCAGGTAACCTCCTCGAGAACGTTCGAGTATATCTGTCACCTTCCAAGCATCCCTTGGATCTGGGTCAACAGCATGTTTACCCGAATACATGGAAACCTACATCTACATCTAACAGGGGACCAAACACATCTACTTTCAGCCGGCTTAGCCGACGTCTAAAACTGGTCTAGTATTCTGCTTGCAATTCTGCAAAACAGGCTCTTGGACATTGACATCAATATCCAGAAATAAAGCTCAAGTTAAATATTTACTTATAATAACTTGTAATACGTTCCCAGACGGTGAACATTCAAGTTGTACCATTATTGATGATGACAATGACGAGCTGAACAACTCTGCGTGGTGCATATTTACCGACTATTCCTACTGCAAAGTAAGTTCGTAGTTACTTCGTCGAGGCGCATTGATTGTCCCCCAAAGAATAGAAAACTACTTACCAGCCTCCTTATCCACTGAGAACAGAATTCGACTCGTTAAAAATTCTCATTTCTCATCGATTCGTAATTCCTCTGTGCACGTGGCTAGAAGGACTCATACGACACTTATCGACCATCTCTATGCTCTCAATACTTTTAGCGGGGAACTACTTTAATCTAGGCTAATACCTTTTTCTGTTAAAAGCTTCATGGAATTTTACCCTCGTTACTCGTACAAAGGGTCGTCCATCTTTCGCACGAGATAGGGTATCTCCTTTTTCGTTTACGCTTTCTTACAGCTCATACTTTATACTGTCTTTGAAGTCTTATCGATTTGAATTCTTTTTTTCCTGAAAAAAAAACGTGTATACATATGCAGTAAATTTCTTTTTATTATTCTTCACTTGCAAGGAACTTAGCATTGTCGCGTGACGTATTGCTTTATAGCTACGGTAGTAATTATAGTTTTGCTGTTTTGTACTAACATAAAGTGTAGGTTACCAGTGCATATTTTTTTCTTGAAGCTTCGACTACCATTTATAATCAGAATTGAAATTAGAAGGACGAGAGTCAGAAGTAAATTATTATGGATATTATAACAATCAGTTGTCATGGAAGCTTAAATGGTCTCAACTGAATAGCAATTACGTATCAAAGCTTGCGTGGTTGTATATGATAATAATAAATTTTGACTGCTATCGATTTTATGTCAATAGCACGCATTCTCTCCTAAACGAACGACTAAGGGATACATAATGGATTCGGGAGGGCTGTTCGAACTCTTGAAGACACAAGCGGTCAAAAGGAATCCTGTAAGCCATCTTAGGTCAGAGCTTCAGGTTAGGTTAGGTCAGAGGCCATCTTAAGTAATACTAAAAATCCATTGTCTTCCAAAATGTTCCAGAGGTACATTTTTGAGTAAAATCGAATTTAAGGGTATTTTCAATGCATAATATTAAAGCATCAGATTGGAAAAGAAAAAATATATTGTCTTTGGGGCAAAAGTTTTTCTTCGGACTCAAAATTCTTCTTCTCGATGCAGAATATCGTTCTTAGCCAATAAATCAAGTAACCCTCTTGTGCTTTCGGATTTTTTTGCAATTCTCTTGCAGATAAAATTTCACGAAAATGCAAATTACTTTCTTCTATGTGTATACGTATATTTATGAGGCTACTATGTATAGTGACATGCTGTAGAGTCTCCAGAAAGTTTGTGGGTTAAAAAATGTAGTATCGATTAAATATAAAGATAAAAATTGAATTGAGATTTATATTAAGCTTGTTCTCTCGTCCACAACGAAAATATCGTCGAGGCACGCTTCAAAGCGCAGCAAAGTTTTGCCATTATGAAAATACTTTATGACATTTCTCTGTGTGACGTGAACACTGCTACCTTTAAGATAAACGTGGTCCCCGGCTTTGCATTCGAATTGATAAAAGATGAAAAGTGATCGAACGAAAATTTTCCTTCCTCTTACGAATCATTGGGGGATTTGAAAAATGGGGGAGATTGCTAGAAATAAATATAAATAAACTTCTGGTTCCAGGGCTTGACAGAAGACATTTTCGAGGAGCAGAGCTTTTCGGAAGCTGAATAAATATTCTTTCTCGAAATTATTTTTCAAAGCACACGTAAGAAGGAAAAATTAGTAGGTTAGCTTGTTATGGCGAAAATTAAAATTACTGACGATTTGTATTCTGGCAAACAAATATAATAAAAAAATTAGCAACAGGGTTTCTCTCCCTTTGTTAAAAGGGTGAACAGATTTAGAAATCCTCTTAAATTACGCCTGAGTACTTTTTCTTGATTTTATTAAAACAGACCAGGTCTGTTTTACATAAATTTTATATCATCATTTGACTGCGAAGTTATTTCGAGTATGAAACTTTTCTAAAGTTCAAATGTCAAGTCTACTTTCCAGCGATAAACTTTTAACAAATGTTGAACCTTAGAAATCTGACATTTAAAATCAAGAACCGCCTTCGGTTCGGACTAAGGAAAAATTATTTTCCCACGTTACTCGTATTAATCCTATATAAAAATATACGAAATTAATCGCAAATCATTTTATGGTTTATTCATATTGTTGTATTAATTAACTATTAAAAAAGTTTCACACCTAAACTTCGTGCTATTCTCGATCACAATGCTTTATTCATTTCCATGGGGTAACTTGCACTTGCCGATCAATAAGACCACGCCATTCTTTCCTACCATAAAGCCGTTCGCACCGTCATTCCCACCAGATATTGGCGTTCTGAAGAATTTATGAATTCTGAAAATTGTCAGAAAAAAAAATTCAAAATTTCACATCATCACATCAAACGACATAAGCTTTATCCAGAATCTATTGGGGGTTGGCCAGAAATTAATTGCGTTTTTTCTA
The DNA here is from genome assembly GCA_031762395.1 of Calameuta pygmaea. NCBI lineage: Eukaryota > Metazoa > Arthropoda > Insecta > Hymenoptera > Cephidae > Calameuta > Calameuta pygmaea. Next base: position 1,204,009 of record JASANN010000384.1, on the reverse strand, counting down.
ATAAATGAACATACATGTCTCGCGATAAAAAAAATGCAACTACTTTCAAGCCAACCCAATGGTATCGATGCTTATCTATATAATTAATTTTAATCAGTCCAAGTAGCAATATCAAAATTAAAAAAGGATAAGAATTACAAAAATCCCCCAAAAAGCATAGCTTTGGTCCTACAAGACTGTCCCACTTAGAACCCGATATCCTATGTATATCCACATAGTCAGTCCTACGCAGTAGGCGGCAGGCAGTGCCTCCCAGAGATGCCGTCGCTTTGAAATGTCTTGTAACACGCAAAGGCTAATAATTCAACTTTTTATATATACGAACTCTAGGTCATCCCTGTCGACGTTCCCAGAAGATAGTGAAGCATAATTTTAGTCAAACGCAAAACTCCGACGACTATTTCCCACTGCTTAAAAATTTTTTAAATAAATTCGACATCAACAAAATTCTTATCAGCTTCACCAGCAATGTAACCGTGTAAAATTTCTCTAACTCTCACGAGCAATGAAACTCATTTTAATTCCAATTCTCTCACATACAAAATTCACGAAGCCTTGATCGATTATCGGAATCCAAATTTACCAAGCGTCCGGCTTATTTAATAATTCCATTAAATTTCCCATAACCCTTTCCTCTTATACAATTCCCATCCACCATACGCCCATTTCACTCGACATACTCCTGCGTGCTTATTGATCCTCTCCAAGGTGAATAATTTTTCGATACTCTCTGCCGGCGAATTACCTGAATCTAAATAGTCGATAATTACAAAAATAAATCTCGAATAATACTATCGAATTGATGACACGTAACAGTTGAGGTTTTTTTTTATTATACAAATCTCATTATTATTACAAATATCCAACGTTAAATGTACACAATAGACATTGTTACAGACTTACATTAACGGAGCTTGCGTCATCGATCCTCACCAGTAAGTAACGCTGCACGTTCTTGAAATACGTGTACACATGCGTACCATGCACATTGAACATGATCCGTAGACAAGTATAGCGATATAGACAATAGTAGCATAAACGGAAGAAGGCACATAGATTACAGTATAGTTGTGTGTATATATATATAGTCCGAATTCTTAAGGCGAAAATTTCAATCTTCAGGCAATCACGTAAGATACAGTAAAAACATTAAGTCCAACGTTTCATTAGGTCGATATAGTTTTCCACGTACTGTCTGACATTTCAATTACATCTTAATTAACGATCGCGTGGATCTCTTCGTACATACTATAAATTCTATATATTATGTAGTATGTATACTTTCAAAAGGTTACTTCGTAGTGTCTAGTTTTAGAATCGCTCTTCTAAAGCCTGACACATTCAACTAGTATCGATTCTAGGAACTGACACGAACTTTAACCTTACTAGACAATTTGATTAAATGCTAGTTCAATGATCGATCTTAACACATAACAGCTCAGAGTTAACATGAAGATTCTATAGAATTCGTGTCGCTATACTGCACATCAATTCACGCTGCGATTGCAAGACTAATCTTCCACTTTCCTCAATACTAAAGCCTTGAATTTTCTTATCATTTTTTTTCCTACAATTTTTCTATGCTTTCGAATGTTATATCATACCGATGTGGTATGTCAAAAATCGATACTTGTATATTTTAATACAATTTATGATAACGTATGACTTTGTACGTAAAGGCAGTTAGTAGCAATGGCACTGGATGTGTCGCGGGTAAGGAATATCTGTAAAATAAATATTTTTGCTAGAAAATCGATAAATATTTATTTATTTTTCTTTATCTTGCCTAAAATATACTGCGGGTTGCGTAGAATAAACTTTTTTTCTTTAAAAGATCAAACGATCCTCCACGACACTCCGTGCTTGAATTTTGTGTTAAAACATCGAAAGCTTCCAGAAGTCATCGATGAATCACACATTGAATACTGTCTGTCTACTAGCTAACATTTGTGCGATATAATATTTATATGCAGACTCACACATCACGCACATAGAGTAATTCGTGTGTTTTGTTAATTACTAATTTTGTCGATGATCGGTAAAATTAAAAAATCGTGTATAAAACATCATATAAGTCCATCAGGTTTACCTAATCCGAAAAAGTCATTAGTCACATATCGCAACTGTCTTTCTATCGGTACTAATTAAAATCGGTATTACATTTATTTATAACTTCGGTATGACAGTTTGTGTGTATATATATATATATATATATATCATTTGTTTGTTCATCTAAATACAAAGTGGTCGCGGTACATTGAAGGCAACTTTATAAAGATACTGAATACAATTGGCCCCACGGGGGTAACTTTCGACAATATCGATACATTAGAAAAGGCCTTATCAATACCGTTATATGACGTACTCGATAGATATGACAGATTTAATGCAATAAGCGTCATTTTCATATTTGCCTAACCGGTCAGGGCGATCGTTAGGAAAACACCGGCAGAATTCGACGTTATCCTCCAGAACTAAGGATACAATGTGAATGAAATTTTCACGACATTCACTGATCCCTGATAAACCCTGACTACACATAATCAATCTATATATTGACTTTCTCGATTCGCACAGCACGTAAACTCATAAGTATAAATAGTTTGCGAGTAAACGAAGTCCTGAATGGAAATGAAATACGTAAGGAATTCAATAACCTGATCTTTCGTACTAAAGTAACATAAATACCAGAATCCTCCTATGTTACTTTCCTCTGTCATATTTGCATCCTTTGTACTCTAGTCTAGTCACTTAAAATTTTCCAATAGAGACAAGTACAAATTTTCACCCACGCCCTAGAATTTAACAAGGCTGACGTTTCCGGGGAAAATTTGATCCCAGGTACAGGACAAACTTCGTTCCGGCTTCCCTCGTTCGCCTTTGAAAATCCCTTAAAACGAATCTTCGTCCTCGACGTCTATCAGTGGCAATCTCTCGTAATCGACCATACTCTGGACGCTGAACTTAAACTGCTAAAGGGCCAAGCTTCTGACCTCATTCTCATTGGAGTGACTCCGGAGCGACGTGCCCGTCCTTTCAACGAGGCCTTCGTCCTCGCCCTCGTTCTCCTGACTCTCGGTGCAGTATCTACATCGCATTTTCGCATCGTCGCCGACCTGGACCGATCGGGTTATGATGATCAGGGTCGTCAGACTCACGACGAACAGTAACGTGGGTACTATGATGGCTACCAGGAGCTCGGTTCGGGTTTTGTTAAGATCGAATCGGGCGACCACGAAGAAAGAATCGTTCTGAAAAATGATGAAAAAAAGTCGCATGAGATAAGGGCTGAATATCACGTGTACATAGTGGCTATTGCTATTAGTTAGCAATTAATCGATTAATTAGCTACGTAATAACCTGGAAAGCTTTTACCATGGCAAAGCTTACTACGATCAACCAACGTAGTTTACTGTGTACGTTGGGTGAGTCTTTACCGTCTGAAATTAATTTTCTATTTGACTAATTTACACGCACGATATATTTAGATATTTTCGTAATGTCTCTTTCGTGCAACGTAGTTTCTCGGTCGTGTTATTTATTATGACTGAAAATTGTACGGGCAGCTTTTAAGAGCCTTGGGAGTTCAAATCCCTCACTGAATCGATATAATTAGATACGTTTATTTTGGCAAAAAGTGCAAATTCTTCATGTACGAAGTTGGACTGCCAATTTGAAGTTAATAAAAATTCTTCTTTCACCCTTGAAGAAGTTTCTGCACTTTCATGGAAGGGGAAAGGCCGAAAAGTTTTATCGTGCTGCGATGGAACCTAACTTTTTTTTATACAATATTGTAGGTTTCATGGGTAAGAGAGTGACGAAAGAACAGGGTGCCACACTAAGTTAATCGTGAAAGTGAAAATTTTGCCTAAAACTTCGAAATTTTGTTTAAATAATAAACAATCATAAGTACGACAGACAAACGGGCTCGTCACTCTAATATGACGTTTGCACGAAATATACATATAATAAGTTTCTCTTTTTGTCTCGCGATCGATGTCACCGTTTTCCATGCAAATACAGTCATTCCAGAAAATACAGCACCCTTCCGCTAGATTGTACGGTGGACGACGGCAGGTTTGAACTTGCTTGGATTAACGCAGAATGAAGAGTAATTTGCCATTTGCTGATGCAACTCTCTCGCGTAACTTATCCTTAGCAGAAACGTTTCTACGGCTCTAGGAGATATGACTCCTGGGAAATAATTCCTCCGGCAGAATAAACAAGCAAGGAAGGAAGTAACGTAGGAAATTCAGATCAGCTGGAATGTCCGAAGTTATTCTAAAGACGAGGACGAGTCGAGGGGACGTAAATTCATGCCCAGGCGAATGAAACAACGAAACTTACCCTGTTGTAGTAACACGGATATCTACTCTGAGCAGTCTGATTATCCCCGTCTCTTCCGTGGCTGACTAAAAAATCCCGACACTCGCCCCTGAGTGTATTTACGCAGCCCTCCAGGTTTATATAGAGTCGCGAACTGTTATAAATGGTCAGAGAACTCTGAGACGGCACGTAGGAATCCGTGGGATCCACAGGATGCGCCAGACTCTTTTCGTAGAGCCCGAGGAAGGTGGTAAAATTGATGAACGGCTTGGTCACGGCTTTGTCTTCTAAGAGCGTCCCATTAACGCAATCCTCCGTTCTGCAAGAGACAAATAGGCCTTGAAGCGTGAGAGATCGCTGGATTAAGAAATAATTATTTTGGGAAATGGATGTTGAATTTTTTTTCGGAAATCGTTGCTACCAACGTAAATTGTCACTGAGGTCGTTTGCGGTAAATCTTAGTGAAATTTTCTTTTTTCATGTTTTTCATTAAGTTTTTTCTTTATCCATCTTTACTTCTTGGGGTTTCTAATGAAACGCAGGGAGACTCGATCGTAAAACGTTAAACGCAGGGTCGATAAAGCTCGAGGCTGTAAGGGATGAAACGGGTGACGGTGTGTTGAGAATCCGTGAGAACATCGGATGATCTGAAATTCCTCGTATTTCTAACCAGCGTTTACTTTACGTTAAACTGGTTCTCCGGATATTTTATCAAGAACAAGGAACCTTGATAGGATTTTAATAAATAAAAAGTTATCTACAAGACTCCAGACGACAACGTTTACGTGACGAATAATCTCCGGTACACGGTGGCTCTTCGAAACTTGAGCTGTTATTTAATCTAAAATAATTCTGAACGAGCTTCAAGCTTCTTCGTGCCGTCAAATAAATAATTCAACAATGTAGAAAGAATAATACAATCGTCTATTCCAAACTGTCGACCAGTAAGATTCATAATTCCTATTGTTTGCTTACTTGACAGTGTCCCCTTCGCCTACGACAACCAGACAACTGGCTATAATGGCTCCTTTCTGCTGATTCCAAATTTCCACAGGGTCCTTCAGCCTCGTACCCGGCAGGTACCCGTTAGCCTTGTTCAGTGCGACCGCCCGGTCGCACTTAGCAGTTATCACGTTGTCGTCCTGCATGAGGAAAACGTTGGTCTCGCTGGTCGGGATCTTAGGACAGTAGCGATCGCAGGAAAACGGTCTTTTGATTTTTGTGCATCGCGAATGTTCGCAGCTAAAGAAACCATTGAGCTTCATGTTGTCCTTTTCGCTATCGACGACTATCCCGTCGGCCTTGTAATGGCAGAGCATGAGTTCGCTCATATTGGCGCAATGACCGAGACTGCAGTTAAAAACACCAGAGAGCACACTGCACTCACTGCCATTGTTGCAATTATACCGTTTGAGTCCAGCTGTGTTTACCTGGAAAAATACACAGGGACCACGTTTATAAATTGCGCTATGGAAAACTTCAATTTTCAATATTCTTCTGCAACGAGAAACTCGTTCGATTGTTATTCCTCTTGAATGGGAAAGAAAAACCTGCTCCTCTGTTACTGGCTTTTATTTGTTATTGGTTTATTTCTCACCGAATCAAAAACGTCAGAATAATTTATATATTAGCGCATTATTTATTCATTATGTATTGAAGTTCCAAGGGCACGATAGGCTTCATTGAAAATACATCAGATATTGTTTCTCATGTCATAGCAAAAAATGAAGTATAGCGATTCTTCGTAAGACTGAAGGATTTCTACTCGGCAGGAATAAAACTTAATCGAGCGTCAAATTGAAAATGGCAATTCAATCCGAGTTACTTGAGCCTTTGAAAAATGACATCCCTTATCCACGTAACGGTCTGCTAGCAAATTTCAAGCCCGCAGCAAGCCTATTTCAGGGTTGCGACATTAAATTGAGAGTGCATTATCGCGTGCGACGTAAAGTCTAAATCGACGGTGGGGTCGAGGAGTCTGGAATATTATTTTTAGCAGGAAAATCCTATTACCGTGAACGAACAAGGCGCCTCCATTATGATTAAAGGAGAAAGTGCGTTGCTCCTTTTACTTTCAATTTTTTTTTTTTTTCAATAATTGGATCAACATTGTAATAATCTTTTTGTCTTCCGCCTCTGACACTCAGTCGGTTATGAAAATTACTCAAGTACTTTACAACTAACCTAGTGAACGTTCAGCACAGTTAACAGCGAGTCTGAACCATGGAAAGTTACAGCCACGGCAGAATTAATTCAACCAGCGTCTTCGAGCTGTTTACGTGTTACAGAGTAATTGCACATCTTGAAAGAAAATCTAATTAAAAACAATTTCTCGCGGTAAATCGTCACTGACAATTAAGAGTCACGTAAAAGAATGTTCGCTGCGTGAACGTATTTCTTCTAATGACAAGAAGCGCCGTAAGCGGCACTAGTCGGAAGCTCGATCAATCTCTTGGAAATGCTCGGTATAGCCTCGGGAACTTCGATGCTACAGATTTCAAGAGATATAAATTCAATTAACTCAGATCTAATTTTCCCTCGTGCCTCGGATTATCGCTCAGCCTCGAAAGGTCTGTGTCGTCGGACAATGTTAATTAAAAACTCCCTTGAAAATGTCCAAAAACGTGAAATTCAATTGTTAAAATTTCATTTATTTTCGAGTCGATTTAGATATCGACGTTCGTCACTCACCTGTGGACACGACATGCTCGTTATTTTTGTACAATTCTCAAAATGTACGTCTGTACCATTGCGTCGTACTGTTGCGTGAATTTGAGGACAGAATCCTGTGGTTTTCGTTAAACACCATTCACCGCAACTCGCCCAAGCGCAATAATTCACCAAGGTTGTATTCACCGTTTGGCACATAACTGGGTCCGGATCGATTCCTGCGTGAAATGCTCTGAAAGTTTATAGCATCTTGGGAATTTTTCTTTAGAAAAAGAAACATAAGGAAAATAATCATTTCGTTATTTGGTATTGCGCGCGGCTAAAAACGAAATGAACTTCCTTCTCATCTCCATTAGGACTAACGCCGATTAATCAGCATAAACTTGTAATTTACCTGTGAGATGGCATGTAGATCGCCACGCTAAGATAGACCAAGGCCACGCAACTAATCACAATGGTAAACTGGCACAGACAGATACTACCGCATATTCTACGATCCTGCTCAGGTATTAGACGCTGTTTATATTTTCGACCCATTTCAAGATTTCTCGTGACCCTTTCACTTTTCAACTTCCTTTGTACATTGCGTTTTATTGAGCAATCTCAATCGTCAGAATTTCAACGCGCTTTAACGTAAGATGAGTTTCGAAAAGTGCGGGAAAAACGAAATTCTTTAAAATTTCAAATTTTCATATAACCCTCGATCGAACCACTAATCACGTATCATCCTACAGAATTACGTACAATTTCGATATCTCAAGAACATTCAAGTACCACTCCCCTGATTACGGGCACAACATGCAAGCAAAAATATTTCACTTCCCCGTCGCTCGGTCGCTGTAACGCACTTAAGACAATTACCAAGAGATAATTCGATTATTCTAGAGTCTACTAGTGCCTCGATATAGCTTGCACAGCTCATATATCCCGAACAGGTGCACTTCACTTAATGAGTAAGCTGATCCTAATTTCATTAAGCTTGTTTGAGAATAATTACTTTTTGTTTACTAATAAAATTTCAGAATACTCTTTTACAAAATATCGTCCAAATCGCACTCAAAGTTATTCCTTGTACACCTCGAAATTCATGTCTCCCGTGAATGTCGTTCAAGTACCGATATGACATTGAGACGAAAAATCTTGCTGCCTGGTAGAAGACAAGCCATTTTCATCGCAGCGGGTTGTCCTAATGTAACGCGACTCCAAGGAAAAAGTCGAGTATCAAATAATGCAGGAGCCGGTACGGACTAATGGTACATCGAAATGTTCGCACTAGGTGAAAGTGTAGCACTCTAACTGTAGAGAATGGTGGCACTCGAGACCGATCTCATTTCCGTCCATCGTTCACGATACATTATATCCTAGTTACGACTATGGTGACAGACCGAGCGCGCGCCCCGCCTGGATGTCAGAACCACCAACTACCAACTGCGCTCACGCGGCTGACAACTGTTTGAAAACATGTCGAGCCTCTCGATATATATAACGACTCCAGGTTACTCGAGTTTGCGCTTTACCGTGACGCCTTGCATGGGGGCGGAAAGGTACGATACACCCACGAACTGTCTAGGGGCTCGATTATTCTGGAGGCGAAATATGCTTCTAAGGTCAGAGGAGATATTTCGGGTTAAGCTCGCTCAGTGGCGCCACGAAGAATCAGTGGAAGGACTTTTTTTTGAATGCTCTGTTGATAATGTAGAGCAGTCAGTGGATATGGAAAATTGGAACATGTGAATTGATATCTTTAATAAGTATGGGTTAGGTGCTAAACCTTTTCTTTTTTATAAATTAAATAATTCCACCACCTCGTTGCTTGATCCAGGATGGTTTGAATGGTCGTTAAGAAGTCGAAGCTTTGTTTCCAAAGGAAAGATGTGTATCTATATTTTCGTCTAAATTGTAGAATTTGTTATTTACAATAATTTACTTAGTGTCAAATGTAGTTACAGTTTTTAGGTGATTATATAATAGATCGTAGTATTATAATTATTTACAGCTTTGAAGATCTGTTATACGTACGAAAAAGCAGATTTTTATTAACGATGATATAATTCAAATAGATAAAAGGAAGCATATGAAAGGATTTTTTTTATTATTATCTATATGTATAATGTAGTATGTAGTACCTAGTATGTAACACGAACCGGTAGAAGCTCGGCCAATAAATTTGAACCTTAGAAAGCATATGTTTAGAATAATGAATTTATCCAAGTAGAGTTTTTACATGGTTTCGCAATTTGACATTTTATCAGCTTCGATTATCATTCTCAAAATCATATTATACTCCTGAATTTTTTTCCAATACTTCCTTAGAGATTTCTTTAACTAGCTATTATAATTTGCTTTTGTTTTTCTATTACTTTACACTGTAACGATCCTGTTGTTTATTACGCTTTCTCTCGTTAAAAATCGCACGCAACACGTCCTAGGTACTATTTCTCATTACGCATAATCGTCGTAGCCTACGGAAATGATTTATCCTCAATTTTTTGTTTTCGTTACGTATCGAAGCCAATGTAATGCATTGGCACTAAATAATTTTCTAATCACAAAAAGTACTGACATTTATTCACTGTGGAATTTCAATTTATTTTCGATCGCCAAAACCGTCTTGCCGCATTCTCATCGGCAAACGCACTTTAACTCTATTGGAATATTTCCATTGAAAGATCATTTCTCAACGTCCATTTCTTAAGAATCTGCCCATCGCCCAAATTCATTGAAGATTAATGAAAGTATCACCAAACGTTTTGGTTTAATTTAGCTAAAGAACCTAAAGCAACAACGGAATCTCCAATTCGCAAATTTAATCCGAATTATTCCGACTAATTAGCACATGTTTTTATTCATGAGTTTCGCCAATATGAAACGTACGAGAATGTCCGAGAGTTTGATATTTGAAGAATGACACACGTAGGTACTTGAGCAAATGATTTTTAGCCTGAGACGAAGAAGAGTAACCGAATGATGCCAGTACTTGAAGATTCTATGAATTCTATGGGCTCTATGTAATATAAGAAGAGTGTGCTAAGATATTAGAGCACGTATAACGTCCAAAAACGTAAAGATATTTTGCTAGCCTTAAGGGAGAATAAGTGCCAAAATATGGAGTCTTCTCGAGAATTTTCTCAAAAGTTCACCTGAGAAAGGGTTCTGTCATTGAAACTGACTCCGACAACAAGGCCGAGTAATGATTCACAACCATACTAGATGTGTGGGTAACGATAAAATGCCCTTACGCCTCGTTTCTATGAAAGATCATTAGCTTGAGGTGTACGGTGCACGTTTCACGAATCCCATTGAAAAATTAACTAAAACTTCCCTAACGCTATGACTTGTGTTCTAACGTTGAACATGGCATGTAGCGCCCACGTACAAAAATCGTAACAATTTCATATATATATCAATTTTAATAATATTCACAGGCAAAACTTAGCTCATCTTAATCTAGATTATTAATCGCCTGAGGATCTTGTTGCGCGTCGAACGATCGACTTAATTTTAATTACGCGATCTTGATTCTTTTGATTTTTATTTTTATTTTTTTAAGTAATACTTAAATAATTTCTTTATCAACGTAAATTTCACTTACGATCGGACGCGTAACAGGAATCTCAATAAAATCTATAACCTCCGTGATTTATTATCGATTTAGCATTTTTAAGGGCAGCTTAACGTGATAACGTGATTACGTGACTTTAACTTCCCCTTTAAGCTAATTACAGCTGCATAGTCATGCTTAACGTTTAACTTGTTATCAATTTATTTGTTAGTAGGAAGGCGCCCCTAAATCGCGTTCTTGCGTTATTTTACAGATTAACTTTAATCAGAATACTGGTAGATGATTGAGTGTGAGCTTTACGCGATTCAGCTTACTTTAACTCGTAAATTTAAGATACTCTTTTGACCTGACACTCGTCAATCTAAATTCACGCAGTTTTACTCTCGTCATCCGCATACTTTCTGGCATTGATATAATAATCATAAATATTGGTAGACGATGGAATTCTTACCAATATCAATGAAAACCTATTTGATTGTATCCCGCTACAATATTTAAGGTTTCCCCAATCAGTGCGCCACACCATTGTTTTATGCTTGATACAAGAAATAAGTCCTTTCTAGACTATCACTGATCCGTGCGCGGTATAATTTTTCCCAAAGAGCGTCCAAACTCCGAATGCCTATTTAAGATTGCTACGATAATCATCAACTTTTCAAAAGTCAAGTATACCGAAGAAATATCATGCAGCTTTACTATGTTCTTTTATTTCGTGCAAATTTCAAAGATATTCTTAGGCTTAAGTTTTGATCTTAAAAGTGGCCTGGTACGTAAAAAGCGACCGGATATAAAGTCTGAAGGCGCAAGTACACAAGTGTGTAATAGGAAGAGGAAAGAAAACGTTCTAACAGGAAGTTAACGTGGTTGGAATTCGGTAAGATAATAATATCGACTGAAACGTAACAATGGTCTAGCCATGTGATCCTTGAAACCTGAGCCAAGCGTCGCTAACAGTGAGTCGAGCGTCGGCGCCACTTCTTAAATTCAAAATATCAATTAAACTTCAAGATTCCTTCAACGGTTCTTCCGGCGTCACTCCCGCGCAGGGGGGTGAGCCCTTGGTAGCAGTCAGTATTCCTCTTCGTCCTCCTCGAATTCGTCCTCCCTCAGGATGCTAAGGAATAAGACTCCGTATAACCCACAATGCAGTTTACGCAAAATCTACTTACGCAAATCATTCCGGAGTTGCAACTTTTCCTTACGCAATTTTCACATCAGTCAAATATATAGCCATCGTAAGCTTTTACGTAATTCAAATGATTAACGATGCGTCTCCGTAATGATTCGTAAAACAAAAATTAAAGAACATCTAGCCCTGTGGCACTGCATACATACACGTTACTTACTCTTCCTTCCTTGCGTACTTCTCAATCAGATTTCTTCCTGAACCTCCGCAAGTTTTCCCCATAGTGGGACAGTACCAGTAACAGAGAACGCCCAGAGAAACAGCAAAGAGCACGATTGGCGTAACCAGTGCCAGGACCAAATGCCTCAGATTTTCATCCCAGGAATATCTGTACGGAACGAAACGTATGCGTTATCGCTGAGATTATAAAAATTTGTTTAAGCCAAAATCATTTACCTTGCAACCACAGTCTCGGGATGCGTTCTGCTATAGTAGCAAGGAAAGATTTTTCCCAAATTGTTATATCCAAACTTCTTGGAAAATTCCGAACAATTGACTCGTGGCGGATAACCGCAGCCTTCCGTATTAACAAAAAATTTTGTATCAGCAACGTCCCACGGAACCGAACCAGCTGGCTTCGCCATGAACTCGTCGTACGGTATCCTGGAGTAGTTCACCCTGATTTGATGGCATCGAAGTGCGGCACTGGTACAGCCTAGATTTTCATTGAAATTAATCGACCGTCGGGTAACACAGCTTTCATGTCATACCTTCTCGACAACTGGCCCAGGAGCAATTCTTCAGTCCCTCGGCGTAGACGTGATCAGTCGCAATGCAGGCGACGGGATGCGGTGAGAAATCAGCAAGAATCGTCGAAATTGCCGGCTCGACGACGAAGGGTATTAAAAAGAGGAAGGCGAAGACAGCCAAGATGGCGGTAGTCCCAAGGCACAACGAGGTGTAGAACTTGGCCTTTTCCATCAAGGTCACGACCTCCACCACTGGCAGCACTCCGCCGCCAGTGCTGGACTTTACCTCGCCTTCCTGGGCGCCCATGATAACCGTCGACTCGTCCGAATCAATGATTAGGCTGTTTCTTGGGTCGTAAAGACCCGATGTTTTCTAACGAAAAAACGTACGACTATCCAAAACACCCTTTATTATTGACTTCTCGTCGTAGCGCGTTAAGGACGGTCCTCCAAGAGTATCTTACGTCAAGGAAAATTCATCGCGATTCAATCATCTATCAGCAAGCCGTTTTGCCTTTTCGCTCGAACGATAAGCGTGTAAGAAATTTTTAATAAATTCCTAGCCAGTTTCGCGCAGCTAGCTGAGAAAATTTCGAGTCGATTGATCGATCAACGATACGGGTACGTGTGTGAAATTCGCGAAGTTATTATTATCCAATTTATTATTATCCAACGCGCTCGAACCTTCTATTTGAGAGATACGCGAACAGCAGACAATTTTCTAGGTACGAGATAAGAGCGACGAGACGGGTGGACGCAGACGTCGCACGAAAATCATTCTTCGGTCAGTAACAGATCCTCCTGAAGAAACGACAACAGCTCTTTCCGATAGTCGCCAATCCAGAGAGCGCAGCTTCCTCGTGTCTTTGACGTTTCGCCTTGAGTCAACACGCGTGCATGCTTTCGAAATGTGCGGGCAGTGCGAGTATCGAAAAATCGTAATATTTTTCTTTTTTTTTCTTTTATATCTCTTTTATCTGTAGTAGTGTAACAATAAGAATTTGAATCACGCGTTCCCCTCCCCCCTCCCCCGGAGCTTAGTAGTGCCCACGTAGGGAGAATATCGACTGACGAGCCGGACTCTCCTCCAGGAGGGGAATGCCTGAAATAAAAAAAAAAGACGTCGAGAAAGAAGATATAATTTCATTCCTGTATTCAATTTCTATATATGTGACATTCAAAGTGAAACAAGGTATAGAGATGCATTCTGGCAGAAAATCTATGAAAAATCCAGTCAGCAATGTTAGCACGTATAAAAGTGAAAACGGCTCTTTGTCATCTTCAGCGTAGACAGATCCAACGACCGAGAGAGACTCGCGCGTGAGGTTGCTAATCTAACTAATTTATCTATCGATTGTATTCTCCCTTCAGGGGCTGAAAACGAATCATACGAGAGACACAGTTACTGAGGTATTTGATATGATGAATCTTACGTGACGGATCTCAGAGCGCCATAACAGAATCTCCCCCTCCGGCGTCCCCTAAGTTACCAGAGGCGCTTTTCTCGATCGACGTCAAAGCGCCGGGTGAACCTTTGAATCTCATTTTGGCGTCGTCACCGACGACCACAGTGCGCTGACAGAGAATCAGCGTCAGACAGCTAATGATGAAGAGAATGCTTGGTAGTATAAAAGCGATTAGGAATTCCTTGTAGGTTGTGTCAAGATCGAATCTGGACACGACCACCCCCGTGTTTCCTTCGGCGTAGTAGCACGGAAATCTTGCTCTTGCGTTATGATCGGTCCCATCTTTTCCATATTCGCGTAAAAACTCTTTGCACTCGTCCCTGAGCGTATTGACGCAACCTTCGAGATTTATCAGGAGCTTGCTGTCGTTGGCGATCAAGAGATCCTGTTCGGGCGGCGCGATCATCCTGGTCTCGTCGAGAGGCTTGGTGGCGAAAATGTTCAAGTAGGAAAGATAGGTGAAATTCGTTAGATCAGTCAGCATCTCCTTCTCGAGAACGGAGCCGTTAATGCAGTCGACAGCCTCGACACCCAGGGACGTGTTGTATATCCCGTAGCAGGAGGCCATCATCACGTCGCCCCGGTCCTCGTTCCATATCTCCCTTCCGGTCTCGACGTCTATGGCCCTCTCGCACTGGCTCAGGTACACCTTGTCGCCGCTCATGAGTATCATGTTCTTGTTTCGCGTTGGTATGTCGACGCACCTGCGATCACAGTTGTACGGAGTCCGTATCTTCTCGCAGGTGCCTCTGTTGCAGTTGAAGAGGCCGTCGACGTCTATGCACGTGATCTTGCCGCGACGACCGGAGCACTTGAGGGGAGGGTCCGTATCCTTGAACATACACTCGAAGGCATCCGTTATATTGATACACATACCCATGGTGCAGTTGAAAGTTCCCGTCAGGTTACGACACTCGTCCGCGATGCAGCGCGACTTCTTCGCGTTCTCCTGATCTATGCCGTAGCAGGTCTTGTTAGCCGTGTTGGTACAGTTTGCGAGGAGGATGGTCGATCCGTTTCTACGGAGGTTGACGTAAATCTGAATGCAGGCACCGGAAGTCTTCGAGAGACACCACTCGCCGCAGCTGCCCCAGTCGCAGGTGTCCTTGTTGATGGCTCTGGTGGTCGTGCACATCACAGGGATCTCGCTGATCCCAGATTGGAATGCCCTGGTGCTCGGCATGTAGATCGCCACCGTCAGGTAGACCAGAGCGACGGAGGAGAGGACGGCTGTCATCTGGCAGATACATATTGTGCCGCATATGCGACCGTCCTGGGGCGGTATCACGAGATCTTCGACGGGCACCTGTTTCGGCATGGTACCTTCTTATCGGCAGCCCTCGTTATCGCACCTGGTTAGCGAAGAAGACCAAAGGCTATCGCCGAGCCCTTACATCCCCGTTCACTCGTTCCTCGAACACTCTCGACGTATTTAGTTTGATTTTTACCGCAGGACGAGTCCACCCGCGCGCGATCACTCCTCCTCGCGAATGCGCCGGAGCTTTCAAGCGCAACGATCGATTCGACGAGCTTGCGCAGAAGAATTCGAGAGTTACTCTATGCCGCAGTGACGTCACCCTATGTCGCCCTATCTCAACCGACGACACCGATACCCTGGTACGCTGGTACCCCTTGTGCACCACGATGCCGTGCCTTCTTGCCACCCTCGGGAAAATCGCTCTGGGCTTCGGCAGAATCGGCAGGGTCGAATCCTTCTGCCAGGTCTGCCTTTCGAACTTTCTCGTTAACATAGCAACCTGACGAGACCTGCCACTTGGGTTCGGACCTTTCAAGAATTTTGTTTCAGGGCGCAAGCTCCATGGTACTTTTCCCGACTCGTACCCCTCCGACCCCCCTCGTCCTGCTCCGATTCTCCTTCAACTAGCCCCATGGGACATGGCTCCCTGCATCCCTTCTACATCCTCGCTGTGACGTAAGACTGGATGACCGTTTCATTGATGCCTCGATAACTGGGACATCCTTGCCCTAGAGCTACATTCTTGCCCTATGACTGTAATTCCCTGCGAATCTCAAAAGTCTAAAAAACGTAGACAAGCCACCAAGGAACTTTGTGTTTCGTTAAAAGAACATCGCGAATTCTAAGGTACATCGTTTTCAGTGATCCACGATGCTATTACAGGAGTATGTCATGACGCCACAAGGGTTTTCAACTAGGTTACCAGAGTGACAGGTGCTCCGTGAGAGAACTATAAAGTTTTATGTCGCTACTGGATTTTCTTTGACATCGTTCGCCGAGCGGTTGTAGGTTAGGCAGGGTTACATGGTTTTTCCGATCAAACGTATAAAAGGTAATGGCAGGGTCTCCTTGATGTAGGCATCTATATACATTTAGGCCGATCCATATCGAAGGCTGCTATACCTCTGACATAGTTTTTATCTTAATTGGTCCTAGCGACGGGTTGGCATAGTTCGACATGAAGAGAAATAAAGCGTTAAAGTGAGGCTTACGGCGTTAGCACGTTATGTATTTAGTAGTTTATCGAACGCTCTACACAGACAGCATGGCGCCTAAGCTTTGTCCTATTCTTCGTACTGCATAGCCGACACGACATGTTGCTTTAAACTCACCGCCCTCCTGATATCATTAAATATTTATTTTTTTAATTATTTAAAAATTAACACCGCTCTCTCGTGACTTCTTATGCCGACTTACTGCCTAATTCTCTCTTTCTCGTATCTCTGTCTCTGTTCCGCCTACTGGCAATGGGCATATTGGTGCTTTACTGGACGCAGGCCTATGCCGTTACGCGAATGAATCCTGTTCGTTAAACTGATAACATTCGCTGACGACTCCAGCGATATCGTCTTGCATTTTATGAAGAATTTCTAGGGTGGCCAGAACCTGATATACGAACAAATCCAAAAGGACAAACTTTTGAACAGGTCATGATACTGAATTATTTAAAGTCAACTTGATCGATTCATAGATGGTGGAGTAACGCTAGCGACCCACCCAAAGTACACTACACTACCATCTACTGTTACATGCCTCTGGCTAAAATATGGTAAACAATCGTTAAATCCTTTGATGCTAACATTGCTGACTCTCTGATCACTGGATTCACTTATTTCTAATGGAAATTTGTAATTATGTACACGTATGATTAGTCGAAGGTATCACGCAGTACTTTCATTTATATAATTCTAGAAGATTAGAGAAATTAATTGGCGAGTCGATCGATTTTTTTTTCAACTACTATCTCTCCTCATTTGATTTACCGCGTTCTCAATGCCTGATAAATAAGTAATAATTTAAGCAGTTTCGTATCCAACAATTAAAAATACCTCGACCTGCTTTTCGTAGCCAGGGAAACGATCTTTCTCCAAGAATACACATTCTAAAAGATGTGCTGGTACCAGGAACTGACATGGGGAGAATATTTGACACTCTGTTCGATGAATTAAAATAATCCAGTTTTATGCTAAAATCGGATCCAGATGAAGTTTGACTTTTTGTATGAATAAAAGTGGAACAATTTTTAATTTTAACTGCCAACAACCACCTGTCAAGAAGCAAACATATTGTTTACATGGCAGTATCGTTTGATTTCATAATCGCATAACCCTCACAACGAAACACTACCAACACGACACTCTGATCGATAAATGTAAAATCCACGCACGCACTCTTACCACTCATAAATAGCTGATACTTGTCACTTACGTATTTTCACGTAGAATCGCGAGATTTTCTTCACGAAAAAGTGTCACTTCTCGCAGTGGTGGTTTCGTAAGGGAAACAAATATGGCGGTATACCTGAAGCGACGGTGGCGCCATCTGAGAGTTGCCGTATCGTATTAGAAAATCAATACCAAGTAGCACCACCACCGTCGCAGGGCTCCTACCGACACATTTCTAGAGTCACTTCAATGGAAGCACGTTTGCCAACGGAGAAGCTACTGGCAAAAAAAACAGTGCTTTGAATGGGAATCGGAAAATCAGATTTCCTGATGCCGTTAAAGCAAAGCCATCTATTGTCAAGCCGTTAGCAATGTTTCTGCCTTTCATCGAGAATGTTTGTCCACGGCAAATAGCACCTTTTCATACCGACCAATTCCTCGAAGGAGACTCGCCCACCGGATAAAATTCTTCCTCATACCTCATCTCAGCCACGAAATCGCACCGAGATATTTCATATTTACACACTGTGGGATTCCTTGAAGAATTCCAGCTGCTCTAACCGAAGCCGTTGTATACGTAAGAAGGCCTATCTCTTTGAAATTTCAACAGACATTCTGATTAGAGGTAATTCGTTCCGTGTTAAAGTGCACTGCAAAAGCAACGTGACCGTGCAGAGATTTCTGACATTAAACAACGTCTGACGCATCTCTTCGCCCAACCCCGTTTCCTTATGAATAATTAAAGTGAAAAAATTAATACTCGCTCGATTACGTTAAAATGGCGATATATTTTAATTATTTTCATTTTCCACTATTTTCGTATTCACTAATTAAAATTAGTCTCCCCAATGACGTAAATTACGTATACAATTTTTAAACCAATTACTGCGTTGGATTTTCATAAGACCGATATCCGTGCACGTACTTAAGCTAGGGATACGGCACACATGCATATCTGCTCCCATAAATAGAGAGCTATTTCCAATATCAGCAATAACCCCGGCACAAAAAGCTATCCAAGAGAAATGAGTAGCGGTAGCATTTCTATCGGCAATTACCGATCGCCACTGGCGTGTCTAGATTATAAAAAAAAAAGCTGTGACCATTTCGCGATTACTTTATCGATATTAATCTTTTAAAATGTCATAAATTAATCCACTGAGACTGCAGAGTCCTGTTTCCAGAGTGTCTATAAACAACGTTCGTTCTGTTTAAATAGTTAGCTATGACCCGGATACTTACGTGGACTGGAGAGTCCTTGCCAATTAATGGATAAGAGTTATCGGCGTCATTTGCATGTGACTGAGAGATATCTCCGAGCCATTGAATGTGTACATGGCAGGGCAGTAAGGCATTTGGCCCACGTTTGGCCCACATTTTGGTACATTGGCTCATAGCCAAAATACTCCGACAAGCCCACTTTCTGGAAGAACCCCAGAAATTTCTAAGGTCAACCTCTCATTGGCGACCATTCTGAGTTCGCGAGGAATTTCCATGAAACTCAGGCACGATAATACGGTGACACTGAGTGCGGCTTTCGCGTAGTTACACCCTCTAGAAAACAAAAGTGAAAAGCTAGAATACGCTGAAAGGTTCAAAGGGTAAGTGCTACTGGGCGTTCTTGGCTGTTTCGATAAAACTATAGAAATTTTCAAAAACTTTTCAATTATCAGGAACCAACTCCAGCTGATAATTTCGTTATCACTGGGTGATAATATTGACATCAAACTTCCATCTTATTTATTTCTCAAAATCTTACGCTTTGTTGCTGCTTATAATTTTCAGCTGAATTTCCCCTATAATTTCACTGCGTTATCAAACAAACAAAAAATCAAAGAAATATCTCAGAATATTATACAAGCATTCTATCGAGCTACCAAGCACGAAGTACGGGCTATGAGTGACATTGCGCAATGCGCGTTCAGAAGCAAAATACACAATGCAACATAACGATCCGTTCTAGAGTGAAGTTGCAATTGTTGGAGGAAAGAGGTTCTATCACGCGAATTCGAGGGAAACTCTTTGCCAATTAAGGGACTGGTTCGTGTTGTCCTAGTCCTTTATATTTATTCCCTGCTAGGCTCGTATCAAAGTTTCAAGTGGATCGTTATCCCTGCAGCAGAGCTTTTCATCATTTCCCTTGAATCATCGAGGATGAAAAATCGTTGCCCGATCATCGTTATAGAAGCCAACAGTCTGAGCACTCGACTGTCTCTCTCGAGTGTTGCTTAACTGTCAATGTACCGAGGGTTAAGAAGTCCTCGAGACAAGAGTCTGTTCCAGGGTTGTTGGTCCTGCAACGTATCGATCGGGTTATAATCACAATTCACTCTTGTCTTTGCTATTTCGGAAATTCTCTTGGCCGATTTAAATAATTTAGAAAAATAAGAATCACATGCGCTTGAAAGACAGGTCTCGAAAATCGCACTGGAAGAGAACCAGCGTCTCGAATAATTTTTTTTCGAGTTGGCCGGGGAGAAGAGTTGATTGCTCGCAGCAGGTAACACGTAAATAGGCCTAATAGCCTGGTATGTAGATATCAAAGGATATTACCTAGTCGTAGAAGTTGCACTCTTGTTATCTAGCCTTAATCGTGTTTTCCTTCGTATCAGCGCAACCGACTGAAGGAGACTAGAAAAATTCTTTGTAGGGATATTATTTGGTTAGACCTTTGAGAGCAGAAGGATGTACGACGAACGGCCGAGACTAGTGAAATTATTACGAATTATCATTCACTCGAATGTAACGAAGGGCTGGACGAACTGTGGCGAAAGGTACGTACGTGGGGGAGGTGACTTTGGGAAAAACATAAGTAGTGGCTTTCTTGGACGCCAACCCGTTGTGAATGAATAATAAGTAGCAGAACGGGCCAGGCGCTTTGAGCTTATACGGGGGACGCCCTGGACGCCGCGGCGGTCGATGCCACCAGATGCCGCCGCGGCGCTCGTGTCGCCTGAAAGTAAGCTCGCCCAAATGCTCGCCTCTGCAGTAGCCCGGCATCCGCCGCCGCACTAAGGATTATACTTTGTGGTGCTAACCGAGGACACAGGGAGAGGGTGAGAGAAAGAAATAAAGAGGTGGTGACACAGAGAGACAGTGAGGAGAAGGACAAGAAGGGACGGAGGAGGAGAAAAGAGAGAGAGAGAGAGAGAGAGAGAGAGAAAGCCAAAGAAGAAAAGAAAGAAAGGAAGAACGCGAAACGTCCCTATAGTTAATTCAGCGAGGTTTGTGCCGGACGAGAGCTGGATAATAATAGTATAAAAGTATCAAGGAGTGAGATACCTTAGAGAAATAAATAGTCAAAGAAGAGAGGTGAGGTGTTGTGACACTTGACGATCGAGAAAGGCGAATCGAAGAGACAGTAAAGGAGAGGATCGAAGGAGAGAAATGAAAGAGAACGAAGGGAGAGGGAAGGACGGGATGTCCTAAGGAAAATGTATTAAGGAAAATTAAGTGGGTGTCGTCGTGGGACAAATGTGCAGGGTGTACAGTGTCGGGGACAGTGATTTCTGAGGGAGCCCAGGGAGAAAGGGAAGCACGAAGAGAAATAATAAGGAATCAGGAGTGAAAGGAGGAGGATGCGGGGCCAGAGGAAGGGGGCGAGAAGCCCCAATCGTTTCTCTTTATAGGGGGTAGATCATTATCAACGTTCCCTCCAATATATTTTTTTAACCTTGTCCAACCAAACGACTTTCCAGGAAGGTTCGTCCAGCTCGTGAAAGAAAGTCTAAATGTCACAGTGCGAAAAGCGTTGAACCTCGAGGAAGACGTCGAGCGGTCTTACTGTTTGAGACCTCCTGGAGCTCCGAAGGCTTCGCAGTTCTTCCGTGAAAGCAAAGGTGGAAAAACGGTGCGTCGATGGGTCTGAATATTTCATAAGACGGTCTCTGCTCGCACTTTCTTCGTCGACTCTTTGCGTCCCGGAAATATCGGTGGCTCCTACTCGCGATATCGGTGTGGTCGATGAGACCTCATCGAGGCTCAACTTCCGGGTTGGGTCTTCCTTGCCCCAAGATACACGCGTTTGCTATTATCTCGGTGTGTTTGCGTGGAGGAAGGTCCCACCGGCCAATCAGTCTGATCCAATAAAGCAAAGCGGCCGGTTACTAGCGAATTAACGTGGTCGGCCGGTGCTGAACGTCAAACACTGAGTCAAACGTTCCGTGACGTCTCCTTCGAATTCACCGACGGTAAAATCTGAATAATTAGGCCGATGCGAGAATGAACCTCGGGCGAAATCGCGCGCGGTTTACAATGAGAGTCGGCGTACGGCCGCGCCAATTGCAGAGTCACTTTCCGGATGGAAGTTTCTTTGGTACGAAATTCAGTGATAAACGACCATTGAAATGCACTGGGAAAATTTCCAGGTTTTTCCCTTTGCTTTCCCTGAAAAGAACTTTCGGACAATTTGACGAATCGGTGATTAACGCCATTCGTTTCTTTTTACAATGTACTGCTTTTTGTTTCTCTTGAATTCACGTAACACGAACGCGACGAGATCTTCCTGCGAAAGTGGTTGGGTTGTCGAAGAGACGGATAAACGAGAAGGAAAAGGTGGGCAATGAAAAGTAGAAACGGATGTCCTAAGAGAAAAATTCGTAGATCGCTCGACTCTTGGACGTGTTACGTCACGAGAAGTAACGTCCACTAAGGATCATTAGAAGAAGGAAGGACTGCCGGGGTTCTCCAAGATGGCGGACGAGAAAGAGAAGCAAACATTCCTGCAGAAGCTACTGTTCTACACAACCGCCTTCTTCATCCTCCTTGGCACCTTCAGCCTCTTCGCCTTCCTCTTCTTGGTCCCCTTCGTCATCGATCCCGCCTTCACCACAATCTTCATGCAGTTCGATACACGTCCGGCAGAATGCGTCACCATCGACGTTGAGTCCAGGAGAGGTGAACAACATATCGGTCTTTTCATCGTATAAATGTCCTTTTCGTTGTTCTGCATGATCTTCTTCACGTGCTATTCGATCTCCTTGCAACGATTCTCTTGTCTCTTTCTCTTCTCTTCTTCGCGTAGAAGATACTCAAAATGGTGGCGAATGACAAAGATAGCAAGTGGGACTCACGAGATCGTGAAAAAATAATTCTTCCATTTCCTCGAATTTTTTAATGAATTTTCAAAATCCTTATTCTCGTATTCTACTCTCGTTTCTGGAATGCATGTACGTCATTTTCTTCGTCTCAACGATTCTCCTCTTCCGTTGTCACTGCTATCAAGCCGAATCTTCAATTTGTTCGATCTGAGAGACTTTCCGCTCGTACGAATCAGGATGCATGAGAATCTCAAGAAGGAAAGCTCCTCTGATTCTTTTTCCTCCCCAACAATTTTCCTTATGTCCTTTGCATAACTAGAACCGTTCAGAATGACTCGTTCCGAATAACGTTATCTTGGGAGCAATCTTTCCCATTTTCGAAATTTTATTATTTCTCCAAGTCCTTTATGGAAATTCAATTTAACGGTTCATCTTGATATCCATAAAATCAGATACGATCAGCTGCAAGAAATAAATCCCCACAAGGGCAGTCGATTGTCGGCAGTGACGCGTTAGCGTAAAAAAAAAGATACCGACGCCAATCGAAAAGTCGCCAATTGCGAGCCGGCCAACTTTCAAAAAACTTTGGTTACCCCCACTTCTTCTTCTTTTGGAAGCGCAATTTCATTAATTAGTTGGCCGAGACGACCTTTGGAACGGGAACTTTCGAACTAGAATTACAGGAGGGTCGGAGGTGGCAATATCAGGGACGCTTCCAGTTAGAATCTTCCCTAGACCCAACTTTAGAAATTCTAGTACTTACTATAGCATTGTCAATTTCGAATCCTTCGTTTTTTGAACTGCACAAAAATTTCTCCAATTTTTCAATGTCCCATGAGATCTTTTGAATAGCTGACACCGTTCTGAGGTTATGGAAACTTAATGCTACCCTTATGCCATATGTGCATGTGACACGTGTGCGACTGTCTCTAAGTCGTCTGAATTTTAAAAGTTTTCGCAACTTTTTTTTGTCTTGATCGTTCAGTGGAAAAGTTTCTTCTGTATAATTTCATTATTTGCAAAGGCAATATTTGCATATAAGTAATCTCGTCTTTTATTCACATTCGGTCACTGTTATCTTGTTCATTTTTTATTTTTTTTTCATATCGACAGCCCGACGTACAATTAAAATGGACCATTCGTTGGGAAAAAAGAAAGAGTAGAGAATTATATCGTACAGTAGCATCGTGAAAAGAACGGTGTATTTGTCCATTGGATAAAATATTCATTTTCTCTGGAATAAAAAAACTGATATTACGCTCTGATGTAGCTGTTATCAATGTAAAGGGAGTTTACGTACATATATCGAAATCTGTGATACACGTTCAACGACTGAAAATAAATTTTCGAAATCATATTACAATCCACATTTGAATTTTATCCCTTAGCGAAATTTCCGCTATTGGCAATATATTTGCGAAATTTCGAAAAGTAGAACCGATCGAGTTTCTCATTAGTTTGTATTGATTTCCGGCGCCGTGGGAAGCACTTCGATATATATCAATCACTCGAGTATTTCTTCGATCACCACGATAAAAAATGTCGATCGTCTTAAATTAATTGAAAAAAAAAAAAAAAAATGTAATCGTTGTCTCTGACGTGCCTTCGCCGTGAATGATTTAGTAAATTTCTGAAAGTCTCCAGAGGTTTGTCTGTCGCTCGAATCGAGGTTGAAAGGTCAAAAGTCTCCGTTCTGTACGCATGTGCATAAGTGTTCGTGACGTGTCTGAATGATTTATGGGAATGATCTCATCGTCGTAAATTCAGGTGCAAGCAACTGCTCCTGGACATCGTGTAGAGAAGGGTGCACCAAGGAACTGTATGATTGCACGCAAATACGCGTCAACTACAAGCTTCCGGTGAACACGTCGGAAGCGGAAGAGGACGGGACAGGCGAGGAGGGCAGAGCGGGAGGAGGTGTTAAGGGCGACGAAGATGCGAAATCGCGATACGAGAGAGCCCTCAGGGAGTACGACTACGCGGAGGACATCGACGATGTCTTCGACGAGGACGGAGACTCTGGACTACCAAAACCCTTCCCTACAGGTACCATCGTCAACCCCCTTACTGCTAGCCAGACTCTCGATGGGATTGAAACGAGATAAAAACAAGCCTAGAATGAAGTTGAATATTATGATTTTTTTCTTCAAATTTTAATGATCATCGTTAATATTGATCATTCGACCAATCACATCTTCAGGTCTGATGGGCAATGACTCCGAGTGGTACTTCACCGGCGCGAAGCTATTTCCCAACGTAAAAGGCTGTGGATACCCTCCAATGCTGAATTGCAGTAATTTCTACAGGCAATACGCCAATATAGGGCAAAATTTTAGCTGTTACTATTCTAAAGTGGATCCTGGAATCGTCATAAGCGACTTGGACATGTGGCAGGTCTCTGAGGAGAATTTTTTTAAAAGCGTCCACGATCTTCGAATTCGACTCTGTCCTGTCTTTTAATTTTCCTGGATATGCACTTTTTTTTTTCTTGGCCGTTCGACGATGCCTTGCACGACAGATCTAAGCCAGGCATGTATCAAGTTTCCACGTGTAGTTACACTCACGGATCGGAAAGTTCGTTTCTATCGGTATAAATGCATTTCAACGTGAATAGCTGTGCCGACGGCGACGGCGATGTTGACAAAGCCGTGAACCGTCGCCCGCGATAAACCAGACTGCCAGGAAATTCCTATCCGTTCTTCGGTGCGAAATTCAATCGAGAAACGCGCCTGCACCCTCCTATGAATTATTGCAAGTTTCATGATGACGGAAGCGGTGACGTCACTTCCCTTTCACAAGTCGCCAAGCTATAGTCGGATTATGACATTCTGTCCAGATTGAAATTCTACACGGATTACGTAGAAATTCCCACGAGTCACGTATCAGGTGGCTGGACGTGATTATTTTTGTAAATCAAGTAAAATCATAAATTCTCGAATTCTAAGATCGACTTTACCGACGCAGAAGCCAAAAGAGGGTAGGAGGTATTTTTAAGTGAATCTTATCAGGTCAAAATCGTAGGTGCACATGAATCTCGTCTACGCGATGGCCATTCCCATACCGTCTTTCATAATATCGGTGATATACCTCACCATCGCCTACTTCAAGATTTACAACGAAGAGGAGGAGGAGGAGCTCGTGGGTGGCGAAGAGGGGGAGGAGGGCGTCGAGGCCGAAGACAGTAACGCGACGCCGCTTCCCCCCACGAGCGGCGCTTTAACTCCCGGAAGCGAAGTTTTCAGGGAGGACCTCGCCAGTTTCGGTCATCAGCTCAAAGTCGCCATGGCGGATGACATCAGTCGAGAGAGCCTCGACGGAATCCCGAATTCGCTCTCGGTCCAGGGGTAAGCAGTCACCAATCCTTAATATTCCACTGTGTACCAGGCATAACGCGAACATGACAAAGTGAAAGAGCCATAATCATCATTTTTCTGACTGTCCCAGAGTCCTTTGGGCTGGTGCGCGTAGCGCGGCGGAGCACGTGTTTTCATGAGGAAAGTGGCTGAGGAAATATTTGCCAAGGGGCTGTAAGTCTGCTGCCGGATGAGACTGTGTCAAATCCAAGTGGTAGGAGCTCCGATCGATCATAATCGTACACCGGTAGAAAACTTCGATGTTTATACTTTGGCCCATTCGATATGAGGATACGGCGACGCACAGTCTCCCGCGACCCCTAATATCCATTATATTATAGCAGACCTACATATATAGTCTCCATCTCGGTACACGAATCCATTCAAAAGAAATCATAGATAGCATCATGTAAGGCAGTGCCTTTATATCCTCGATGCTTGTATACCTATATATACACTCCGTGCTACAGTAATACATTAGCCAGTGGAAAACATTTACGCAGCAAAGCCAGTCGCTCGGCAAGAAGCAGCAGCTGCCCCGGCGTCTTCCTACTTGCAAACGAAAAGCTTGGTTATGGTTAAGGGTGAAGAAAAAAAAATTATTGATAACCCAAAATTCTTTTACGAAAATATTACTGCCAAGAACGCCAACCTTCAACGGCATCCGTGTTAATTTCGAAAAACAATAAATTCTAGGTCAACACACCACGATCCGATAACCGCAATCACGCGAATATGTCAAAGGGAAAAAACCGACGCGAATCCATTCAGAGAATCAGCAGACGTAACCTCGTCCGATCAGCCGTCGCGACGCCAGTAGCCTCGAGCATTGAGAGAAATTGAAGGAGCCCTCGGCAGGGAGCTTTTCTTATCTCTCCCTTCTTCTTCGCTTCTCCCGCCCGACAGACAGTCCAATGTTCTCCTGGAGTCTTTAAAAACTGTCGGAGCTCACGACAAATGCTGCTTTCCTTTCCTGCCAATCGATATACATTCGTACACCCGTTAGACTCGGCCAACAAGCCTCCCTATGGTATCTGCGTTATAGGAAATCGACCCACGATACGATTTCCATCGGTCAAATATTCGGGGCTTTGACGAATCATTGGGATCGATGGGCAGTCGGCTATGAATAACATTTATACTAAACGGAAGTCGGGGTAGCCGATGATTCCGATGAGCCGCAGACAACAATGAAATTAGCCGACTACACTGTTCGTCGAGTCAACGAATGCACAGGGATCGTCCGCTGCATTCGGTATGTTGGTAGTACGTGGTATGCGGTGTGTGGTATTTGGCACAGACCGAATGGGTAGCTGGCAGCTGGTACACATATGTATAGTGTGGCAGTGCGTGAGGGAGGCCGCCGAGGAACAAGCAAGGACGCAGCATCGATTCGAACCCCCAACGCGTCGCCACAGCCCAATAATCTGACTCGTACGACTCACCTCGTTTCTCTGTCCCTACAAAGCGAAATGCCTGCTGACGATTCTAGGTACAACAAATTAATAATCACTTTGAGCAGGATACGATAGGGCATTTCGAAATCGTTATGACTTTTGTTACGTCACTTTTGAAACGACTGGCGAACGTCGTCGAGACAGCCAGGAAATGCCTGTGACAATTAATGGAGGAAATTAACAGGCTGTCTGATCGTAAGATCGACTTGGAATACAGTACTGCGATGCTGATGGAAAAGGTTTTTGTTATGAAAAATTTTTATTGATATGGAAATTATGTGAGCCGTGTGCTGATAACGTATAATCAAACTGTTGGAGTTGAGGCTTTTGAAACTTTAGAAAGCTGGTCAGTGTCAGTTGGCTGCTAGACGTGCTTCCTATTAATTGGTAGACTCCAGGTAATTAAAAGCCCTTCGAGTACTGACAGCAGGGAATTAACATTTCACCAGTTCTCGATTTCTAACTGGAAATTGAAAATCTGTATACTCCGATCTAATGACGGAATTCTGATTTAATGTGTTTGATAGGAGTATCTGCTGAAGTGCAATAAGTGCTTAGGAAGTGCTAAAGTGTTTTATCATTAAAATCGATTAGGGCGAAGGTCAGTGGAGATTCTAATGACTCTCCTAAATGAGCTATGAATTATTTCGAAGTTCAGACCCTCCTCTTGCTATTATGGGAGTTGATAAGGATGGGGAGGAGGGGGGAGTCAAAGACTACTGGTTTGAAGATACACAACTGTCATTATAATTCAATTAAAACTGGATCTAAATTATTCAAGCGTCGTATACAATTTTTTTCAGGTGGTCCAAGACAAGTGGGTTATTGTATTTTTATTAATTTTTTCTTTTTCTTTTTCAGAAACTTGAGCAAGACGATGACGACGAGTATCTCGACACCCCCTGGGCCGACGGCGGCAGTTTGAAACGCAATTTTCAAGGTTTGAACAATATCACGTGGAGACCCCACTAAATTGACATAATCGAGCAACACAAAAAGACATAGGAAAGAACAAGGAAATCCCGAGTCATTGAAAAATCGCGTGAAAATTGACATTGCTGCTTTAAAAAAAAAAAAAAGAAAGAAAAAAATACATCGTACCACGGAGTGAACCAGAGATCCAATGCTCAACAGTTTGATAAATCTTGTAATATTGCTTGACTCGATCACAAGCAACAAAGCATTCTCGAAGCACGAATCATAATAATAACATTAATTCAGGACTGTCTGTCGAAGAAAAAAAAAAAGAAAAAGTGGTGGAAAAACGTTAATGGAAAGATATTTAAGAAAATGAAAAATATTGACAAGCACTTTAGAGAATCGTGATGATAATTAATCCACGCGCACACTATTACCCAGTCTAACGAGTTCTCGTATTACCCATAGATATATGATATTTTGTATCCGACATTTTTCTACGTCCAATAGATGGACACATTCTCGTTGTCGATGGGAAACACTTTTGTGACCGTCTCGACGCCAAGGGACAATGCCATTTTTTCTCAAATCATCCAGGGCATACTGTTAATAAATTCGCATACGATTACTTATCGCGAGAGATTCGCCTTCAAGCACGGTACGCGATTTCTTCGCTATTGGCAAATCGCAGACGTTCACGATTATTCCCAAGTCCGGGATGTGACGCAGTAGACGAGAAAGAACGAAGACTCGATGATCCAAGAAAGCACAAAGCAACGGCAAGTAGAGTCCATAGCTATGATAAATTTTGAAATTAACAAAATGAAACTATTCGGGCATCGAAGGTGTAGTACAAATACAAAGTGACACACTTAACTTGCTGCACTACGCGTCCTACTGCCGTCGCGCATCACGTGGCATCATTGTATTCATGTACATACAGTATAAAAGAAAAATATGTTGTCATCGCCACAAAGACTTAAGCTCGAATTTTTAAACGATTTTGAAAACTGCTAACGGCCAAGTGGTGGGAGAAAAAAAATTGCGTAAAAAAATATTTAACAATGTATTATAAGTGGCACGACACACTGCTCTGGTTCACTCCGAGACATGAAGCCGGTGGGCTGAGAGAGAGAGAGAGATAGAGAGAGAAAAAAAGAAAAAGCACGCGAATAAAAATTCAACTTGCAAAACACTATCGTATATTAACGTCACGTTTGCTTATCGACTTAAACTTAATAATTAAATAAATACCGATAACGTTTAAATATTACTAAGTAATTTGCTTGCTGTGCGATCATGACGTATCCACCCACCGTGCATCGTAGCGACTAATGTAACATCATACGTGAAGGAAAGGTAGAAGACACCACGCATGATACACTGGGCTCACACACAAAAAATTACCACGTTTCCATATTCATCGTAAAGGTAACGACGTAGGGGTAGTAGGAAGAGGCGCCTTTTCCTCGTGGAGATGCTGTTCGTTCGTTTACTTGTTACTTTCATTTTTATACTTTTAACGAGAGTCGCTCGAATCGATTTACAAGTCAGCTTGAGTGGTCGCGTAAGAGGAGACAAAGTAGGGGGAAAGAGGGCGAAGAGCCATAAAAATGATATTTTAATTATTGATCATTTTTAAATGGGAAATATCGTCATACGCGATGCACCGAAAAAGTGCATCAAAAACGTACTACGTTTTGGGCTATCAACCCTTCTACCCTCTCCGCAATGATCTGGGGTTAAACTGTGAGCAGGACAACGGTGCGAATTGTTGACAGTGCTCAGAATTATTGTTCGCGTATAATATATAGTAAGAGTTCGAGACAGGTGCTGTTATTTTTAGTTACGACCAAAGTCATTGTTCGACTCGGGTTTATTGACGGGGATGAAAAATTCTTTGATTTCGTGGAGATTCGTGAAAAATACACGGGAGCATACATACACATTCACACAGATAAATATGCATATACATAATACAAGACATTGATAAGCAGTTGGGTGAAAAAAAAAAAGAACTAAGGAAACGACGAGAGATGAAATAATTGAATTGTTTTTATGAATTAAGAACAAGTTGTCTGTGATCTACAATAATTAGAAGAATATTGAATAAGTATTTGAAAAAAAAAGGTAAAATTAAAAATAAAGAAAATAATAATATATATTAAAAGCGAACGAAGGAGAATCGAGATTTAACCAAGAGAATCTATCGGAGTATATTGCACTTTGGATTTTCAGATTTTGTGACTTTCAAAGAGAGTATGATTAAAGAGGGGGAGAGAGAGAGAGAGGGAGAGAGAGAGAATAGGATAGAAGCAAGAAAAGTTAACGAAGTCACTTGCAATGGAATTCTAGCTATTAAAGAGAAACTTAAAAAAAAACTAGAAGATAACCATAAGGAGGATGCAAAGGCTAAAACGAAAAAAAATTATAGTTGCTGTTGTTAATCTGTGCTACTTCGTGAAGTAATAAAGTGGAGGAAAGATAAAGGCAAAAAAAAAGTATAAAAGTGCGTATTGCGCTTGAGTAATTAAGAAAAACTGGCACTCGCCCGTCGCGGCCACAAGTAAAATAGTAATAGATAGATTTATAGAGGCGCAAACACCAAAATCGTTCCTTCCACCCGCTCCGGCCGTGTATTTAATTATTAATTTTAATATATCGCATTTCACGTAAAGTCGAAGCTCTTCAAACTATAAGCGCACCTCAAAATGCAATTGACTTGTCAGCGTTTTATCAATGCAAAGAGACAACATGCCACTGTCACCAAGTAATAAGTTGTTCAAACAAGTGTTGCGAAAGATGTTCGAGATAATTTTTGTACCGTTTGGCACATACAAGACACGTGCAACATTTGTCGACTTTATATTTATGTACAACATTCAATTATTATAAATTTTCGACGTTATTATGAACTACGATCAATTTCGTGTGAAAGTGTATATGGCTTTTTCTGCGGTTAAAAATAAAATGTTGTCAAAGCTTTTCTCAGGCGTGTGATGTTCATTGATAACCTCTAATCCTAAGACAGGGAGGGGGTCCAGTCGCCGATGCTGTATCAATCGTTGACAACCCTTATGGACGTGTGCAAGAGAGACGAAAATATGACCTCTGACAAAGTGTCTACGACTGATACAGTTTCTTGTTATCAAATTTATTGTTTACTCATTTTTTTTTTAGTACAGTAGCTACAATCATCTGAGTGATACACAGGTGTATTTCTGTTACAACAAATTTTTATTTGCATACAGATATCATATATTTATTGTTCATCTTTCGACTTCCCTGTTTCGCTTCTGCATCTGCAACAGAAACAACAATAAATTTCGAACCTAATCGTAATCGAATTTTCAATACTTTTTAGTCTACAAATATTAATCAGCATTTGAACGTTAGTTTGTCATCTGTGTTTCAGGACTCTAGCCAATGTATCATCATTCTATATTTTTTGTCTTCCATACATAAGATCTTGAAAGTCAAATCTAACTAATCTTGCAAAATAATACCTGAGCGAGGTCATCTCGTTCAGAGATGTCAAAATTCCCTGGAGCAAAGTCGACCTCCTGCTTCATCCTTGGTCCAACAATTCTGTAATAAATAATCGTTCATTTAATTTACATACAGACACTACCGTACAATATTGATAGATCAGGTGAGGTAAAATCAGTAAAACACGTTGGGAAATGTTGTCATCAAATTTTTCAGACCCGAAAGATGTTATCATCATGTAATGAACTTCAGAAGAATATCACTTTAATAAAAATATCAAAAAAGATGTACAAATATTTACACGAGGTTCCTTACATTTTCAATAAATGTTTTCAAGTCCAGTTCGTGACTAGGTCTGAGCACGTGTCCATCAACCAGCAGCCATCTTACGGCAATTTCTGTAACGAAAGAGAACAATCTGATAAGAATTGCTAATGATTCGGAGCGAGTAAAAAAATCATCAAAGAGTTACATCAGTACACGTTGGGATAATTTGACATCAAATTCTTCAGACCCGAAAGATGTTATCATCATGTAATAAACTTAAGAGACAAATATCACTCAGATAAAAAAATATTGAAAAGGGTTATAAAAAAAAATATTTCCACAATGCTCCTTACATTTCCCACGTATGTTTTACAAGTCCAAGTCTTGACGAGTAACGCAAGCGTCTATCAGCCAGCAGTCATGTGACACAGCGAGTTCTGTAATAAAAAAAAGAAGAAACTGATTAGAATCAGCGAAAAGATTCGTAGCGAGAAGACAAACAATTTGAAGAATTAAGTCAGTAAACGTTGGGATAATTTGACATCAAATTCTTCAGACCCGAAAGATGTTATCATCATGTGATTGCGTTAAAAGTAAAGTCATTCGAGAAAATAATTTTTTGCTCTAAAAAATATTTACATTCCTAAACATCACGCGTGCAAAAGCTTTCAAAAAAAAACTCAAAAATAAAACGAAATATATTTTTTAAATGTGTCCAAGTAATTTTATAATATTCACTATTGCACTCGCCTGAAAAAGAGATCCTAAGAGTGTCCCCTTCATCCGACAGCCACGCATATCTGTAATCATAAGAAATTACCGTGAGAACAAAGTTACGGGTGATCTCGAGACGAGTATCGTTACATCTAAATCTTCACTTAGTTTCTCTTAGAGTGAAAAATCCCTAGTCCTCGAGATTAAAGAACGCGCTATCTGTGGGTTTTCTGAAAATTTTTGAATTCAACGTCAAAATGGCTCGTTGAAAAATGCATGTTCACGTGGTACAGTCACCGTAAAAGGTATGTGCGAGTACAATGCGATTAGACGGTATTACGACATTCGTAACTGTATTAGCTTAACGGTCGTGTGTAAGAACTTTCACGAAGAAAACACAGTCCCTGTAATGAGCAAATTATTGCTTACGATACTTTATAAACGCGATTGTCAAGCATGCCAGCCACGAGTTCTAGTTGACTCTAGCATGTCATGGTAAAATAATATTTATTTCTAGGACAATATATGAGAATGTCATTCGTATATTCGAAGCCTTAGCACGTCGTACTTTTTGCAAATATTGCCAATAATATAATGTTCCTTCAAGACAAAAAAATATATATACATATATATATCGGCGCGATAAAACGCTCGTTAAGAACCTTCTGTATTCCCACCCACGAGAAAATTCCTTATTCGCTGATAATATATATTGTAGAACAGCCCAGGTTGTTTTCAATGGGAAACACCTAGACAACTCGTGATAATAATTCGTGTTCAAGTATGTCGGGTTGTCATAGGCAGAGATAAATATACACCGGGGCTGTCGTATTGCAGTTATTCAGGTAATTCGTATGAATTATTTAATACGAAAATCATCGTAATATCAAGTCCTCGTTATTGAGCACACACAGGTACAAGACTGTTTAAAAAAAAAATAAAAGTATTCATATCGAACGCAATTGATTATTGATGTTATCAAATAAATTGCACTTTCTCTTTTATTTATATCCATTCGTATTTTTCGTCCATGCATCTTTAGACACAAAGAGTGTGTATCCCCCGGGGGTCCCGACACATAAAGTTAAATTACCTTTAATAACATTTTCACAAAGTCTACTCACCTCGTTACACAGTGGTTCAATGACTAGTGGTTTTCAAGTAAGTAAGCCTATCTTGTCATTGCAGTTCTCTCCTCCGCTAAAAACGACTCAATCTCAGTCGTGATTGATTACGTTCAATTCGGATAATAATGTTGCAACTGTAAACACAGGTATATCGACACAAGCTGTCACGAGAAAAGAAAAACTAGAAATGCGAATAATTTTGGGAAAGATTGATATTGAAAAGTGAATTTTTTTTTTTTAAATCTCATCCAATGACCGATAACAAATACGAAGCTTACTCGATGCGAACACGGTTGAAACACGAGATAATGATTTTTCTGACTTCTAGGTAAACGAAGAGGAATTTGATTCATTGAAAAGTTTGCAATGTTAAAAGCATATTCGAAAACAGTTGACAATTGTGCCAGCTATTGGAAACACGAGGAAAGACTGGAGGAACAAATTAAAAAAATAAAATGAAGTGCACTCAGGTGCACCGATATTCAACGATTAGCTTGAATTAAAATAATTCGATGGAAAGACGTGTTAAAATTGTAAAATGATAAAAAAAAAAAAAATAAATAAATAAATCGAGAAATCGTTTAAATACTACCATCGACTTAGCTAAGTTTTCCTTACATCGACAAGATCGTCTCGATAACTTTGATTCCTTCGGTCGTTGCGTAGAATCGATACTCGTACGTAAACGTCCCACGAACGTCTTCTCTTGCGATGATCGCCATTACAAATTTTAAAGCGATCCTAAAGAGCTTTCAGTTGAACGGGGAAGAAGTTTTCAGAGTAGCTTGATTTATGTCTGACGATGGAGCTTCAAATTTCATTGCTGATTTCGTCGAACGAGACACGATCGCGTTCGACGTGTTACGCGCAGTATAGTAAAGCCATATTATAGAAATTCTCAACATTTTTCGAGCTAAAGTTACTAGAAAAAAGGTTGTCCAATTAATCGGGCAAATTAAAAAATTCAACGAGCTTCTTTTCGATACCATACAATCCGTCGGTATCCCTATGCGATTAATCAAAGACAATAAATCCTTTCAATTAATTTGCCTAAAAACATCATTAACGCGTACGCAATAATCTACCAATCACAGTTGCCAACGTTGACGAGCTTAAAATTTTTTTAAAATTTCCATACTGCTCCTACTGAGTATTTCGTGACGCCAAGAGACCAAATTACTAAATATTGGCACTTGGAAGAGAAAAGAATACAACCTTGCTCCTAATAACTGCCCAATAGAGAAAACCATGTAACCAGAGAGATATAAACGCTGGATTTTGTCTAAATCGTGGACACGGTTTTAAGAAGTGGTATTTTAGGTTTTAATACAAATTTCTTACTACCCCCCCCCCTCCCTCCCTCCCTCCCCCCCGGTTACGTTTCATTCGACAATTTCTATCGACAGTCACGCAAGCAACGACATATTTATTTTTAGAACTTTATTGATAAAATTATGTCTCCGACGACGAAGTTTCTTGACAAAGTTCGGGCGGCCCTGGCCCTTTATTTATCATATAAAGGCCTTACTCTAGAATTAAGTAATAACTCGATCGAGCATCTTCAGACGAGATAAAGCCATAGAACGCTCCCATTGATCGAGCCCTTCGCTACTTGGTTCAGCATAATAACCAATTTCGCAAAGGATAAGTAAACTTAATGTTAATACTACTGTCGTCATTGTACGATCCGCGTAGGATCACTCAAGAACTTCACGCATATTTCTTAAGCAGACTAACTCAGTCTGTCCTCAGTCACGTTTTCATCTTTCTTTCAGCTTAGTAACTAGGGCCACTCCTATCCTACGTAACGTACAAATCAATCTTACAGCCGGTTCAAATGTAGAATGTTCAGTCCTCGTGAGAAAGAATATATAAAATCGGTTTCCGAATGGGCGATTCGAATTTGCCTCGAAATAATTTCTTCCCTTGACAATATTCGAATCGCCACTGTAAACCGACAGAGATGTATAAAAAAAAAAAATCACAAGGTAGAGAGGCGCGCTGTCTCGTCTCAATCCGAGATTTTTTTTTTTCTTTCAATACGTTTTGATCGATATATTAATAACGAATGATTGGTCAAAGAATAATAAATTTAGTCACGAGAGGACGTGTTCGTGTGATCAAAGGGCGACGAGGTCGCGATTTTTGGATTGAACAGCCTCTCAAAGAATCGTTGATCCTTTCATAAAGAATTCATTATTTCAATCAAGACTCGCAGGACATTCTTCTTCGAAACAATATACCATACAAAGTTCGTAGGTGCATCGAGATAAGTATTCTTAAGCGAACGTACGTAGTGTTAAAAAAAAAGAAAAAATCTATCAGATACAAAAGAATATCTTTTTCTCCTCGGAAATCATCGGAGGACAAAGATTGTGACGCGTCGCAGGACGCGATACGAATTTAAAGAGTAGTCGATTATCGAAAAACTTTCTCTAATAAATTTCACTTTTAAACTTAAAATTTTCTTTCTCATTTTACGACGCACCCCTTGCACGCATCTCAGAAATAATTCGTAACCTTAGCAACCTGAATGAGAAAGTTTTCGCAGGACAAGTCACGGAGGCTGTGGAGACATTGGACACACCTCAGGTATTGATTATCGATCGATACACGATACACGATTGATTAACGACGGAACCGCAGGCTGTCCTACCGTGATCTTCCCCATCAACCGGATCCCAGTCAAGTATCTAAGATCTACTCGCAGTCGCGTTATTATGTAACAATACGAAGCCCTCGTATCCCATTAATATTTTTTCAAGCAACGTCCAAGCCCGCGTACTTCGACGGTACGAATAAAATAAGTGGTAATCGGGCGGTGGTAGATAGGCGTAGCATTAGTAATAACGCGTTCCGAGCAGAAGCTGCACACGGGGCCGCAATTGGCAGAGCATATCTTCGATATTGAATTGTTGTTCTCTACTTTCTAAAAGCTAATTTCGAGTAAAGGCTTCCCCGGGTTCCTCTAATATCGTCTCCTTTTGTTCGGATAATCATCCTGACGACCCCGATCGTTGCCACCTTGCCAACGACCGCCGCCACCGCCTCCACCTCCGCCACCGCCACCTCCTCCGCCGCCGCCTCCACCTCCTCCACCGCGATTATTTCCCATATTTCCCATGTTGCCCATGTTGCCCATATCGACTCTCATGTCCATCAGATCCATTATTTGACCGCGGTCGTCGTTGTAACCCCCGCGATTATTACGATCCATGTTATTATATGCATCCATAAAGGACTTTGGATCCTATAGTTGTTGTTGTTGGTTTTTTTTTTTTTTTTTCATATCGTCAACGCATCAATCACATTTTCACGTAAGCGACGTAAAGTTCGTATTAATGACATATCAGTGGTGGCATTGAACCATATACACGTTTTTTTTGGTTTTTTTTTTTCGTTTGCATAGGTACGCAAGCGTACATAGGCCAAGCCCCATGAATTTGTGAGAAGATTTCCGGTATGCACCGTAAGACGCAGTAATGTGTAGAGTTTGGGTGAACCATTAATACATTTCACGGTTTCGGGGCGACCATCCATGTTTGACAGCAGCGCACAGGTCATCGTCAATTTTCGTCAAATCACATAGAAAAGAAAGGGGAAAAAACACAATGTTAGAAGTTGCGTGTGATCGGAGATCAATGCGTGAACTTATCACGCGCTAGAATTATAACAGAGTATAGAGTAAAGAGTATAGTATACGTTTAGGTTAGGTATACTCCGATTTGGGGATACCTCACTCGCATCACGGTAATCAATCAATCAATTAATTAATTAGACCGGACCAAGCGAATGCCCAACCCAGACTCACCCTCTCCCTCCCACCAGAGTTCAACATTTTTTTTTTTTCTTTAACAGTATAAACGATTATCCAGTTCATATGTACAGTACGCATTGGGCATACAATTTAGGTACACCAAACCTAGCAGTTTGTCAAAAAAATAAAATAAAACAAATAAAAATCGTAGCATTGTCATTTGTCCACTTAAATAATTGGTATAGTATGAGGGTTGTCGTAGAGAGGAAGACGCGCAAGAATATATATGCAGATATTCTTGAAAATGTCAACGACGCGTTGGGTTGTTCGAGATTTCAGAAATGCGAAGCGGAAAAGCACAAAGTGCATTTCAAATTTTTCCATGTTAAAGAGGTCGCAGTGTTTCTTCCTTGATAAGGTAACCTTATTTGGTTCTTTTTTTTTTTATGTACACACATATATCCCACCCATGTTAAATTCATAGAGCCGTAACGTCAGTACTGGGGTACTGGACGAATATTGGAGTAAAAAAGAAAGGAATATTTCCAAAGCTAAGAAATCAAGTGATTTTGGAAAGAAAATCGCTTGGGAGTTGAAATGTGATACGAGCAGCAAGCAGACTTGATCAGGGTCTCCGAGCAAGCTCTTCACATTGTTTGTCTCCCTTTGAAACGACCTCCTCAGAGATTTTTAGGCGCGAAATTTAAAAAAAAAAATCGATTACAGAGAACCGTCGAGAATAAAAATAGTGCTGGGTTCGCAGCTACTGCAGAGTCAATTGTACTGTAGATAATAAGGTCTGTCATTGTTGGGCATTTCTTGGTCCGCAAAATAAAAATTCAAGACTATGGAACTACCTAATCTAGGGTTCAACATATCACCGAACAAGCATTGATAGGAAGGCATATCGCAAATTGAGATTGGGAAAGTAAACTGTATTACGAATTCCGTAGTTCCATAGTTCGGTACAACCTAAGCCTTATGACAACTAGAAATATTAAGAAACAGAGCCTCCTGTCTGCAAACACGTGGAGAGGCCTAACGAGGGCAATTTAACATAAAGTCCAGAGTATCAAATATATCGTAGAATGTGGATTATAGTTTTCTTTTTTTACTCGTTTGAGTAAACCGCCACTTTTCCAAAACTTTCAATTCCTTAATCAATTATAAGATCAATGCTCTCGTCGCAAATAATCCACGCATTTCATCATTGTTACATTCAGTGGGATTCGTAATATAAGCATTAGATTATGTTATCAAAGAGTGTGCTAGGTATAATATAGTTTTGATATATCAACAGATTTTTCAGGTTGACATTTCCATAATAAATCGCGACACATTCCTCTTATCGATAAGAAGACGGCGTAGAATATAATTCCATATAGGCGAAGTCCGAACGGATAAGTTTTTTTTTTTTAAAGTATAGTTTTTTACTTTTAACACCTATTAATATATCGGTCGTGACATTTCACATTTGGGAATAAGATACGGAGTTTTCGATTTCCTATTTTGACACGCATCATATAATCCCAGTATCATGGGAGAATATTAATTGTGTTACGTTTAAACGTATATATAAATTTATATTACTTGATTATCGTGGCAGAAAGCTTTGTTGTTTTCTTCTT
The DNA here is from genome assembly GCA_031762395.1 of Calameuta pygmaea. NCBI lineage: Eukaryota > Metazoa > Arthropoda > Insecta > Hymenoptera > Cephidae > Calameuta > Calameuta pygmaea. Next base: position 1,164,719 of record JASANN010000384.1, on the reverse strand, counting down.
GTGTTAGATCGTAGGCAAAGGCTAGTTCGCTCGAACAGACTGACAGATACGTATTGTGTGATAAATTCAATGGCCAATGCCCGTTGAACGCCTCCACGTGTCGAAGCCGTTCGACAAATTTGTCTTCGGAAGATACGTTAAGACTGTTAGAACCTTTGAGAATCTTAAGTCAGTGGCGAAATGGAAGACTCGGCGGTGTTGCAGACATTAGAACTCTGTTAATAGCATGCTCACACAGAATGTCGTCGAAGGAACTCTTAGAAATTGACAGTAGGAGTTCCCGTTAAAGCAACTGTACAGTCATGCAAAAGTAAATCCGATATTTCTTTCAGATTACAGAATATCGTGTTCTATGAGACGACAATTCGTCAATATTGGTATTCTTCAGGTATCAGAGTAGATGAATTACAGCGAGGGAAATAAAAAAAAAAAGAAAAAAAAAGAAAAGAAAATTTTCGCTAAATTCAGACAGAGAGTAGTAAACCTCGAGATTTAAATACTGTTAAAAGAGAATAATCGTAACAAGAGAAATACGTTACCACTGGCAAATTGTTCCCACCTGCAACAAAACATTGAGAATACCGTTATGGAAATATATGGCGTTTCTCGTATGTAGGAGGTTATCGTACTATAATGGTATATATTGTATTTTTGTACCCTCACTTTCGGCACACCACAGAAACATGATAAAGTATCGTGATGTTTCCTAGTTGGACTTCATTTTTCTTTACCCTGATTAAAACTATAACTGGCACTTCGAATCTTCAAATTAGGAAGAGACAAGCGTGGCATCAGGGGGTAATTGAAATGCTTTTTGTTTATAAAATTGCACTTCATCGAGATTGTTTTTCTCAAGCGTTTCGTTCAAAATTAGTTAAAAAAAAATAATAAGAATGCTAGTAATTTAGAAAACACTTACCGTCTGCTTGACCATAACCATCACGGTCGTTGTTACTGACCGAATCGTAATTTTTGCCACCGCCAATGCCACCTCCGCGAATGGCTTGTTCCTTTAAACAAAAATAAAATTATTTTATAAGTAACCATTTGCTATGACAGAAAGGAAGATACAAAAATGAAAGTTTAAAGCAAAGTTCTTATACCTGCATAAATAAATTATTTTCTTGTTGTCGCCTGTGTAATTCTTCTTCTTGTCTCCTAATACGAATTGTCATCTCTTCCTGTTGTCTTCTTCGTAATTCCTCTTCGCGCGTTCTTTGTTCTTCGGCTTGTCGCTCCTTCATCTCCCATTCCCTTTTCTGTCTTTCGCGATCAGCTTCGCGCATGCGCAGTTCTATAGTCACAGGTGAATTTAAATAAAATACCAATGAAAAACTGAACGAAAGTAAATATACTGCCAATTAGAATAAATTCGAAAAAGACACATACGTTCTCGAAGCAATTCAGTCTCATGTTCGTATCTGGCAAATTCCATTTGAGCTTCAAGTTTCTCCTCCTCCATCGCCATTTCTCGTTTTAAGGCCTCTTCTTTCTGTTTATACAATTCGTGCAGCTGCTTCCATCTTGTACCATATTCGTGCTCAAAGCTGCCAACCTGCGCAAACCTAGGGCCCACTTCTCGCGCTTTGAAGAATTCAGGATTTTTGCGTGGCAGATTTTTATCCGGATATCCATCGACATCATCTTGTTGTTCAAAAGGTTCTACGATAACAGGTCTCAGCGAGCTACAATTCAATAATTAGAATAGCCTCGTTATTGACTGTTGATTGATATTATTCTTGTAAGATGATCTAATTCAAATACGTGAATTCCGATTTACAATTGTGTCCTAACTTTCGGCACACGGATAGTCATGGAACGATTCTAACCATGTTTCCTAGCTGGACGTACTTCTCTCTACCCCGACGTATATAAACTGGCACTTCATTACAACTACATGCGATTGTAGAAGCGTGGCGTTGGGGAATTTCCAACAGTAAGTATTAAGTACAAAAATCATTGACTTACGCTGTGAGGAAGTAACAGCCTTCTGTGCATTTTCGAAGGGCTGCTTGGGCTGATGGTTTTTTGCTGTATTCGACAATTCCCTCCCCGGTGGTCTTCCCTCTGTCATCAACTATCACAATAGCACGTTCAATTTCACCAAATACACTGAAGGATCTTTCAAGCAACTCGTTTGAAATCCACGGTGTCAAATTCTTTATCTTTATAGAGGATGAGTGAGGCGCAAAACGTACTTTAAGTGCACGACCTTTGCGCATCGTGCCATCCAGTTCACGCTTTGCTTTTTCAGCGTTCGGATGGTAGTCCTAGAACATAAGTTTAGAATGATTTAGCAGCAATCCATGTACAACGAGCAGTTAATTATTAGAATCAAATTGTATCATTAAAAAAAGCAGCCATAATGATTATCATCACTGTATAATCAAACGGTAATTATTTTAATCATTTGGAATAACTAGAACTATTCGCATCTAAAAGTTTAGTAAAAAATACATCTTATCTGGATATAATGCCAACTTTAATTACCATTCGTAAGAAGGCGAAGTTCTTTTCTTTGTTAACAAATAATTCAGAAATTTCACCATATTGACCAAACATATTCCTAATTTCTTCCTCGCTGACATCGTTGGTTAAATTTCCAATGTACAATCGATTTCGTCCACTGAATTTCTTTTCTGTCAAGTCTTGAGGTGGCAACTCGTGTGTTGGTCCACTAATACTCATTATACGCTCCATCAATCGATCCTGCAATATATGAAAAAAGCGTACGTGCCATAATAACTTTATCTGCTAAATCTATATTCGTGTTTTCCGAACAATTATTTACTTACGTCCTGTGAGCGGCCACCCATTCCTCTGTCTCCTCCTCGCGCTCCTCCGCCACCTCCACGGCCGCCACGCATGGAACCTCCTCGTCCCATACCACCTCCCATACCACCCATACCCATACCCATACCTCCTCCTCCCATTCCCATTCCCATACCCATACCACCACCGCCGCCGCCGCCACCTCCACCTCCAATAATAGGAGTTGGGCCTCCGCCACTACCTCCACCGCCGCCTCCTCCACCGACGCCAGGGCCACCGCCACTTTCCGAAACAGAATTGTCCATGCCAACGTCCATGGATTCATTCATTTTTGGCTAAAATCATTCAAGAAAAGGCATGAGGAAAATCTAGTAATTCGTTAAAATTTTTTAATTATTCAAATTTAGTTTCAGTCTACTCTGTGTTGCCTACATAGTTTGTTACACTCAGAGCGCATGAGTAGGAACTTGTTACTTTATAAAACGGAAGTCAATTGTAGTCACGAGTGCGCATGCGGCACCATTTCAAGCACAAACGACGCCATTTTGTACAATGCTATGCCGCGTGCAAAATCGATAAGTTTTCTCAAACACTCTTGGTACAAGAAACCGGCTAGTTGATCAATAGTCAAATGAATCAAAGTAGCGCGAAATATATGAGAATGTTTTTCCGCTTAAATTAAGCGAAATACTTTTTGCGTAATAAGTATCAGTCTTATAACGAAATTAAGCTCATTTTCCTCGCGTAATTCTCTGCATTTTTTCCAAGTATGGAAGTAATTTAGAAAACTGTCTAACGAAGTAAATCTAATATCATACAAAAGTAATGTAATATAAGGGACAAACAAATCTTAACATTAGAATATTGAAGAATAAAAAAGTAAACTTACAAATTTTCTTACCGGTCCGTCGTTTCTTGTAGGCATTCCACCGCCTCCGCCGCCGCCGCCACCGCGACCACCCGAAAAACGCGTGCCGCCTTTACGACCACGACCTCCGCCACGACCACCTCCTCCAGGACCAACGCGTTCTCGTGCGTTTTCAGTAGCATTCTCAGGCGGCGCATTATTTTGCACCTCTTGCTTAACGCCCGCCGCTTCCGCACCGGCCATAATTCACAAAATCACCTGAGAGTCAGTAGAAAACTGACTCTGCCCGAGCAAGTTACTGTTTCTAGTCTCAACGTCCCGCTTGCTTCGAAACGATCCTACCACTATGGCGTCTGTCAACGGAAAGAAACGGCCAGGCCGACCAGGAAACCATCGGAGTGCCATTAGCCCCCTCTACTTGACGCTACGTCGCCGCACTGCATTCTGGGCTAACGCTATTGGCTGCGGTGGTGAATGGCGGCGCGCCATTTATTCCTATTGGTTAATATCGACACTTTCATGGCGCCGAAGTCAGTCGACCAATCAGAGAACGCGAACGTTCCTCTTTCTGTCGTCACATCCAGTGCGCGATTTATTTTGATTATTTGAATCGGATAAGAGCACAGTTCTGTATTAAAATGATCTGCTAACGCATTTTTTAGGTTTTTTTTTTTCCAAATACATTTTAAAATATGTCCTACATTTCTGGAATACAAAGCAATTAAAAAATTTCGAAGAATGCTATTAACAAAATTCGTTTCTATAGTATTTTTTAATTAGAATATCGATAATGTGCTTTGAAATTTTTAATATTCTTGCGACAACTGGATTCATTGTTACGCGATAAAAATCACCGTAAAAAGAAGCAACTAGGAAAATTGAAAAAAATATTTATCTCAACATTACGTCATATTCGAAGCAATGAATTAAGGTCAGAGTTTTGATCTAGGCCGATCGGCAACGCTGTTGTCAATTCTGCTGTGTTCGCGCTCGTTAAGTCTCGATAAAATCAGTGAGGGAGTCAGCTCTGTGTCTAACATTCTACATTCAACCGATTTAGTAAATTCTTAAGCCATGTTACGAGAGAACAAAATATTACAAAAATTCAACAAGCCAAAGAAATAATCAACGTACCAGTATCGCCGCAATGTCGTGCTTCACCATAGGAATTCAAGTTCACAATTATAGTTGACAATCTGATTATGAAACGAGTCCCGAGCGCACGCCAGCAAAAATCCATCACGCAAATCAAAAGAAAAAAGAAAAATAGACGAACAGCTGAATTTCCAGTGTGCCGCGGTATCTTGGATATGACATGGTCGCAGGCTCAGTAAATCCAAATAAAAAAAATACAAATTAGCTTAATTACGGAGCGCAATTAAAAGATGATAATGGGGAAGAGAACGGAATAGGAGGGCGATAGTGCAAGAGGATAGCAGGGGGCGCAGAGGGTGCGAGAGGTTAGTGGGAACCTCGGGAGCGTAAACAAGAGGATTCCCGGAGGGGGTACCGTGCGCATGCGCACTGTGAACCCCGCCCTATCGCGGCGCGGGCTGCCACAAGGGCTGCTCTCGAGAACGGACAACCGAGAACCGAAAGCTGCCCAGAGCTGAGAACGTGAGAAGGTAGTGACAGAAGTGATAGTCGCGTTTTAGCTCGCGCTCCGCGAGAGCATGATTCACCGGAGAGCAAATCGAAATCCAGACTCTCGCTCTTTCGTATTTGGTAACGATCACGATCGCGAAATCTCGGTGTTCATTCTCACGTAGAAAAAATTCGATAATTCGATAGGGATCATTCGACATCGATCGGATCGTGTCGCTTTGCCTGATCAGTACGAGAGAAGCGCGGAAAGTGAGAAGAGACAATAAAAACGGAAGGCAAAGGAATAAGAGCGAAGGGGAAGACCGATGCTGATTGGCGTAGCGCAAGAGAGGCGAAAAAAAGAAAGGACGGAGAGAAGAAGGAAAAGGAAAGGAAAAGTGTAAAGGATAGAGGGAGCTATTTTATGAAAGCTTCTCAAAGCAGAGTTAATAGGGATTATTCATTGGAATATTGTGGGATTCGCTCTATGATCGGGCAGAGGACAATACTAATTAGAAGAAGCCTTTTTATCCAAGATTTTGTCGATGGATCTACTGATATCTATATTCCAATTAACTAGGAAGTGTCCACGAATGAAACTATAGATCAAATTATTATTGAATTTTTGTACGGTGGTTCTTGTTCTCTGTGTGTCAACAACGACAGTTTTTTCTTTTGGGTCTCCCGTCAATTTACCAAATGGAGATTGTATATCGTCGGAAAAAGAATGTTGGTAACGTGCACGGTTAATCTTTCGTAAAAACGGTCCTGTCAGGAGTGACACCACAGGTTTCGCGACATCGAAATGAACAGTAAAAAGGGTCGATTCAAGCAGTGGTCTGGTGAACTGCGATCGATTTGGAGAAACATCGACTATCTTGGGTTAATAGTAACTATTCTTTTGGGATTTTCGTAGTCGATCACGTAATCGATCGATACTGAAAAATCGTCGAAGAGACAATCGATGACAACAGTAGACTCCCACGGAAACACTGTAGAGTTGAATTAATGAAAATTTGTGATTGATACCTTACAGACGTCGATTAAATGAAACATCTTGAAACACATTCCATGAAAATAACACATTCTTATAACTGTCAATTGACAGCGTTAATATTGAAAAGTCAAAAGCAACAAGACCGTTGAATTTTGCGATGTCAAAAATAAATGTCAAAGAAAACAATACCTGGGAGTCCCTCAACGAAGAATCCATAAAGCAGAAAATCGAAAATAACAGATCACGTAGACAATAACTTCCAATTTCCCATGGACAAAAAAAGTCTGATACATTGAAGAAAAGAAGCGGATAAAAGTCTCGACGAGAAGTCAGAAGTTAGACTAAAAGTATTGTACTCGATGAACAAGCCTGCAAGGTACGTTTTTTCCTCGGGCACGAAATCAACCCTGACCACCGGAAACATTAAGAACATAGAGACATCGATCTCTATACCGTTGGTAGCATTGACCGAAGCTTACGTGAATCTGAATCCAGTGGACCTGAGGATTGCGAGGGTCCTTCTGGGGGATGCGTGGAAGTAGCTCGGAACTTCTGTTGGACGCCAGTCAGAGCCAGGATACGCAAAAATACGACATTCAGCAGCAAGAATTACGACGTCGCAAACTGTTGGAACTCGGGTTCGGCGCGTCGCGGCGCCGACCGCCACGGCGTACTTGCCGTCAACGGTTCAATTTTTATGCAACTTCCGCTCTAGCCCTGGTTGCTACTTCCGGTGGTGCGGCGCTCCTCTTCCTGGTACCACTGTACGTCGATCCAGCCATCAGCACCCTAGCAGCTGACTTTTCTCCAGACCCAGTGATTTGCACGACCTCGAGACGCGAGGAGCTGGCTGGACTGTTCAATTGCACTTGGAGTTCTTGTAGGGAAGGTTGTACCAGTGACGTCTATCGGTGCACTCATATATATGTCACCTATACACCATGGACTGACTCTAGCAAGCGGAACGACTCTCATTCTGGAAATTCACTCACTACGTCATCCTCCAGCACTACCACTACAGCAGATTCAACAGGATCGAAAGCGGTTTCGGGTAAGCCTGGATTCAAGCTTCTCTCCAGTTCCCCGTGATAAAAAATTTCTAATGAAATTCACCGCGAGCCATGCAAACTTGAACTACCGTTTCGTTATTTTTTAATCTAGAAAAAAAATTATTGTGCCAATTAGGGACATACGGAAGTATAAATAATATAGGACGCAGCTTAATTCGGAAGGGGGGGGGGGGGATCGACATACATACGTAGCAGGAATCGCCAAGTGACAAACGATTGGTGATGGGATATTACAGGTAGAAATCAATATCGCTAGGCCAGCAGGTTGCATGCGTAGGAGGAAGAATGCAATAATACTCGTAGAAAGAAAAAAATTACTATGAAATCACATCGATTAATTCGGTTGATCGTAAATCGTAATTCGTCGCCGGTAAATCCATTGACTATTCGAATAATAAATATAATCACGGGGAATTGGACGAGAGCGATTGTCGAATATGGAGGATCGAGAGAAGAAACTGTTATCAGCTATCAGTAATGCAATGCCATGCTGGTGGATTGTTGGATTCTGGCAATTCGTAAACTATATTGGTGTCCTCTATGGAAATCTTCTTCAGTGTCTTCCTCCGGCGACATCGAGGCTGTTCTCATGGTAAACATCAAAGGCTGTGGATATCCCCCTGTCGTCGACTGTGAGAACTTCACACGAGAACTGGGTTACGAGGGTGCGAAATTTCCATGCCACTACAGCCGCGTTAACGGCAGCATAGTGATGGCGGACTATAATCGCGAGGCGCAGATCGCGACGATCATGCACTTCTTCGCTGCACCCTTCGTAGTGACGTTGGCGACCAGCGTCGCCCTGTGTGTGATGCATTGTGATTGCAGGTGCGCTGCACCCCCACGACACTCTGCCAGAGGGATGAGAAGGCCTAGACTAAACGACCTCAGGTAACGTCACATTTAATTTAGCATTACCTGTCCTAATAATATTCTCCTTGCTAAGACTGAGAATTTCAAATATTTAAACTTCTCAAGATCAGATTTCTGCTCGTTCGTTGTTTTTTTATTTTACCGGCGGTTAGGGGTCTCGCTCGGTAGAGCTCCCCCCCTTTTTCGTCCCCTCTCTCTGTCGACGTTCTACCGAGGGTGGGTTGTTATTTTTCTACTGCCGACCGTTCATCATCTTTACGGTGGTTGGCAGCACTGGCAGCATTAGAGTAGAAGGCAGAAGAGGCTTGAGAACGTACCAGGCTACGAATACCAACTGTGCTCTCATACATCAAGCCTGGATTAGGCGGCGCGATCCATAGCTTTCATTCCCTTCCACGTTCGCGAATCTTTATAGCCGAAGTTCCCACCCTTTAACGGATCATGTTGTTACTGGCTGCCAGCTACCAGGTACACGCTCTATCGGCTGCGAATCATTTCTACCGAGCTGAAGCATTTTCATGAAAACGACGTTCTATGTCGACTTGCTTGTAATGAAAATGATTCGCAATCTGATGAAACAAATTTTTGCTATCCAAAAATCATTTTTAAACTTACATAGTCGTAGGGTAGAGTTGTTCGCGATTTTTCAGCAGTACGCAGATTACTCATGTCTCGTTGTAAACTAGGCATGACGATCCTTTACACGAAAATGAGACACGTTACCACAGCAACATGCGTAATCACATTTACATAATGTTCTAGTCTACCAGCAGGCCCGGGAGCTGAACAAAAATGAAATACTGAAAGAACCGGAAGTTTTAATTGCACCAACCCTGAAAAGGTGTTGCACACGGGTCGCGCGACGTTAACACGCAGAAGCTGCAACGAGAAAAACGTGTCCCGTTCTCATTTTATGCTGAACTTACCCTTCGCGGTCTCCGAGCTTTCGAATAAAAAAGTTCTCTCGAGGTTGGGGCGATTTTTAATTATGCATCTGGCATCCTGGTCAAGCCCTTAGGGCGGGCAGTCATATCTCTCTCCTTTTTAATTCCGTGACAATGAATTTCCCGATAGCACAATTCTTTAAAGTGCAACTTATTCGGCCTTCAAAGCAGCAGCTTTTGATCCCTTTCCTCTTCTCCTATCCACCCTCTTTCGTTGTTCCGGCATCGATTCGAACCTATCGTTGTGTTCGTTGCGGAGCTTTACATCCCGGTTAAATATTTAGCGACTCAAAGTGCGAGCAAAACTGTTTATGGCTTTCGCGCACGCGAATTGCACTGTCACGATATCGATGTCTAATTGCCGCATCCTCGCATTACGATATCGTTCAGTATATTTCTTCTCTGGATCATATATACTCTTTTGTAGGATTCAGGCTCAACTCAAGCCTCGGATGGAGTTAACGAAACTTGCGGGCGAAATAATCGTAGAAACTCAAACCAAATGAATTTCAGCTGCTTCTGCTGCCGACTTATCCAGTAAAACAACTTCAGCCCTTTTCACGATCTTAACGAACTTTCCTGAAACTCGAGACTAGTTTTACCCTGGTACAGATAGGGCCTCGAGTAGTTAAGTTCCTTGGCTCTATTGGTTTAGCTTCTTACGCAACCTCAAGTTGATCCACGTCTCGTTCCCAACTTTCGTTGGAAATTATTTCCGTTCGTCCTTTGTTTTGTCTATTGCTGGCAGCACGTTTCGTCAAGGGTAGATTGTATCATAACGTAGGTTTTTCGTTCTGAACTATAGAGCGCTCCCTATAGTGTGCTCGTGGAGAAGCGTGCAGCTGGCTTGGAAAAATATTAGAAAGAGGAAAGAAGAACCAAACAAAGTTGCGAGGCTGTTCGAGCGGACTGTATGCCTCTGGTTAAAAGTTATGCAGTTCGTCATTATGGACGATTGTAGTTTAATTACTTTTGACGTCTGCTCTTGATTATACTTTGGTTTACTCTTCCTTGACTCTCGACATGAACGTTCGGCTAAACCGATCGTTAGGCTACTAGCTGTAGGCTGTTTTACAAAACTGTCGATACTCATATTGATTTTTGTGGAGCTTACTCGTTCCTGGTTCAGCTGTGCAATCAGTACCGATTAAATGATCAGACTTAGTATTTATAATTTAGGAGATGGATATTTCACTGCAAAGATCTTGGTAACATTACACCCATATCTATGCGGTGTAAAGGTAAGAAATTGTTTGATGGTTTGATTATTTTTAGCAAGCATATTGCTTTGCTGGAAAATTGTGATCGCGAATGAAAAATAGGGTTCCGTTTTTCCAGGAAGACCGTCGGGGTTTTAGGGGTTCCGCGGGTACATAATAAGATTTGACTTTGACAGAATTCCCGGGGAAAAACAAGTCTGGTCGTTTGGGTTGAGTTTGTAATAAAAAGGAGATAACATTCTTTGGTGGTTAGTTTGCTGAAAAACGTGAGGCTCTTATCCTGCGGGGCAGAAGAGACAGAAGCAAGCTTAGTTAAATAGCTCTGAAGTTAAATCGCCAATGAGGCATCGTGAAATTTCGAAGAAAGCGGATACTATGGCGGAATAGAGTTGGAATGTGAAGAAAATAAAATTTCTTTTTTTTTTTTCGAAATCGCATATTGCCCACGGGATTTTAATCAAACGCGAAAACTGCTTGGTTAGAGAATGAAGAACATCTGCTACGCCGGAGCAGCTGGGACAAAGAAAAACAAGATATTAATATTTCAAGCCGTCTGGTCTCCAACTTTGGGTTTTCAGACACACGTGTTCGTGACAATAGTTCATGCATCAAAGTCACGACGAGCCGTAATTCTTGGAGACTGGAACAATCGACGAAGCTTCGAAAATTTCCCAAAGGAAATTTCCTTAATGAGAAAGTAATGGAACTCCGTGTGCAATATTCGTTATGCAACTCAGATATATTAAAAGTAAAGGAGATAAAGAGATTACTGATATTTTTATACTTACGTAACGAAATTTTAGGTACGAGGTCGAAAGAGATATCGATCAAACGCACAATGACGTTCAACCGATCTTAAGGGTATTTCGAGACAAAGGAATCTTATTAAAAATTTTATTTCTCCTAAATTATTTTTAGCTTAATTTTCATCAAGCTTAATCCGGGAAAGGTTGCGCCATTCTCTTCTACATTTGAAAAGCATTAAGTTGGGGTGTCTCAGGCATCCCACGCGCCTATCCCCGGATTAACAAAAGACCTAATATTTATCAAAAATATTTTGCATTACCTCAACGGAATGACTGCTGATTGTCATTACCAACCTCAAAATGATATTAAAAAAATTTTTAATCTTTAATAATAACTTTTCGCGTCCTGTTTTGATTCGAAGATTCTCATAAATTTTTAAATCGTTAATAAAATTAGCGATTTTCAAAGTTTATCCACTTGGAGCCAGTAGGAGGAGAGTCAGGAAAGAAGCCAGCTAGTATCTTTTTTACGCGTTCGATGAAAAAAACTCAAGCACTTGCATAGCGAGCAAATGCATAATTGACTGAAATGCAAACAGTCTAGGTCTTTTTATATGTGTACCAGTTGAGAAACATGTAAAAAGCAGCGCACGCTACTTCTGGCATCTACAGACTGTTTACCATGGAGCTACGTACACGCTGTCTATACATGTACGGGAAATTATGATAAATCGTTCATGTATCTATACCAACGCGAATTTTTAGTTCGGATCGTATACGAACTCACGTGTAGAATTAGCGGTAAAGTTATGATCGATAAGTCTGCGGAACCAGCAGCTAATGTGTAGTCCTCTTTCACGTATCGTGTAGCTACTCTTTTACACTGTTGCTAGTCAAATTTATTGCTCGAGCAATAATTTTTCAAGGGACAATATATTACCATGGGTATCCTACGCCTTTGCGCCCTTCTCTACGTCTTTGCATGCTTCGTTCGTTATTCGAATACGATTCGTTTTTGTGTGAATTTTATTCTAAGAAAAAAAATTTTCCAGCCAAATCACAATGTATGGGCGACGTGTTGGCATTCGGTAGCTTCATATTATCCCATATATCATAGGGTTCACTAAACGTTTGTTTGTTTCGTATCCCGTACTGGGTTTGCATTTAGAAAAAAAAACGACTGATGTACATACACGTGTAATATTTTTTTAAAATCCGGAATAAATTCCGATGAGAGAACGACTGTAGATTCGAAGGCTCTTGGAAGTGTTCCAAAATAGAGAATAATTGTCTCTTTCAAAATGTAGGAACACGTGTTATTACTGGCTGGGGAGTAACGTAGTATATGCTGTTGCTGGAAAAGTGCCGATTATCAGAATTTCTATACCGACTGTACGGGACTCTTACGTAGTGCAGCCAGCCGATAATTCTCATTTCGAGTAGCTTATTGTCCGAAAGAATTTAACAAGCTGACGGTTTTTCGGAGTTTCAGTTATCGTCGCTGGATCAAATAGATCCCTGGAGGAGTCAATTTAATTTCCATTTTGAGCTCTGCCGAAATTTCAAAGTCAGTAGAATTTTACCTGGATGACTAGGCTCTTAGGATTTCAATGGGAAAGTAGAAAAAAGCGCAAGTGACGGTTTGATAGGGATCGATCGTTTCGCACGAAGCGCGGCTTAACTGTGTATGCTCGATTAATCAAGCACGGCCGGAGCCGCAGCCAGGTTGCATACGGATTCTGGCATCGGTTTGAAGCGCGATTCAAAAATCCCGCTTGTTTAGCTATGCTACTCGAACGGAACCGATTTGCATAGCGTCGGTGCTGGCCGTCCCGAATAAATTTATCAGGCGATATAAAATTATGCAAATTGCATGGTCCCTCTTTTCTTTGCTTTCCTCGCGTCACTTATCTGGATCCCATTCTCACGGAAACGTCGATAGAGTTTCAAAGTTTTTATATTTTATGCTTTTTATATTAACGAGAAAGTGAGTTTGACCTGTATCGTTACTTCCTCTTATTCGAAAAATCTCTCTTGTACGATGTACGTTTGAAATATTTTAACACCCTTCTTATATCCTTGAAAGATAAAACCCGTCACATAACAATTTTTCCTCGAATTTTTCACAAATAAAAAAAATTTTACCCAACACCTCAAGGGAAATCAATAACTGGATTAACACGTATAAAAATGATTGTCATAATAAAATGCTTGAAAAGCGAAGCGGTGCTTCCTAATGCGATTTTCAAATTTGAAAAGCGTTCCTAATAAGAGGATAAACGTCTCAATCAATTCCTCGGAACGTCTCGGGAGCGACAGTCCTAAGTAGAGAAGCGTAACTTCGGACACGTAATGGTAACCCTAAGAATGAACTGATTACGTAATACAACGATCCAAGGGAAGCAACTAACGTCAATTTGTTTTGCTTCGTATCGGAAATCGGACAAATCATCGAGGATCGATCAAAACTACTCAGGCAGCCTTTCTTGTTTTACTTTCGCTTTGATGCTTGTTTTATTTGTCAGCTCTGACGCACTGTTAGGCTTATGCGCGAGTGCGCGAGCATTGCGTCAGAACCTACGCAGCTCGTATAGTGATCGAAGGTGCGTGTTGCTTTGAATTTAGTTTGGTGTTTGCGGACTACTGTGTATCCGTGTATCTATACGGCTGTTCTATATAGGTATATGTGTATATATATAGGGAGGCATAGATACAATGCTTACGATCGAGCGTGCGTGCAGCTTTGGATTGCGTGACCTGCTCAGTCCGGGGTCAAGCTCCCCCCTCTTTCCCCTGAAAGCGCAAATCCTTAATGGCGCCTTTAACACTATCCGTAGAATTCCGATTAAGGATAATAAAAAAATTATAGTGAATATTTTTTTTTACATTTCGCAGTAAATGCTCCAGCAGTAGGTCAGGGGACAGGGAGATTGAGGAATCGCGAATGATGATAAGCTAATAGAATTTCTGGAGGCTTTACAGTATTCAGCTTGCGTGGGACGCCTGGCGTCGGGACGGGACCCTCTCGAGTGCAGTTTCTGAAAATCTTCATAAATATTCAAAAACATGAATGCTGAATTTTACCGGAACCCCTCGGGCTGTAATCCAATTATAGGAGGAAGCGAGTATACCTATAGCTATACGTATACGTGCTATACGTATATCAGCCGAATTATATTACGATAAAATCTTAGCCGTTCCTTAAGGGAGGTCGCAACCCTTTAATTTTGTCGTTTAGGACACTGTTGTCATTATGATGAGTTGATGAGATTTACTTGGAGTTTTTCGAATTAAGAATATCGATATGCCGTTAATCACTTTACACGTTATCTGTGAATTTATAAAAATTTTCGCCGATCGAAATTTCCGTTTCAAGTGTTCGTGACGTGGTTAGAAATTAGCGTATAGGAGTGTACTGATTAAAGTTTCACTCCAACCCTTACGTGGTAACGGAATTGCAAAATATACCTAAATCACGTAAACCTGTAACAAGACCTTCCGACGAAACCTTGATTTTCTTTGGTTTCTTATTTTACCCCTATAAAAATCGGTAGCTTACTCCACGTAAACAGCTACGTCATCCTGGCCGTTATATATATCGAGCAGCCCCTGACTCGGACACCCTTCTGGGTCAGGACGTCACGACAGACGTCGGGACGCCACAACGCGGCATAAAGTTACCTGCGAATCTGACCTTTTCAGAATGCCACTGAATGTTAAAATAAGGATTTTTTTTTACTCTTCCACGACTCATGGGAAAATTATGAATAGGAGTAATCAGTGAGAGGACTAAAAATTTTGAAAAATTAAAAATTTTTTAAAGTCATTACCTACGGACCTGCTCTTTATCGCAGTTAAAGTTTTGTCGTGATTGCTGAGCAATTCGAAGCCTCGAATAAATAAACCGGTCAGGTACACAGCCACTCCTTATCGGACGGCTTGAAATTTTCCGAGCGTTTTAAAAGCTTAGTGTTATAGTCGCGAACCTCCACAAAGGCTGCCGTCGAAGGTCTTATCACGACGAAGCTAAGAGATATGAATATGCAATATTCTTAAGGTCTATAGACCGATGCATATATATATATATATATATATTATATGCGGAAAGTAAAGCGACGAGGTTGGCTGCCGGGTAAACCAGCCTGTGTTACCGCTCCGTATAACCCACTGGCTAACAATGGTGCTTTTGCTGCTTTTGTTACTTTTGTTACGGGACTTTGGCTGTCTTCTATTCTTTACCGCCGAGCTCTCGTAATCGGACGAAGCATTCTCTCAAATTTGGGTTAAAATATTTCGGAACTTTCGAACGGACGAAATCGCGTGTCTTTGCCAGACTCAAATTTTACCCTGGCAATTGTATAATTAGCGGCAAAATTGGCATTTTTTTTCACGATGGAAAATTTTACTTGGGACATCAACAGAGACAATTTTAATACTAATTGGACGTTTTCTCGCACGTCAATTAGAAATTGCCTTGTTGTATCCTTCAAGAATTTTTATTCTCTTCGGCCCATTAAAAATTTTTTTTTCTCTAATCGAAAACTCCTACCTCCTTTCCCCTCCTCCTTCGCAAAGTCCGCGGGACTTGAAAGTTTTAATGAATTCTCCGCAGTCCAAAGAAGCGTTGAATCGTACAAATCCTTCTAACTGCAATAAATTTTCTTCTCGATCGAACTGTTGGAAACTCTTGTAAGAATAGCGAAAGTAAGGGATAGCGAGGGAGGTGCGAGGCAAAGGCATTAAACAGTTGGCAGTACCGTTTTTATTCCTAGTTACCCCAAGCTCGTTTCCCAATACACCAAAACACTTACCAACACAACAAAATCCAATCACGATCTCTCCTAACACCACTATAATCGCTAGAACAGTGTGTATACATAAAAAAAATGATGAATCCACCAAAGATAATAGCAGTGCACAATTAACCCGAAATTGGGAATAATATTAAGTAACCCCTAAGAAAAAAAAAAAAATATTCAAGGCGCGTGTGTAGCGTGATAAGAATGATGTCACCGGCTGATATTATTTATATCCTAAAACAACGTGAACCAAGAATAATCCTCCCGTTGCCCTAGCCTACGTTACAGTCAATTTACGTAATTGCTCCGCGCCCTTGAAATTCCCCTTTTTCGCTATTCCACGAATTTCCAAACATCCTCTCGGCACGACTCCAAAACCATCGGCACGACACGAACCTTAATTAATCTCTCGTTCTCTCTCTTAATTGTTTCAGTGATCACTCGATAAGCAACCGGGTGGATCGCCGAGGACATCATCCGACGCATTGCGAGTGTAGTGACGTCACGAGGCCCTTATGACGACGCGAGGAGACGGCGGAGAGTGCTTTGGCCACATCTCAATCCGACCTCTAGGCTCTAGGATTCTCACGCCTTCTCCAAAATGTCTCGTTCCATCATCTCATCAGCCGGCATCCACCCTTCCCCGCCTCCCCCCTTACTACCACGTGACCCCTGACACACGTCACGTGCGGACGCCTCATCCTGGTTTTTCCTCTTTGGCTGCCGAGACTCCGTGCACACACGGCAACGCTACTTCGCCAGGCCGCAACTACTAGATTACTGCGGTACTATTATTATTGTCAGGGGCTACTGGCTACAGTAGTATTATCATTATTATTCTCGTGGCTACTGCCGCTGCTGCTACTATTACTACCATTGCTGGCAGATGCTGAGCGTCATTAAGCAATTCGTGGGACGCTATCGGCAACACGTCGCCTATGCTGGCTGCAGGAGGATGCTGATTACTGATTACTCTAGAAATTATCTAAGGTGGAGTAACGGCCAGTACGCTCTGCGTTAACTGACATGATTCGTATTGTCGACGGTGGATAGGATAGTCATGTTATATGTATATGTATAGGGGGGCGGGGGGGATATACGGCGATGCCATTAAGGATATCTATTCTCTGGATACTTTAGGTCGTGGACAAGACGGATAAGCTACCAGCGGGGCGACGCATAAATTTAGTCATTTTTCTCTCTTCGAGATCTTCTCGGTGTCTGGAATTATTAATGTTTAATTCCACGGGAAGACTTGTCGGGTTTAAAGCGTTAACGACGTTAAAGGGGACTTGTTGCTTCGCGAGTTTTGATTCTCTGGGAAATCACTGTGTCACGGTATGCCTGACTTTTTTTTTGGGTTCTTATTAAATTACTTTATACTGTTTTTGTAATTTGATCGCCATCTTGGAAATCGAATGCTCGGCCTATTTTTAGGGGATATTTTTTTTTCCTAATATCAGGCTTACCGTATTTTGTGTTATAGGTGCGACACTCTCGGGGCTCTTATGAGTCGCGGATTTACTCGAAGAGGGAAAAATGCTTGATCACATTATTCATCTCCATATCGAGGCCTGCAAAGGCGAGAAATCTCGTGGAAATTTGCCAAACCGCGAATCGAGCGCTTTGAGGTCGGGAAATGGGTCTCGTGCTTGCGAGACTGATAAGACAAATAAAAGAAGAAAAAAGTTAGACCCCGGGGCTTAATATAGTATTGGTACGCTCCTGCGTTCCTGCGCCCCGCCGTACGGGAGATATTTCGCACGATAAAACCTAATGGATGAAATCGCGGATGAAACGAGAGGTGCTGAGATTTGGATGTGACTCGAATGAAAATAAGTATCCGAGAGTACGAATGAAATATGGGAGCATTGAATCGGAATCTTGTTCTCTCCGACAGAACATGCTCTTATCGACACATATCTTACGTCGCGATTAAAATCTTAAGCCTTAAAGGTCAAATTAGGTAATCAATTGCAAACGGAAGTGACGTATCATGTTCTTTCATTCCTACTTAGACAACGTATCAAATCTCACCGGAATTGAACTTTACGGTCGTAATGTTCGAGTAAATAATTTTTTTTTCCCAAAATTTATTTCAAATTTTGGCACACTCTGACAGAACGGGATATTTTTGAATTTTCAGGGTTTTCGGGGGCTATAATTTCTTCTTTTTTTTTCCTGCACCGTCAGTCGTATTTCGTATTTCTGCAAGAACGTCCAACGAGCGAATTTCATTTGGTGGATTCGTGTCGGATCGAGTGAGAATGCTAAGAGTTATAATCCAAACGGAATTGAGTTCTCTTTAGATAGGATAACATACCTATAGGTAGGATAGAATATAAATCAAAATAATAGAGTACGTGACGAGGGGTTGGTATTCCGTTGAACGGAAGCGCATAGGTATTTAGACAGTTATCAATACGAGTGAAGACGATGCCGTAGGAATTTGAGATGAGTTCAGGAGGTGTGAAATAAAAAAGAAAGAGAAAAAAGAATTGACGGATTCTAAAAACGAAAACTCGTTGATGCAAGAGGAGAAGCGATCGATAGGAAAAACAATTTAATCGTAGGCCTTTGAAATCTGCCGATTTATTTTCTACCACTAAAAATCGGCCTCTGTTCTCGAGCAACGTAAACTTGCGAAAAAAAAATAATCATACTCAATAACGTACCGGAGTTGCACAAGCTGCTGGAACTAAGAATACGAAAGTTCTGTCCCTCCTCGCAGTTGAAAAAAAAAAAATTTTGAAAGACATTACAGAAACACAAGTAATGGAGCTTTTTGCGATTTAACGGTCTTTGAAACGCGCTAAAAAATTGTCTGCAGTATATCGGCTTTCTTAGGTTACGTCAGCGCGCGTAGAGAGGAAAGATAGTGAAATTTGTAAAATTTTCAAAATTTTATTCACGCATCCTCAAATCCGTGAGGCTTCCTTCTCGAACCAGGCAAGCTTCGGTCACGCACGTACAATTTCATTTAATCGCTGTCAAGTCCCGTGAGAAATCTAATAGTCCTATTATTGCGATGTACCGTATAGCGAATCACGTGTATGCAAATATCCCGAGGGACACTACTTTCAGGCCGTCCCTTATTCTAGTAAAATCAAGTACGCCTGGAGCGACGTTTTTATATCTCGAATGACTTTAGCGACTTAAGTTTTAGTGATAACGAATAAAATTCGAAAATTCGTTATATATATATTTATCGAAGTGAATTACTAGAGGCACGGGTTAATATGTATAATAAAGCATGAAGTACAGTAGCAGCTATTACGTGGGCAGCGACGGTATTCAATGAAAATTAAAGGGTAAAGCTGATTCGAGGTGTGACATGTTTTTTTTTTTTTTTTTTCGAGAGGCGTCAGATTGTAAAAACGTAATACTTAGTGCACGCGACAATATACTTAGGCACCGTTCTCGAATTTTAATAAAAAAAATGTAAGAATTAGCGTCAACGCCGAAAGAGAGAAATAACTGAAAAATTTCGTGAAATTTTTCGATCCTCCCGTCTATTTCGATGACGATTCGTCGATCTGCTTTCTGCGTCCTACCGATTGCCGAAGGGCCCTATAAAAATGCATTGAAAGAAACGGAGGATGCTCGGTGATTTACCTTTTTTTTTTTATTATATTCAATTTTTCTATTAGCAAAAAATTTATTTTTTCATCCCATGCAATTAACATATTTTCATTAATTCAATCACGGCTTTAATCAGATGGCCTAATTGTTCGACGACTTCTTATATTCGTCATACCTAATGCTCGTAGCTACTAGTGTTCGTTGCGCATTCAAATATCCAAGAATTCATGATACTTGGTTACGAACGATGGGAAATAGGGGAAATACGAATACGTGTTACAATAAGAATAGACGTAGGCGTAGACACGCTTTTTTCAAGAAGTAAAAGTTATTTCGATTAACCCCATAGCCATCACTTTGGACTGGAACAAGATACTAAATTTACAGGTAACGCATACGTGCTACATATTAATCACCGTTTTATGGGAATTCTCAGAGTAGCCACCCTGGGAAACCTGACCAACGTTGCTTTCATACACTCAGATCATTTTATTCGGAGAAAAGCCAAAAATAGAATTCATCCTCGATTCTATAGGGAATACGATATTCGTGATTCAAATTTGATTGGAGACCTGATCGTGTAAGCGCCACCGCGGAAATGTCTATACTAGAGGGAAAAAATGAAAAAAAAAAATTGGAATATCAAGAAGATTGTAAAGGACAGAGACAGGCAGGCATTACCTGGAAAAAATTATACCTGGTGTAATCATTCAAAAAATCATGTTTCTCGTCCACGAGATTTTCATCTTTTATCTCATTTGACATATGTGGACCAAGCATGTGTGTCACGTGTGTAGTCCACTGACGTTTCACTGAACCTTTTCAGCTTCGATCTTACGGTTAATCCATTTGTCACTTTTTTTGTCCTTACCCTCTTTTTTCGTTTGGTTCATTTTATTTTTTTTTTTCATCCCCACAACCCTCTTCTCTCGCGCGATATCGAGCCACGTTACCCTTTGCGTGTAATTTCCTCCTTAGGATGTAAAAAAAAATTTGAGCTCTGTGCAATTAGGTGCACCAGCATGCAACCAATTTGTTCATTCGTTCACAAAGTTAACCTCCGTGAATTTCCAGCCCCCCCGTTACATTCCAACTCCAAACTCCTACAGGCGAACGTAGCTACCCGTATTACCTCAACACTACAAATTCTCGACGACTTCGGTCCAAAGTGAAATCCATGGGCGTCAGACTCGCTTGATTCGAATAATCGAATATTTATTAATCGATTCGTTTATACGAGGACCAAAACGCGACTCGGTCAATTGTTTCGAATATTATTGAGAAAGCCGAGAAAAAAAAAATATTATCTCCGTTACTCGTAGAAGGCCGCCTACTTCTCTCGAATATCGCTGACTTTTGCTAAAAAGAGTCTTACGATCGTTTCACGACGATTGAAAACAGGTCGATACGATTTTTCTAGTTACGATATCTCCAATCACGAATTAATATGGGCACTGCCAAGGCTTTTAAAAAATCAAAATGAGACAGAAAAAAATACGAAGAATCTTACCCTTCCCCTTTTTCCTCCCCCTCCAACCCACAGCACGGTCAATCAAAACCCAATCAAAGCCGTTCATGAGAATGTGAAATTGTAAGAAAGATCTTAAAGGCCAGTGCGCTTTCTCGAATTTTCCAACGCTGAAAAGCTCTGACCAATCTTTAATCGCAAACGCAAACTCACACAGATACCAGATGTTACGTCACGAGCTTAACGTACCAAAAGAAATGATACTTAGAGATAAATCTAGGCGTTAATAATGGACGCTAGCTGCGTCGGTCGTTACTGATTTTTATACAAGCTCACCAGTCTAAAGCACGTTCTAAAAAGAAAAATGTGAAAATCATCAAAGAACCCCATGCTCCTCAGCGAACTCGAAGGACGTCCGGACGTCGACGACAGCCCATCGAGGTCTTCGAGTCTGTCGGGGAGACACTTAAAAGCGAGACTAAGATAAAGGTAAATGGTGTAGATGCTATTTTAGTATACCACACGATATAATCCAAATACAGATGAAAAAAAAAGTGAAGGAGCGGAAAAGGAGAAAAAAAATGTATATTCGTAATCACCTTAGAGTACATGTTAACTGTAACACGATATTTACTATGGAAATAGAGAGGATAATAGTTATCGAATTAAAAAGTGAAAATCGCAGGAATCTACGATTTCAAGGATGTTATATCGATTGTAAGTAGCGGAGAGTCCGATGTTGAAATTTAGCTGGTCTAAACGCTGAGGGCTTTTTCTACTTAGTGCTGTTGATTTACCACTCGTGGAAATGATATGTTATATATATACATGTACAATATACATATATACATATATTATTATAATAATACCAATATTATAAATTGCTATTTCGACTGAGTCGTTTGTATAACTTGTACAAGGATACGCGTGCGATTAGTCGAACCGATCGCGCCAGGACGATTGCCTACTTCGTTAATACGTTGATATCCCACAGAAATTTATGTATTGTCGGCAGTTCGTATTACGTCGAGGAATAATCGCTGCGCACCTCTGCGATCGCGCTGGCTGAGTTTATCGAATTGATCTGAGCTCCGATCGAATTTTTTCGATCGATCTGAAAATGGGATTGCTGGGAATACTGATTTCTTTTTCTTACGTCTTTGCTGCTTTGAAATTTTATATTTTAACGATTGTAACGATGCGGTCGAGAAGAGTGCTGGATTTCCAAAAATATTTTGGATCCTGATTGTTCGATGGAGCGTTGTGTGGAGAGAGAGAGAGTGTGTGTGCGTTATGTGTGATTGGTTGCGTGAGAGGGATACGCGTGAAAAAGATGAAAAAAAAAGTAGGAAATAAATGACATTCGCTATGATTGCAACAATAAAACAAAGATTATTTCTCCAGGCGCTTGATGGATGTAGGAATTTTTCAAATTTACGACTCGACTCAAATCATGATATACAGGTTTATTCGGTAGAAACGTACCGCCTGAAGTTAGCGCGCCCATTTGAATCCCACAGTAAAACCATGTTCGGGTGGTACGTTTGGACTGAGTAACCTGTCATATATAGCTATGTTTTCAAGCCTTTACGAGCTTTCGCGTTCTTATGCATTTACATGCGAACAGCGTGAAAGACGTCCGATGATAACAGCACGTCATTCGTTTCCTATTGATTTAGGGAAAATTTTCGACAGTTTCGTTCTCGATCGATAGCGACTTGGATTTTTTATTTTCTATGAATTTAATGCAGTCGGGGGGTAACGTTCGGAAAACACGCATCTAGTCAGTACTTTTTTTTTCCTTTTATTTTTGTTATTCTGTCGTTCTCGCGTCCCCGCAATCCCGATGCATCAGTTTTCATAGACGCGAATGAACTGTCGCTGCCAGTGGGCTGCGTCAACGTAACAGGTATATCTTTTAACCACCTTGTTTTCACTTATTGTTAGATCGCTATATATTTGTTACCAGTCGTAACACTTGTATTCGCCGAGACGACGTAGAGATACGAGGTGACGAGAGGTGAAAGAGAAAGAGGATATCGAGAAAAAAAAGAAAAGAATAAATGGAAAAAATGAACGAGGAATTATTGACCTAATGAAATTATATATGATACGAGATTCCTGATTTTGTAAAACAGTAAACGAATTACAGTGCAACAATAAAGGTGATCTATGGTGTTTTTACATGACATTCACTGCCTGCTAAACCGACCTGCCCACGTTTACGCCGAGTCCCAAGAGTTTTCAGAGCGAAAGACGAACGTCTCTCTCCCACGAGAGGGAGGAACGTTAAGGGAGTCTGGACACGTGAGGTTGCAGTCAGAGAGAGAATAAGCAACGAGAGAGAGCGAGACACAAAGATTTCGTGAGAACGAATGAAAATCCCAGCAGCAAGATAGAAATAAAAAATCGTAAAAAGAGTCGGTAAGGCTCGGCCCGTTCGCGCTTCGCTTATGGGCCAAATCCTCGAGCTGTTCATCCGTATTTGATACCTGAAGAAATCATAAGAATAATTTTCACATATGATTTGAAACTGCCCATTGCCAAATACTCTTTGCCAAAAGTACCACGTGCCTAAGACCAATGAAGATCACTAGAAGATCATTCGTTACCTTGGGCAAAAAGAACGATTGCCAATGGGAAATTTCCTTACCGCCAGGTGGGCGACACCTGACGTCAATTATAACTATTAGAAATTTCCATTTTCATTTAAATCATAAAGGACCATCAATTTGCGTCACAAGGGTGTTTGCTTATTTCCAAGGGTGTGTCCTCCAGGGCCATTGAAGTCTGGGTGCGGTGCCCCGTCAATGAGCCGCTGTTCCTCCCTCCCCTATCGTCCCAGCTCTCCCCTTTCTCTTCGTCGTCTACCTCGTCATCCCAACCCCCCCCTCGCCCCCCTGTCCTGCCAACCCCTCTTCCCCACATTCTTCTCCGGTCCAAAACTTCTCAGAGATCGTCCTACAACTTGAAATGGAGGCGTTCGCCTCCCTCGTTTCATCCCTTCCCTGTCATCCCCCTCGCAACCCTTCGTAGAACCTCCCCTTCTCTCCCCGATGCCCCCTCCACGCAAATACCCGTCCCCCCTCTCTTCATCCCCTCTTTCTCACCCGGTACGGCAGTCTTCCTCGCGTAGCTCGCCTAACACTATTTCCATCTCGCTCCCCCGTTTTATTCGTACTCCCTTCTGACTGGGAGTCGGGAGTGAAGTCCTTGAAGGGATTGATCGGAAGCGACGTTCACTGCCGGACAGAAGCTAACGGTGAATCCTTTAGGCAGGGGGAGTCCTGCTCTTGGAGGTCCTTCACATCGGCCAGGACCCTCCCACCCCAGAAATGCACCTGAGGATTCGCCATTTGATTAGCTGCCAGCACTCCGCTCTGCAGCCGTGTGAACTTGGCATGACATAATGGACGTTCGAGATATCGATGTCGAGGCTAATCCGATCTCGTGTTATCCTCAAGGATCGTTCATTCGATTAGGTAGGTAACTGCGAGCGCCAATGTTTTGGCTACGAATTTTCTCAATTGGCTTTAAGGCAAAGCAGCGGCGCTTGGCGGCTGTTAGGCTCTTCCTTTGCTTCCTTTGCTTCCTTTGCTTCCGTCGATGAGTTTACTCGGTACTCGCGAATGAGCCGGCTGTAGCTAAAGAGGAAGTTGCCAGAGCAAAATAGGCCATTGCTCGTGTACATCCTCGCTAGTCCTCGACGACACTCGGTGCCTGCGACAAAGGTCTGGAATCGATTTTCATATCAACGTAATCTCCTATCTCATATTTAATACTGATTTCGTGACACTTTTTGTTATCTATCCTTGTTCGCAATTCTATAACTATTTTTGCGAGTCCCTTAAAGCCACCTTGATGCAACGAAAATTTATCTGTCTCATCGATTTATTGTCAACCTCTGTGACATCAGTGGGAGATTCTTGCGATGGCTCTAGAGTCGACCTAAATCGGAGGAAGAAAGGTAAATAGTAGCTGGGAGTGCAGGTAGTAAGTCGAGGACGGTGGGTCTGGGGGTCTGCGGCTGGCGGAGCTGTAATAATTATGATTTTGAAGCAGGTCAGTCGTGCAAGGGTTGATGGTCCGACTCGTATCAGGAGGTTTACTAGTGTCGGAACAACTTTGACCTGAATCGTTCGTATTGGCTCCCAGTGGTTGACCGCTATCAATCCTTGGCGAGCAGCACTGTCTGTGTCATGCACCCCATGCACCTCATGCACCTCATGCACCCCATGCACCTCATGCACCCCATGCACCTCATGCACCTCATGCACCCCATGCACTGTATAAACCCCATTCATCCCCTGTACATCCCCCACGTATCTTTATGCATAGGACCTCTCACCCTTTATATTCTCTATCAACCCCTCTGATAAGGTTGCTGCCTCGAACACCTTTTGCACTGATTCTTATTGTATGACGCCTGATTTTCACTGGCCCAATATGAACCTCGTGGGTCGGGCCCAATTCGCATAAATCCTTATGCCTTCGAGTCTTAACAATTTTATGTAACATTTTATAGAAAATTATTGCTGCCTTGCTGTTATCTACTTCGTATTATTGTCAGCGGACACGTGATGACTGCAAAGCACTTTGCTAGATTGCCACTGTTACGTTGGGGCCTGGGATTTTTATATTTCTTATTAATTCTTTTCTTTGTGGTATTTTAGAAATTCTTTATCAGACCTTTTGGGACATTTTAAATATCGTACTTTTTCAAATTGATGCGCAACACTCGTCATGTCGAAATATTGATTCGTGACTATGGAAGTTGCGGAGGGGTCACGTTCGCTGCCTCTCGAACGAGATATCCGTCGAGGCGAGTCAGGTTATCGATCTGGATTTTCTAGGGTGCTCCAGTTCTGATGGAAAATACGCGTTTCGCGTGGCTTCGATCTGCTGCTGATCCAACGTGGAATTTTATGTTTTTTTTTTTCTTGTCCGAAGGAATTTTTACAAATTGCCTATCGACTCATTTTCAATTTGCCGAAGCAGATGTTGCCGACGTTTTTTTTCTCCTTTGCGAACGTCTGGTCAGGGCATATACTAGGTTCGAGGTAATATTTTTCATTTCCGAGTTATTATGGACTTTCTTCCGGCTTATAACAATTGGCCCGCTACTACTATTAGCTAATTCGTTTTTCGATCAAATGGAAGGTAGAGAATTTCAGCTAGGTTTAGGTACGACTAATTTCCGTAAGTGGAATAACACTTTGCTTCCAAGTGAATACCAAGCCAGTTCTTGATGGTCGAGTTGATATCCGGGAACTTGGCGAAAATTTATGAGGACGCCGTCATTCATCGTCTTATTTCAATCTATCAAGGTATCGGAAATACCTGAAGAAAGTTTGCCGTATCAATCATCCACTGGCGTTGACTCAAAGAACGGAAGTTTCACGGTTCGTTACTTTAAGTCAGTCTGACGTAAACATTGTAAACTGACAATTTTGAGACTTGTAAAAATTTGATAAAAAAAAAATTACCAATCACATCCTGTGTCTAATTATGAATTATCAAAGTGTAAATATCGCCGATAAAAAATGTGCCTGGCAAGCTGTAAGATTAACCCCGAAAGATCAAATCTTTAGCCTTGGCCAAAATGATGTAAAAAGATTTGGCACGATTTCGGATAATTGAATCGGCAGTAAATTGCAAGCACATTTTTTATCCCGTCATAACCAATTATTAACGTCCCTT
This sequence comes from Calameuta pygmaea, assembly GCA_031762395.1. Lineage (NCBI taxonomy): Eukaryota > Metazoa > Arthropoda > Insecta > Hymenoptera > Cephidae > Calameuta > Calameuta pygmaea. The sequence goes on along the minus strand of JASANN010000384.1, from coordinate 1,138,096 downwards.
GAAATCCGTCGTCGGGTCGGGGAAGGGGGGGGGGGGGTGACTGGGTAAAATCCGGTATTGTTGCAAAATTCAGAAGCACGCGTGGGCGCAGTGCCAGAGCAATTCAACTGCAATAATATTTGCATAAACTTAATTCACGGTATCTACCGTATAAATCAGAGGGCGCGACTCTTGGGCATATTTCCTTCCTCCGATCGGAATATCAGTTAAGGCCTGGAATTTTCATGAGAGTCTAGGACTGACAGCAGCCACCCGGTGAATAGGGGAGCGCAGAATGAGTAAGAAAAATAATCGTAAGAGGATGAGGATGCTGCGAGGACAGTAAAACGAGGATGAAGCAGAATAATGGCTCTGGCAGCTCGTATCCGAGTCGTTTCGTCTCGTGCAAATTTTACGAAGCAAAACCACCTAAGACCATCCATAACAGTCCTGGGGCCACCTAAGGCCACCTACAATACCACCTACAACACCATCTACAACCACCTACATACATAGGTACCAACCTTCTCCCTTACTTCCTCATAGATATTTATCAAAAGCATTTTGATGCTATATGTGATACGTAATTTCCTCTAGATAAGCACTGTCATTTTATCAGCCCCCCTCCCCTGTTTTTTCACACCAATAAGAAATAAGGTTTCCAAGTCCCGCAGCAAAGCCTCCTTAATCTACCTTAGCGAGTCGAGAGTCATTGAAAAGACGCAGGAACCTTTCAGCTTTTCCAGTTTCTTTTTTTTTTGCAAAGCGTAACCCCCAACGAACACAAAGAGACAGAATAAGAAAGGAGCAGCCACTGGCAAGAAACAAGTAAGATGGAATAGCCTGGTGTGGCTATATCTATATAAAGGGTGCTGCCACACACAATGACGGGGACCGACGTTGCTTTTATTTGGCGCACGCGATGGCGAAAGTGTTTAATGCGAAACAGGGTCACCAGCCTGGCTCATTTCTTTAATTACATGGAACGGCGCCCATGGCCGGCTAAAACGAGATTACGAGCACCCGGGAAACTGTATTTTTACGGTTCTGTTTCCGACGCGAGTTCATTAGAGTCCATATAAAGCAGCTGAGAAACTCCATTGGGCAGAATTCAAGAAATTTATAAATCTCACGTATTCCGAGCAAAAGTGCTAAATTCGAGGAAGAAACTTTTTGACGGGACCTTGGAAAAACAAATTCCTCCTTCAATTTGTGTCTCTTCTGTGAAGAAGATTCGAGGAAGGATCCGTTTGATGGTCGGTGGCGCAACTGGCGCACAACCCTAGTCCGGCCAGACGATTTGTCACCAGCTGGGAGCTCGCAAGGTACAAAGACATCGACTGTCTCTTCACCTCCATTCGTTCGAGTGTACTCGGCAATTCCTTTGTTTAGGCAGCACTGACGTCCAATGTCCCTTCCCCCACTCCTCCACCAACACTCCCACCGCTGTCACGTCAAGACACATGAACTTTCGTTAAACGAGTCGCCTGAAGGAATCTTCCTGTCCCCTTCAACCCCTTCTTTCACCTCCTACTTATTCTTTTTAGCCTCAGGCAAAATTCGCCAGTGCCAGTTTGAAGCTTTTACGAATTTACCAATGCGCCAGCGAAATTCAAAGAATATCCAATTCGTCCACTTCGCTGGCTTAAGAAACAAAACTCTGGTATTAATTCGCTATTCGACTGCAGATTTTATTAGTTGACTAGTTTACCCTGACTCCAGGTATCCCGAAGTACCTTTCGTTCGATGAAGCTCCATTACGCTCGGGAAGCTTTTCCCGCTCGTACTTTTACCTCCCACGAGCTTTCGTGCTTTCACGTGCTTCCCAACAAGACACGAGGCGCTTCTTCTCAATCATGATTCAGACGAGTAGCCAATATCACCTACAGGCTAATCCAAGAAGCATTGCCTCGTTTTCTGCTGCATGACAAAAGTGCCATTTTACCTTTTCACCAAGCTACAAAGTGAAGCATCGGCTCGCGACTCTACAACCCGACTGGATAGTCAAGCACGCATCTTTCCAACCCCAACACGCACGTCAGATGGAAGCATCGCGATATGGGTGTGCTTGCCTTATTTTTAGCCACTGGCTAACTATTTTACTTGACTAAACTTATAAGCCTCTTGGTAATCGCCATTTGCCACTCGCCATTAGCCAACGCCGTTTTAGTCAGGCTAACCGTCGACTTTACGAATAACCGAAATAAATTAGTCCTTTTTCGGAATCGGCACGTAGAGACAGAACACGAAACAAGAGGCCATTCACTTCTATACCCGCGTCAGGTATAACGTTATACCATTTTATTCCTATGGTAAATTAACAACAAATTGGACTACCGCCAAAATTTACATTAGACCCAGCTTTCTTATTGATTCCGTATTTATTGTTTTCCGTGTCAATTTGAAATCGTGAAATTGGACCGGGTCGAGTAGACAACTGTACAATGGGTAAATCGACGGAATCGTTGATCTGGCGAGCAAGCAAAAGGGAGGAAAAGTAAGAATCGGAATAAAGGCAGGAATAGTCAGGAGTACTTGGGTAAGGATGGGGACTCGAAGTTGCCCCTGGGATGGGGTTGACAGGAGTGTCGTGGGGCTGTGCCTCGGAGTGGTATATCGACCCATGATGTATATATATATATATATATATATGTACCTCTGTGTATGGGTTATATATATATATATATATATATATCTAAAGCCCTACCTACCCCTCTCTATGTCCAACTCCTACAGGCACTAGTGGAGAGATCGAGGGTACAACCCAGAGCACCGTTATACCCCTGTAATTCGATGCAAATACGATCTCATCCATTGGTGGACCCGTCCTCCCCAGAATCACACTTTCCAGACCTGACCTGACCCCATCGCAACCCCTCTCATTTCACTTTCCGACACCGCATAATGGTTCATCTGTACAAGTCTGTCCTCGAAGTCATCTGATTCTGGACCCCCACTCCTTATGTCGGTATTCTGTGCATTCTGCGTAAAACGATGAGGCAAATTTTGGACAATTTTTTTTTAATTTCACGAAACGTGGGTAATAGGTGACAGGGGTAACCGGTAGGTAATATGTTATACCACGTGCAAAATAGAATATCCGGCTTTGTCACGATATCGAAACTCAGCCAGGATCGATACTAGTCGCTGTGAAAAACGCTGAAAGAAATGTCGTAACCAAAAGCGAGCGGAACGTAATATACGATTAAGCTAGAAGAGCAAGGACTTTTGATGGCTATCCGAATGAAGGTTATCGGCAGAGTGGATAAGGTGGGTGTTAAAGTATCTTTACGAATTTTCGTGAAAAGACCTGGGAAACGTTAAGGGACGAGCTGATAAGGGAATCCGCGTGTAGGATTAAATAAAAAAAGGGAAAGGAAAAACGTTTGTATATATTTCGTGCGATTACGTCGGCTCCTTATCGATATAAGATCCTCAAAATTGCCCGTGAGGTGAATGACAAGTATTTTGTAAAAAAAAGTATTTACCGTGTGCGAGGATACATATTGAACGTCAATCAGGAGCTTATTGAATAATCGAACTTTTGAATTGCATTATTCAATGCAATTATGAGAAAACGTGACATTTCCGATTAACAATACATTTCCTCCGGGTCTTAATTGCAGAGGCGCATGACAACTAGACTGGCAACTGGAGCGAGGGGTGGTGAGGGGGTGGCGGGGGGGGGGGGCTAGAGGCGACTGCCTGACACTGGGAAAGACAGAAACTGTAAATGGTCTCATTGTTCGAGCGCTTCCTAAATCATTAAATTTCATTGAATTACGCATCTGCCGAATGTCTATGATAATCGCAGATACAAAAAGTGTGCATTCTTATCGGTGCATGTGAAGATGCACATGGGCAGATATACATATATGTAATTTAATATTGCAAAATCACGCACGCACTTTGCATACGATGGCACATGCAAAATTCACGTGGGAATTTACGTGGAAGAGCTGCGGGTCGTCACAGATAATGAATGCGGGATTCGAGGCCGATAAAGAAAAAAAAAAGAAAAAAAAATGAAGAAGCTATAGGAGAAACAGAGAGAGCGAATGTATGCATAGTACATAGGAGAAACATACAAAACCTTATCATGCGCGTGAGCCCGATTTGCATTTGCGTCAGGGGTAGTATAACGCAGGGGTTGATGGTGCCCTAATGACCCTGCGAAAGGGGAACCGTGACGAAAGTATCAAACCGGAGCGGGACGATCGATCGATCCTCGCTCTAAATGCGACTTCTTTTCAGGGAAGCTTCGATTGAGTCTCCACAGAGAAGGACGTTCCGTTCTTCTTAATGCGCTTTGTACTCTCCTTACGCGCATTACGGTTTCCGGTGCCGCCATCGGCAGCTGTTGCCGGGAATAAGAATACAGAGCCTTGGAAACGATTCGAGATACGCGTGCCGGATGATCGTTAAAGTTGTGGAAAAAATTTTGAAAGAAAGTATAAACTGGTCGAGGAGAAAGTACGCTAATAAAATATGAGAGCGACTGTACTCTGCTAATGGTATTTATTGGACAGCGAGTTGTCCTTGTTTCTTTTTTTTTTTTTTCTAATCGCAATCGACACGTTTGACAACTGGATAACGAAGGTCCGGAGGCTTTTTTTTTATGACAATAGATCATATTTATTTTGATGATATAACAACAGAGACTTACAATACGATAATTACTTAACTCGCATTGGGTCGAATCGATTATTCCTAGTTATATAAACATGTATTATGAGATATGAGTATTGAACGGTACATCTCGTGCAGCTTGTGTTTCATTAGTTTCTTCGTTAATATTTGGATTGCCGGAAACGTCGTTTCTTAAATGCTACTGTTCCTTGTCGATATTTTTCTTGATTTATTTAAGACGTGCGATAGGTAAGTTTATTTCACAGGCAGCCAAATAAATCATCGATGCTTCTTTTAATTCCTTCTCTTATTTCTTCCGTTTTATCCTTAATTTTCTTTTATTTACCTAATTCATTGAGATTCTTCTCCTGCACTTCAGCTCTGCAACTCGTCACGATCGCAGAGTTTATATTAAGCGAACTTAAAGGTATTTAAACTTTAATGGCTAATGTATAGTTACACGCGTGGACCGTGCTGGCAGCTCGAATTCGCACAATTTCAGATCCTTAACTGACGCAGAATCCGTGGAAATGTTTTTATTAATTATTTATACCCTCGTTCGATATATCGTTAATGATTCATTAACCATGGCGGTTGCCTAGAGCGCTGACCCCCATATTACAGGAATACGGTACTTTCCGCACTTTGATTCAGTGGCACGAAATGGCCTACGGCGATGCACCCAATGGAGCTGACGTGGCAAATAGAATTAATGAGCTCCGCTATTATCGAGTTATTGCGAATCAGTCGAGAATTCGATTAAACTATCTTTTTTTTTTATTCTGTCATCCACAAATCCTAGCAGTCCATACGGTACATGAATATATGCCAATAGGACGTTTACAGGAAAACTATGACGAAAGGGACATAGGGGGTGTGGAGGTAGGGCTGTTGCCCCGACGTATCCAATGGTACGTATTTCGCAATTAGTATGACGCAATTAATTATCCTAAATCGACTTAACACTCAGGGCGAGGAGTGTCGCGAAAGTGCATCACCGCGAAAGATGACTCTTACTTCTAGTCGATCAATGTGGGGCGAAATTATATAATTAAATATTTATACAATATTATTTACAACAGTTAAGTACTCGCATAGAAACCTATTGACACGATACACTCCCTTGATTGATCTATAATTTTCATTTTTTTTTTTTTCCATACAAAAGATTATTCGATTTAAGATCGAGGCGGCCGGTCACGTTACCAGCAAGTATTTCTCCGTTATTTTCGAATTATTTTTATTTTTTTTTTTACGTCGATAATTCTTTCTTTTTTTCTTTCGTTTTATAATATTTTTGATTAGGCAATCTAGGCGTTGCCGATGATGATAAATTATGGAGACGCTGGTAGCGTGACGGGCAACTCCCTTTCTAAGAATATCAGGCACTCCGCTGAAAATACTTCAACAAGAATAGAAATATCATTTGATTAATTTGATCTTAATTATCTTTGGTACAGTATTAGCCCATTCGCTCTCCTTGACTTTTCTTGGTGGACGAGTTAAGACCGAGAAGCTAGTCAGGCTACGTCGTTATCACCGCTGGCTGACAAGAAGCAAGCGGCGAAGCTAGCGAATGCGATATAGGAAATAGTATATAAGAAATAAAAAGAGAAACGGAAGACGTTGAGAAAAATAAAGTTGGACTCAAGAGAAATGTGAGACAAGGCGAAAGAATAAAAAAAAAAAAAGAAAATTCATTTTTGCCACTAGGATCTTTCACTATAGCGTCAGGAGCTCTGCGGCCTGCACTCGGCAATTCAGTTGCACTCGCGACAAGAGCCTTAATTAACCAGACCAATTAAAATGCGGCAGTGTAACGAATATTTCCTTGAGAATTTAATCAAAAAGAACTTTCGGTGGAAAGTTTAGCGAAGATGATTCAGCTGGTCGCTTCGCAATGTCCCTTATCGATTTTAATCAGAATCGAATCGAATTTAATATATGCAAAAAGTTTGTCAGTCGATATGCTGCTAATTTGTTTTTTTTTCTCTTTTTTCTCCCCTTTTTTTTATTATTTATATCCTTATGGAACGAACGACAGAACCAGCTTGATTATTCTACGGTATTTCTACTTGTAGCCAGTGTTATGGTCTACGCAGAGGTGGACGAGTGTTTTAATTACTTGCGGTTAAATTGCTCGTGTCGCGTTCCTGGCAGATTGGCGGCCGACAGTGAAGTCCGAGGAATTTCGAGGAATTTATTCAAAATTAACGGTCCATCGTTCGACAGAGTATTGGACGTTTCAAAGTTTCCGACCCGGGTCGCAATACCAAGGTCAACTCGAAAATGAAAAAAAAAAATCCAAGGAACGAGATAAGAAACAGCAGTGAAAGTATATAAAAAAAAATAGAACAAAGGAAATAATAAAATTGCGGATTTCCCGACATTCACCCGCCTCGCGAGTTGGTATACTCGTATAACATTAATTAATGGCACAATGTCAAGTCTCAGCTGCGTTCTTTAATCTTTCATGCACTGCCACACTCTTCCATATTATCCACATTTAATTAATTCGCATATTCCTATGTACACAAATTTCGTTATATAAGAGTCTCGCGATTTTTCATTGGAATTTTGTAATTTAATTAAAAACAAGTTCGCCCTTTAGCCAGCGCGACATTCACTTCGGCGAAACAAATGGATCACAGGCGTCTCCTCTTTAAAGCTCAGACTCGTTAAATCTGCGATCCTCTCTATCACCAGTCTTCCCTCATTTCTTAAACAGGAAGAGCACGGATGAATTATAAATTGAAGGGAATCCGATAGAAGCTTTGAAAATCTTATGAATCCACATAAGCGCAAGGGGACGAGTAAAAATAAAAAGGATCCAAAGCTATAACGAAGGATAGGGGTAAATAAGCAATGGCGAGGTACAGCGTGAAATTGAGAAAGGAGGGGAAGAGAGTGACAGCTAATGGGAACAATTAAGAGGAATTAATGCGTTTGACATGGGGAGCGGCGCCATGAACCATCCTCTATTTACACTGACCGAACAATTCTCTCAAGTGAGACGCATGATCCCCGTTTAGAAACAGTACTTCCGGGTGCTGACTTCCGGCACTGGACTAAGGGAGGGAGGTCGTCCCTCGCGCGGGACAACCCCTTCGTCTTGTCAGCCATAATAGTAGCTCTTGTTGGTGAGGCTCCTGGGATTCTCAGAGCGCAGAATCGTATGCAGACTATCCGTTCCGACCATGTGGTTACCCAAGTCTACACGTACCCCAGGATTCAGGGTGTGATGGACTTGATGAGTCGGATGACTCGGATGAGTTTGATGGCTGCCATGAATAGAAGATGGCGACAGTGGTATACGAGCATCCCCGTAGTAACGTTCACCGTGAAGTCGCTCTGCCAATTGTGTTTCCGGTAACCTTAATGTGAAAATGGAAAGATGAAAAGGTTAATTAATCATATTCTTAATTACAGATCCAAGTCTCGGGTAGTAAGGAAATTCATATAAGGATTACCTGGTGTCCTGCATGGATACAGGTGCTGGAGTGGTCAGATCAATATCGGCATCGATTTCCGATATGTCGTCAGTAAAACCATTTGGCAGTGGCTCGTTGTTTGCGTGAAATTTTGCATCCCTCTTTGCCCGATGACGACTCACCAGGAGACGTCCGATCACTACGCCCAAGAAGAGGAGGATCCCGGCCGTTGAAGATACGATGATGTACAGATAGAATTTCTCCTGGTTTTCTGTATAATCACGGATAATTATAAGTCAATTTTCAATGATATTGTTATCTCGTGAATTTTGGTTCAAGATTTTCGAATTATTTTTACGCGATTGAAAAATAACGTTGATAAGGCTGCGAGTGAAGAATGGACTTTCTCAAGGGTATCTTTTTATTTTATCGTAGTACGGCCGATGCGATTGCCTCATCTCTTTTCCACGACGTGCAACCCTTTTCAAAGATTTTCTTTTGCTTTTTTTTTTTAATTTTATTTTTATCAAAGCCACTCGGTAACGATCCAGTCCCATGCAGGGTGAATGGAGTGGAGCGAAGTATTGCATATAATGGTAATTCAAATTTATGTGGATAAGCTTCACGGAGAAAAAAAATGGACAAGAGGACAATGATTTCTAATGTAAAAAAATCTACGGCAAAAAGTTCAGTCACATGCACAACTACGTTCTACTGCATACACTATGGATACAGTGTGGATATACGGGAGGATATGGACGATAATTATTATGTACGGTTGGGAAATTGAAATTCGAAATGCGCAAATGCAAAACAGCGTTCCGACAGACGCTACATTGTTGCGTAGTAGGAGGGAGAAATTGGCATTGTAAAGAGAAGACTAAAGGAGCGAAATTTAGAGACAAAATTTTATTTTTAATATTGACCAATCAGAGAATGAGGTATGATTCTAGGGTCGTACGTGGAAAATTTATCCGCCAATTTATACGGTATTATTACTGTATACGAAGTCCGGAGACAAAAATTCGATGAATTTTCATCGGATAGATGCGAACGTGCTGACTTGGTCATATAAATAAATTAAATTTCGCTCTGAAAGCTGCCGAATCGTACGCTACGCCAAGTTCGCGGTTTTAATCTCCCAAATTGGCTACTTTGACATTCCTGCGAGCATATTTTACCCCAATTTCTTTTTTTACACATACTTCTGGAACAAATCAAATTTCACAACTTTGCATCGAGGGAATTTCACGATAATCAATACCACCGTCAGTGGAGAATTTGCAGACTCTTTCGTCGTCAGTGTCGTCGATACATGGCAAAATTGAAATTTTAACAGTTTTTTGATAAACAAAATTTGGACAGTTAACGTCGGTACGACTTTCAGCGTGAGTCGATAATTCACCATTTTCTATTCCAGAAATTTACCCTAGGTGAATACGGATGTACTAAGGGTTGGCTCGGTTGGTAAAGTCACCGTCATTCCGTTTGCCGTTCCCAATACCGTCGGTCGGTAAGAAAGAACTTTACCACTAAAGGCTGATTCGTATGGCAATGTACTTACTTGATATGAAGGAGTAGGCATTGATCCACTCATTGAGATATCCGACAACGACACGATCCTCCTCTGGGAAGGCGTAGACAACTGTCGTACAGTTTGTCGGCGGCAGAGTGCTTAGTTCGGCTTTATTATTACCCCCTGTGTCGCCCAACATCATCCCGGTTGTATCCTCGGTTGACGTACGTAAACGTTTCTGCACTTTACCTTCCTTACCGATCGAACTTAACTTGTATCGCGTCTCCACTAGCGGCGAAAAATGCAAAAGAAATAACTTGTCACTTGGCTGCCGTTTAAAACAGTAGAAACTGAAAAACTCATTTTTAAGGTGTAACAAATACGTTTCTTCTCACAAGAGGGTCTTATGGCTCCGAATGGATTAACAGATACGAATATATACAAGGTCTGTGCCGTCTGTACCATGGAAACGAATAAATGTACAAGTCTTACGTCGGTAAGAAAGGAAACAAAGAAAAAGTGTACTGATGTAAAGTACATAAGAAATCCTCTTGAAAACCTGACATACCGAAGATTTTTGTTAAGGGCAAATTTACGTTGAAAACAGTCAAACTGACTGGTGACGCTAGTTCTAATGTTAATTAAGCACAGGGAGAATTTCTATAGGATTGTGCACGAATGATTTTGTATGGTGCGGGTATAATTTTGTAGAACAGAGAAATAAATTTTGTCCGTCATGTAAAAAAAAAACTGTAAATGAATGATGCGTGAGGCGATGTGCAAGTGAAATATGGGAGACAAATAAAATTTTATCGTAAGCCAGAAACCCAGAATTACTGTAGTTATTCATGAGAGACGACAAAGCACCAGTTGTGCAGTGGATAGAAGCGCGCCTTTATGGACGAAGACGTAAAAAGGGAAAAGGAAAAGAGTGACACGGAGAGCACAGAGACACTATGAAAAGTTAATGTATCTGCCGGCTCACAGTCGATAGTTTCGCTCGACGCCAGTCAGCCAGACGATTCCCAGGAAAATATCGAAAATTTCGATTCACTCACACGAGACTGTTTTCCCTGATAACTGATGCTGGACCAACTTTTATTATCAGACTGACAATGATTATGCACGTGTAAACGAAAGAGAAACATTTTAGTCTCTCAAGAAGAAGAAGAAGCAAAATGGAAGCTGCCTTATCTCTGACGTCGGATTACACGTGACACGTGGACCATTCTGGTACGTTTTTTCGTATCTCTGGGATGCTGTAAACACTCGACGACATAGACTGTCCTACGTACTCAGGTACGTTTAGATTAAATCGTTTAATGTGACCTTAAACGTGTTCCTATTCATTGTTATCTCTCGGGAGTTAATGTAACGCATAATATATGAATTTTTGAAACTCTCAAAAATCATAAAGATTTATTTGGCGAATTTAAATGTTCAGATTGTAATGCTAGAATGCTAATGTAAATGCATTGATCCGAAACTAATATTTCTTCTTTCTTTTTCATCTCGTTACTCAAGCATACCAACACGAGTTGCTTGCGTATCGCGATGGACATTGAAGGTGATGTATCTATAGTCATACGTAAAACAGGAGTCGATATGTAAATCCAAAAGGTAGTGTTGGTATATTTCCCCAGGGAATAATCGCGTATATTCAAATTTATGCGAAAGTACTTTCTCGACGATCGACAACTCGTATGTGCGCTTCGAACGAAAAAAAAGAAAAAAGAAAAAAAACTTCACGCAGGTATATGATTCCATTGGGAAGGCAGACTCGGAATTCCTACTGGACGAACAGAGACTAAAACTTTTAATCTTTTTTACCCTTCCTCTTCCAATTCGCAGTAGCTCTTTTGCGGATCTCCTTTCCGCGAATTCCCAACGTTTTTCTCAAACTTTTTAAATTCCACGAATACCACCCCTCTTTCTCCCCTCTCCCTTGTCCATTCCAATACCCATTCGCGAATAACCTTTACTTCATTAGCGAACCGTGCGTGCTTCGTGCCGTTTCGCTAATTTCCCGTTAAACTGATTTCCGGGGAGAATCGGTGCAGCGAGATCCGGTTTTTTAATTTAGCTAAAATACCGGAGTAAAATTTATTCCCGCAGGCGGAAAAAGATGCTGCCGGCTTTCGTTACCGAGACTTATACATTTTATACTTTAAAATTTCTGCGCTTCCTTCTCGTTCAAATTCAACGTCGCTTGGACGCATTTTCATGAGACGCCACCCTTCTTGCCCCTCTTTCACCCCTTCACACATCCCCTCTATTCCCCTCATCCTACCTACTCTCCACTCAAATTCATCCCCACTTACGATCCATTCATTTCACATTGCATCCCCATATGCATAACGTCACACAGGACGAAATTTATTAAAAGGCGCGACAGCCGCTTTGAAAACGACAGTCAAACCAATTGCGTGGAGACGGCAAAGTGATCCCGTCCGACTGACTATCTTACTGAGTTATTTACAGCATCTCTCGAAGGATCCTGCTCATCTCTCATTCATTGTGTGTATATCTATACTATGTATACCTATACCAATTTGTATATCTTCTCTTCCTGTTTCTCCCTCTCCAGCATCCTCCCCCCCCCCCCTTTCCATCTGACAATCAGCAGGATAATACTTTCTTAAGAATGACTCACTCCCCTCTCAACGTCAATTAGAAACTCAAAGAACAATAACTACGGGAACCGACTACTCCCAGCGTGTAAAGGCTGTTTCCATTGCTTCGTAGACTTTCCCATTAGGATTCGTTTGCATGAGAATAATCACGGCACCCTCCCAACCCATGAATGTTTATTGCAAAATTTCATTCTTTCGAGGAACTCGTTCAAGCACATAACGCAGCGTCGCGACGTCTCGCGTCACTCTGGTTAATATTTTCTTTGTAGATTTATTTTGAACATTTATCATCTCTTTTTCAAAACAGACCAATAATAACGTACAATTGGTATGTAAGACAAGGGTGGGGGGATTGGACGACGTGAAGGATTTCGAACTTGCCGAGTGTACAGTTACGTACTATTTAGGGGGTCGTTCGAGACAACCCTTTTTCGAGTTCTGTAGTTCGATGCTAATTACCATGTTTACAGTCTCGTGCTTTATGATTACCCAACGAAGGATCACAGCTTTACAGCTTTACAGGCTTGCAGGTTACGATAACGGAATCTCATCAGCAGTTGCATCACATGAAGAGGCTCGGTCGAGTCTCGTGCCAAATACAGTCAATCTCGGCTGTACACAGGACGGACCCCCGAGACTCTTTACCCGAATTAACTCATATAGTCCCAAAATACAGTTACGCGTTAAAAAAAAAAACAATGTCAAGTACAGAAGTCCTGTAACTTCCTCTAATAAAAAGTACTGAAATGACATTATTAATGCCAAGTAAGGAGGCCTTGGACAGTCTTGGACGCAGGAGTCTCAGGACTCGGGAATTTTTTCCTCAATCCCCAAAACACGGTCATCCGGTT
>JASANN010000384.1:1100929-1121180 GCA_031762395.1 Calameuta pygmaea | reverse complement strand
AGAGAGAGAGAGAGAGAGAGAGAGAGAGAGAGAGAGAGAGAGAGAGAGAGAGAGAGAGAGAGAGAGAGAGAGGAAAGAGAGTAATAAATCGGTAACTTCACTGCTATACTTACCATCGTTATTTGTTCTGGCTTTAGGCGGTGAGGAACTGACTGTGGGACTACTCCTGGATGCGTTGTCCCGCGGCTGGGGCTGAGGCCCCTCAAGATTGGGACTCGGACTGAATTCGGCCCGGAAATCCGTCCTGTCGAATCCCTCCTCAAACTCGTCGACCACGTCTAGCTCGTCGGGCTCCAAAGGACCTTTGTACTGCTCGCGCAGAACTTCGCTGGGAACTGTCATGAAAAAGAGCACTTAGACGTGGGGTGAAAAAAGTAGAGAGGAATTTAAAATAACTCATTTTGGTAGTGACTATATTTTTTGGTTTTATATTTCAAAAGAATTTTTTTTCACGCTACCTACCAGTAGCGACTTTATTATTACCATTGACGCTACATTCTTACGTAATATCTCTATGGAGTGGATGAGAAGGAATTCGTTCGTTACGATATTAAGGAAGAAAAAATGTAAAGTTTTTTTTTGGGGGTAATTTTGAAATATCAATAATTTATATTTTTAATATAGTATAATTAGAGCGACCTTTATACGCGCGTGCTATTTAATTTCGTATTGTTACGATTCCCAGTATCGTTATCATCTACCAAATTATCCACGTGTTGCCAGAGCATAGGGGATCGTATGTGAGGTTACGTCAATGTTTACCTCAACTCTCCCTTACATTATATTCATTATGTCAATGTCGTAATTTTCAGTCTGCTATTCACACAGTTCAAATAATTGAAGAATATTTGACTACTTGCAACTTCTCTGTACGTAGAATTTGTGGACACGTGAATAAGCAATCAGAAAGCATCCTCGGTGCAATTACCAAACGAGTTTGTTCGATTTATCCAGCAATTCGGAGAGTTACGGTATCCCAGTTAATAATTGTAATTTAACAGCAATTTCCCATACTTGATGATACAATGGAGTATTACGGGAATATGTATTTGCCCCTTTGGCAAGATCCAGGTGGAGACTTACGGGGAGGAGGAGGACCCGGGGGGAGGATAAGCTTTGCGGGTATGGGGGATGGGGGGGAACATACGTTATTCTCGAGGTACATTATCGCATTCATTGGATAATATGCAACGTGGTATCTCGCGCTAGTACAGCAGCTAACAAAAGCCCCAGAAATGCCGAAGTCTCTACGTGCTAACCTACGTGGTGCAGAATCCCGAACAAATTAGAGCGAGCATCAAAAGCTCAATTATGGCTTTGGCACGGCGAACGTAGGCAGCCAGTAGGTAAAGTTTCTTTTACGGAAAGAGGCCAGAGTGCAGAATAGACTGAGCAGCGGGTAGGAAGAAAAGAGTGAAAAAGGAATATGACGTGCGAGTGATCCAGTCCAGGTGAACGAAGCACGTTGGGTCAATATATATTTTTTTTAATTGAAAAATACATTTCTTTAATAAAATAAAGAAATAACGTGAAACCAAAGCGATCGAGCGACATTTACCGAAATTTTGATGGCAACGCTGGCCGCTGCTATCTAGCGAAAACGAATTTACGAATGCAGCTACGGAATGCAGGCTAGTTGGGTTGCAAAAAAATTACCTGACTCGCTGGATTTTAAGTACGAACGTTCAACAAAAAATGGGCTGATAGTTTTATTTTTTTATTGGAAATGCGAATATACGGAAGAAGCGAAGTTCCCTGGAAATTTTTTTTTCGAGTCAACGAATGACGCGATTTTTTTTATTCGGATTCATTCGCTATCAGCACGGGGTTTAGTAGATAACGATAGGTTATTATCGCTGAGTCTTTTTAGATCTAGATCCACGCGCCCTGTTCTTGAAACTTTATCGTATTTTATCCTATGTACATCCGTAGGCTGTAGTTTTGACTTTTTGCTGGTAAATTTTGAGAATAATGCGAAGGGTCGTTAATGTAATTCTAAACGGGAGGAATGATTTAAATTTTAATCCGTGGTCGACAATTGCAAGTAACGTAATAAGACCGTTTGACTTTCTTATTGATTCCAATGGCGAACCCCACGAGGCGTAGAAGAGGCGTTTAGGAAACAGAAAGAGGATTACTTCCTTCCCCTCTAAGTAACCCTCTTTCAAACCCGTAAAAGGAATTTCCTGTCAAGGTCCTTGGCTTTAACTTGCAAATGTCAGCTCGCATTTACGTAATACCATTGTTGTTCCCCCTTCTAAATTCGTTGCTGGTAACTTCTTGAGAACATTTTTGAGTACCCCACCTTTTTATTCCGTTGATTATCATGCTGTAGGATTTTTTTTTTGTTTCAATTAGTATCAACGTTCTTACGTCGACGTCCGAAACTCCGACCAACAGACCCGTCACGTGCTTCGCGAATTCCTCAACGGGTATCGGCATTCGATCGAACGAACAGTTATTTTCCTGGCAGCGAAGAACTTTAAAAAAAATATCCAGCAGCTGATTCGTCGACGAGCAATCAAAGCATCTTCGAAAAATAAAACAGGCTTGCATACCCGCCCGGCCTTATGACGAATGCAGACGGAAGTCGGGCACGCTGCCAGCACGGTGCAGCATCTACGAGAATTGACAATCGGGGGGGGGGGGGGGGGGATTAATTCCTCAAACGTAATTAGAATGGTTTATTTAAAAATACTTTTTTTGTTACCAACCCACTAAGAATTATTAACCGAACGATCCCACGAATAAGAGACAAAAACCAGGACTATTATGTAAAGCCGTTTGCACCGTGAAATTAATTAAATTCGAAATGTCAAACTAGAGCGAGGAGACCAGACGACTCAAGGATGTCTCGAAATTGTAAAAGGTAAATCATCCCAGCTTGGCTGTACACCGTGAAAAACCATTGGCGTAGGCTTCTGGGTAGTAAAGCGTCCTCGAGCGGGGTTGCCTTGCACAAGGGAGTCTCCTAACCCAAGGAGAGCAAGGAAGGGCTCGGGGACGATATAATTGTTCCCCAAAGTCCCATCAGGAAGAGATATCGGCATGGTCCTTGGCAAGGAGAGAGGCAGCCGTCCTAAATTTCATAGCCGACCGCCCGGCCCGGGCACGGGGCTCGTTATAACGGGATTCATCCGGATACGTCAGACCTTCCTCGTTAATAAGGCTGCTTTACACGAAAGACCGATCCCATTGATAAAGATTACCCGCACTGAGTTTACTGCACCAAAGACGCGTTCTGTGCACACACAACATACGTGAATCAGACCCGAAAGAATTCAATTTTTAAAATCGGGATAAAGTCAGTCAAAAAATTATTGTCACGTCATCCTGTTTGAAATTTTAATCCAAACCCCAAAATAAAAATCACGTCTCATTTAAATTGTTATTCGCATACGCGCGTCATACGTGTTTCCCATTTCGGTAAACAGCAATGGGAATAATATCAGAAGAGAGAGGAGCAAAGATTGATTTGATTCGGATAATCAATATATACAGTTGACAGACCGTCTGCTTGTACAGAGCAATCAGTACCCCCCCCCCTCCCCCACGCCGTTACATTGACTAAATTCGTCCAATTATCCCAACCAGGATATCTCATTTGAATCCAAGGATGCTTCAAAATGCAAGGACTCAATTAATCAGTTTACATAACAGTCGATCTTTTTCACTTGTCAAAGTGATACTTCACACTTTCCCTTTGAAGTTCACGTTTGATGGCGCGAAACGGGAAAAGATGGGAAAATGATGCAAGATACAAAAAGGGAACGTTTTTGTAGTTTTACAGTCAAAACTTGTTGGCTAATTCGGCTGGCAAAGTTCGTGCGTGGCTACGTATACCTATATAGGCGTATATGTCCGGCTTGGTACCAGACCGCGACGACTGCAGGTCGCTGTGACCATATGTGCCCTTCATCTCCTTACAACGCCCGCTACCAGGGTGGCGCTGTGAAACGTTGGAACGACAGTCCATAGTATGTGGTCCATAGTGTGTAGCCGGCTACAGCATCCGGAACGGATTGCGCTATCGATTTACAGTTTCACGAGTACTTTGGGACAAGTAGCAAAAGCAGGGTGGAAACGGTGCGAAGGGAGGGGGAGGGGGGAGACGGTCCCGCTCGACGTACAGGACCCACTCTGACAAATAGCTTTGGGAATTTATCGGTTGCTGCGTCAAGCAAATCTTCCACATTTGTCCCTTCGTCAAGAAGATCTTACTACAGAACGATAACGTATGTTAGATTGCAAATAGCTGCGTGGGCGATTGTTATTTTGAGTTTGGACTTTTTTTTTGGTTACGAATGGACGAATATAGAGTAGCGAAGAGTCACGAGGACGAAAGACGTCTGGTACAAGATTTTATTTTGGGGGGGATAATTCCTTGACTTTTTATAATTTACACAGATTTATTTTTGAATAAATTTGTAAGGGGGGGGGGGGATTTATGGAAAAAATTTAAAAGACGAGAGCAATGATAAATGTTGGCATGGGAGGGGGGGGGGGGGGAGCATCGAGTTCTTAGAACAAAATCTTTTTGGGGAAGTTGCGTAAGGGATTTCAGGTGTCCAGACGGAGTTTGAAATTTTGGGTAACGAGACATTATTAATGCGTAGCTCAGGAGTTCAGTTTGCTTAAGTTAAGTTGTCTGAAACAATTAGGACCTAAGTCACGCTCGCGAGGTGTTCAAAGATTTCATGTAGGTCATTTGCTGGAAAAGTTATGGGATCTGGGGTATTTTCATTACGGTTGGCACAACGTAATTTTCGAAATGACCGTATAGCTTCATATTGGCGAAGATTGGCTAGGGAAAAAGTTTTCGTAATATCTAAGTCATTTATATCGGGTCAACTGGAACACAAGGACGCTCTCTACTTTCTCGACGCGTATACTATACATATATTATAAGATCGGCTACTGTGTCGCGCGCTTTAACTTCGCTCGTTGACGCTGTCGAAGTCAATTTCAACCTTCTAACCTACGAGAAAAGTCTTTAAAATTGCTGCTCGCATATTCATGTTTAGTACCAACCAATCGAAGCACGTGACGGATACCAGAGAAAAAGAATAAAAATACAACGCAGACAGGCGAAGAAAAGTGACGAACGCACGGAAGGTATATAATGGGATATTCGAGGAAATTTTGAAAAAAAAATCTGCTAAAAAAAAGATCCGAAGATTCTTTGGTCAAAATCGGCAAAGCGTCCTAGGGAAAATGTAAATAGTACCTTTGTACTTGTCAGGTGGACGTACACGGAGTGCGGGACAAACAGAGTAGAAATGAAAAAGGCAAGATACGTTCGCGAAAGTAGCAAAACGAGAGGCAACCCTCGACTTAGAAATTGCCTTCAGTCAAAGCAGCGACGTTTGCTCAGCCATAAAATATAGGGACTTTTAACGACTCGCTGAACTCGTGCTAGCACAGACACGAGAGGTAGCATATCTGAGTAAATTTCTAGTTAGATATTACAAATGCGCTTAACAACGCGTGTCGCACGAGTAAAGGGTCGCCTCTGGTTACTTTGATCGAACCTTCGTTCCTAAAGCCTCCCATCTGCATTGTCCAGCCGTGCGCGTGGAGTCGTGCGGGCGCACACGACCCGTGAAGCTCATCTACTTTCCATTGGCAGGCTGTGCTGGATATAGACAAAGTCAATGCAACGAACTCGCGAATCTATTAAAGTGGCTTGATTCGAGGGATGCTGCGTGCAAGATGTCAAGAGGGTCTCGAGAATACCATGAAATAATTCAGCGAGTCTGAACTGTTTTAAATTTAGCCCGGACACGAACCTCGAGTTCGGTTGGTGTTTTGAATGTGCTTAAAAAAATATCGAATCTGCCCTAGCGGCGCTGTTGGTGCGAAATGCAAAAGGTGTGAAATTGAAAAATTACGCTTCAATGTTAATCCTGTTAATTGTCAGTGCTCTCCGGCGGACCGTCGAGTTCACGCGGTTAAACGCAATGGACGATCACAGCGCGCTTGTGCACGCGAATAGCAGCTACCTGCATTATAAGGGTTGGATAATGGGACAGGGCTGATGGTTTCATCCAGAATACGGAATACCCAGCCGTCTGTGTAACTTGGAAAAGAGAATTCACTCTCATTGCCAGTGGACAGTGTCAGCGGGGAAATTATTTCCGAGCCAGAGGCAGGAGAGACAGCGACCGCGCAATTATTACAAGGCTGCTTTTCAAACATTACGTTTGCTACGTTCAATAATCCACGTAGTCATGCTGCACTTTCTTCTGCTATTCTCTCTTTATTTTTCGCGTCTTTTCAAAGACAGAAAAAGAAGAAAAAAAAAACTCAAGCGACACCAAAGCTTTTCCGTCGCTCTCTTTCCGCTAACCATCGCCCAACTTCTCTCCTCGTTCAAGATCCACGGAGTAAACGGACGATCTAAAGAAAAAATTATCTTAATCGTTCTATAAAGAATTGTCAAAAGAAAAAACGTTGACGTGCAATCGGTAGCCAGGAAATCGTTAAGCCGCTAGCTGTGGTTTAGTCGAAAACTACGTTGGCGCACGGACGATCAAGTCCATCGAATTTTAGAACGCTTCACAAACCGACCACGATTGTAACGAATTTTCTTTTTTCTTCTGTTTCTCGTGAAAAATTGGTTCGTTCACTCGTATGTATGTCGTTTACGTCCAAACGTTCGTGCATTGGTTCGACTTCGGTACTCTGTAGCCTTTAGCGAAAAGGGAATTCAATTCCCACGTCAACACTGGAGAATTTATTGTGAGGGTCTGTATGAATACGAAACTCGGCCTGGTCCGCACAGCATTCGCGGCGAAGCTTCCGCGCCACTTTTTAGCGTCTCGCGCTCCCGCAAGGATATTCCTTTTATTCTCACCTCCCACCTCGTTCCACCTTCTCTACCTTCCTTCTTCATCCTTCCACCTTTCTCCATTCCTTCCTTCTTTTTCTCTTTATCTGTTTATCCCCCGTCATATTTCTTCGGGTATTTTCACACCACCCTTGCCGTGACGTTTTTCCCCATAGGCGGGTACCGCCTTTCCATAAATTTCAAAAAGGGCTTGCATTGATCGCGGTAGACAGAAAATGGCATATTTCGGATAATCTCGCGGTAACACGGATATACTACAAGGCGTGTACGATCTCACTGGTCCTTTTTCGATTTCTCATAAATCATCATATTTTCTCTCTCTCTCTTGCTCTCATAATTTTACACCGGCACCTTACCCCCTTTCTTAACCAATATCCTCACATGATTTTTCGAGAGCAGAGCACAGAACCCAGTCCCGGATATTCTTCCCCTATATAGTACCCATGATTATTATTATTATCGCGTTAAAAGGACTCAAAATCCTAGACCAAGATTCACGCTCCGTTCCGTCTAACGGTATTTCGATCACGGTAAATATTGTAGAAAAATTAATAATGGACGAAAAAAGAATAATAAAAAAAAACACCTGAGAAGTTTGGACTTTGGGAACACGCAATTAGACGGAAGCTGGTACGTCCCCGTTGCGTCAGTGAGGATCGATCAATCTCCAGTCCACTAGGTCGAATATCCAATTAGAACTTGTCGATAAGTTCCTGACGACTTTCCGCAAGGTAACCGCCGATCGACAACTAGGAAAGCAAATCAGGTACGAACACACTGTGTATGTAGGATGTATGAGAGGTATAAAAAAAAAGTGATAAATGAAATCCCGAAGAAGTTTAAGTGGGGAGGAAGGATACCCTTACGTTCCCCTGAGTCACCAGACCGCGACCAGAGAACTGGCTGATCTTGCTGAGGTGTTCGATATTCAATGGTATTACGGTCAAAGGCAAAGTTCATAGCATATTAATAGTCTGCAGGAGGTGAAAGTGGAAGTGACAGTTCGGTTCGTTCGATTCGACGGGTAGGAAGTTGAACGAGGTAGAATAAAGAAAAAAAAAAAAAAAAAGAGTTGCATAATGTACCGACGAAAGGACGCTACTCCGACTTAACGAGACTGTCTGAATTACCGTCCTAAAATATGCAAACGCACTTTGCGTCCGCGGGTCTTAAAAATTCAACGTACCACGAGCGCCGGCAGTGACCTCTAGAAAATTTTACCTGACAAAATATTCCAAAAAAACGAATAGGTCGTAGTTTGGATTCGTGAGAGGATAATCGATGATCTTTATCACCATCGCGTTTGGTTGTCGGTTCCGAAATTGAAACGCACCGGAACCGCGAACCATAATTCACGGAGTTTTCATTGTTCCGCGCGTTCCTAAAAAACAACTCAAATGTAAATAACATTATTAATCATTCCGAATTCCGCGGACGGAATGCAATACGCTCGCGGATACGTAAGGAGCGGCAAGAATAACAAGTCGCAAGGAACGAAGAGCGACCTGGACCGCGTACGCGTTCCGCAAGGAACGCCTGGAACGAGAACCTTCTTTTAGGCCAGGAACATTTAAAGGCTTTGACCCTTTCAACAGTGAAAACGTTCGTAGCATCAAACATTTTTCACGAAATCGAAGGGAATTGGATTTCTACTTTACTCCGAGTCAGTTCGCTCGAACGAATTCGTGATCGGAGTGTCCGAAGAGCTTTTTTTTTTTGGGAAAAAAAAAAGGAAATCTATATAGGACCATTTTCTACCTTCCGAGTATGTTCTGTCTCCCTTTTTTCAATCTTAGCTACGTCTCTCTTTCGATCCTATCGAATGCCTCCGTTTAACGTAGCCAACAGCAAATTCCACCTAAGGCGAGGATACAAGTGACGTACAGGGTGTCCAAAAAGTCGCTCGAGAATTAGCAGGCTGAATTTGCTCGCTTTTAAAAAATTAGTGTGAAGCTGCTCCGCAGTCCAACTGGGTTCGGCTCTCGATTTGGTTTTGACTGGTGCTTGGCAGTCGAAGGCGTCGGGAGGCGAAAGGGGAAGGGAGGGGGTAGAAGTAAATACGACCGTGAGTTCCCTAACGAATTTTAATGTACGCGAGAAGCAACGACGCCTTCGGGAATTTCGAATTGTCTAAGATATCCTACGGAACACAGGTAACGCACGCGCCTCGTATGATTTGCAATGGGATGTAGGAAGTCATGCGCAGGACACGTAAAGGCAATGGATGGTAGAAATACATGATCCGGAAATACCTTACCCGCCGCAGGATTCTCTTGGGACAATTAATGTACCTAGGGAGGTTCGTGCCAATAGCAAAGGAGATGCTGGAGATGTCGAGGGATCATTTTCACATGAGCTTCACCCTGCGTAAGGTTCAATGATAAATTATCGAATTTTCATATCTCTTCATTTTCAATCACATACGTAGATTCTTTTCGCACTCGAAACACGTGACACGAACCCACGTGCGTTTGACAAGAATATCTGTCAAGCTAATTTTCATGTACGAGTAGTGACGTCATAGGCACATTCACGAGCTTCCAGGATCCCAGCGACTTAAGGCCTGATCCAGGAAGGGCAAAGTTTCTCCATATGCCCAAAACGCTTTGCTATTTCTACGAGCACAGCCAATTCGCCCTCGTCTCCCCTTTGCCGAGAATCTTTTTCCAGAGTTCCGAAAGGGCTGGTCCTAAATGAAAAAAGCTTTTTCCCAGTGCTTTCCGTGAAAACAAATAATTATTGTATCCCCCAGCTCAGCGACTCCCTAGCCTCACTGGACAGATTCTCAGGCAAGCTGGTGCTTATCGGCACTCGAGCTTTTCCACTAAATCCTATCAGAAAACGCAAACAATCTCGGATGGCCACTACTGGATGCTGGATGGACCACAACTGGGTCAACGAGCAGAGCTAAACTATACCTCTACGTATCTCGAAAGCTCGAATTACGCAGGTATATAAACGATGCGCCTGTGCGTTCTGAATACAACTGACGCCTATAACGATTCCTCGTCAAATTTATACGTAACTTTCGAATCGCAATCTACAGACAATTATTGAAGGATTATTTATTTGAATGACGCCGATTGACGTTCCAAATGTACGTGATGGCATTACTGGATCAGTGAGAGACAGAACGTCGCGACGCATCATGACGTATCGCATGACTGATCTTTTTTCAAAAATTTTTTTTCTGTCGGCCATGTCGAAAGTGTGAATATCTTTTTTTCCTCGTTGACTTTGTCGACGGTAAAAACTAATTTGTCTTGCGTTATATCTCGACTCCTCGTCAGCTCATCACTATAAGCTGTTCGTGCGGATCCAATTAGACTTTGAGGGTAGTCGATGATTATTCCAGGTCAGTTCCCCAGTGTCTGCTGAGAGCTTAGTGGATGATGTGAGTGCGCCCGGAGCTTTGTGTTGAAACTAGCGAGAGCTTCGCTTCGAGAAAGTGACGTCACATATCGTTCATCGTATCGCTCTTGCGGTTACAATTACGTTCGAAACGAGATCAGGATAAGCAGCAATTTTTTAAGGGGGATAATGATAAAAAAATATTTTTCCTGATTTGTATTTTTTTTCCTGATTTCGTAACAAATCATCATAAATGGATTTTTGCTTTGGATATTGAATTTTGGGATACCTCGTTAATCAAATATTTGGATTTTCAGTTTTTTACGTTTTTTTTTAAATTGTCAAAACTCACCGCAGGTGTAGACGACTTTTAGGTACATCCTGCTGTCAGGCTTGCAGGGATCACCGAACGTCGTACTGTTGGCAGCCACCGAGCAGTGTCTTTTCCCATGACACATGTTCATCACGGTCTCCGTCGCGTAGCTGACTGTGCAGGCTGCGAGAAAGATTAATTCATTTTTTTTCATTCGGAGAGAAATTGTCAGCTAGTGGTATTAACAGAAGGAACAGCAGGAATAAAGATACGAGAAGTAAGGGTGAAAGAGTTCTGAGAGTTCTCTTGGGTCAAATAAGGACAATTGCAATTCAATGTTCCTCCAGCACTTACACTCCTGACTATCACGGGTGTCGTTCGATCAGCCATTATCGCAAAAAAAAAACATTATAAAACCCCCAGCAATTTTTTTCCGAACGTTGGATCGAATTTTGACCAAGAAACAAAGTCAGGCTGAGAATCAAAAATTTGCTAGACAAAAAAATAATTTCCCAAAACTTACTATCCGAATGTATATATTTTTGATTAAATTTGAAAATTTCATACATTTTTGAAATAATATTCTTGATCGAAAAAACGATAATTACGAATTAAAATGTATTCCCGTGTATAACAAAAAAAAAAAAACTAGACATGCTGGTCGTTCCAATCGTGAGGGATACTCTTTTCTTTGAATTGACCCGATTACGGATGTCTTTTTGAGTGGCGATAATCTTCGAAGCACTTTAGATATCGGAATGACCCGGTAGTACTTTTTACTGAGTTTGCAGGATGTCCTTTGTTATCAGGTTCTTGCGCTATCAGACTCGATAAAAGTAAAAAGCGCGAAGGAATAGAAAAGAATGGTCTCTATGGTATACATATAGGAACAGTGTGAATTTGCTTTGTCTCGTTTCAATACAAACAGACACTCACTTTCCTCCATGACTCCATGAGGTTGTGGACATTGGAGGGACTCGTATTCCGTTCTTCCAAAGGATGCACTGTATATAGCTACTCTGCGTCCAGGATAACACCCAAGATTGATAACTTCGTTCTCGCAAGCGACCTTGCTCCGAAATTCATCTAAAACAAAAAAAAAGAAATACACTTTTACGTAAATTTTAGAATATTTGCATCACCATTAAATTTTATGAATTTTTTCCCCATTCTAGTCCTCTCATTCGACTTTTTATTGCATTCGACGAATTTTCTTTGGCTTGAAGCAAAAATCAATATTTTTTTTTTTTACAAACAGTTGTGCAAATCAATTATTTTATCGCTATTCTATATAATCAAAATCGTAGTCATTTTTCATGAGTGAAATTACCGATGCTGCTAATGATCACAATGCACCACTCGATACTTGGCTTTAACACGCCAACACGCGATATACCTGATATAGTCATGCTATCAGATAACCCATATGTACCTGCAGTCCTTTTCCGAGCTTTTCGAGTTTTCAATAATCCACCCTTGCTAAATTATACAATCCAAATTCCATTCCCTTGTCTAATTCGAATTTGCAAGGAGGCAACTGCGCAACCCCAATTTTTTTTAGACTTTTCGGCTAATACAAACAACAGTGTCAGGGACACCAACCATTAAATTTTCTCACGGACAACTTCTCAGCCATGCCAACTGAACAGGACAGAAAAATTAAAAAAAAAAAATGGTATAAAAATGTACATACACAAATATAGATATAGAGGTGCCGGTCGAATGGATCACTCGATGATTAAAAAATTCAATTTTCCTTTGTTGTGCACAAATGGCCGCGAGCGTGGCGAGAAATTTGCTATGCAAAAAAAGAATGATGAATCGACATGAAAATTGCGTGAATCGATTGTACAAAAAAAAAATGTATCGATTCTTCCATCGAAAAGGAACACGACACAAGGCACAGACTAACGAGAGCAAATGCCACCGGCATACTAAATTACCGTTGAATTTCAAGCCCGAAATTACGGAACGAAATAAAAATGAAAATGGCAACAAAGTTCCCGCAGCTCGTCCCATCGTCATAAACTTTACCAACCGATCGCAGTTCTTCCTCCCCCGATTCGATTGCTGACCGCTTCTTATTGTCTGCGCGCAACTTCACTCCGAACTTCATACGGCCAGTGTATTTATGCTCGAGACAAAGTGTTATGCCCCGTGGGCTTTATTGAGCTTCGGATTTATGACACTCGAAGCTTTTCAACTTTCACGTGGCGAACTGCGTCCTTTACCACCAGTATACTACCCACCCTGCGTTACACCCAGTGACTTAATAAAAAAGCATCGGTTCCCCATTATTATACGTGGCGTTCGCAAAGTCGTACAAGAAGAACTTTCGACTGTTCTTTCAGTCCTTGCCAATACCCCGGGGGGGGGGGGGGTAGAATCGTATCTCATTGAATAGACAAGAGAGTAAAAGAACAAGGCGCAAAAAAAATTCCGCCGAAAGTTTCATAGCGGTTCGAAGTTAATTGACGAGAAAGGAATAACTTATTGGTGAATCTTCTAGGAATGAAAATAGAGACTCCCCCCCCCCCCCCATTTCTCTCAATCACGTAACCAGCATTTAATCGACCCACTTATCTTAAAGTCACTAGACGTCAAAGTCTTGGCTTTTCATCCCTCCCACTTGCCCCCCCCCCCCCTATTTTCCTTAACTCAACCCATTTTCTTACTTTCTCTATCCACCCCTTTCTCTGATTTTCTCTTTTCAAGCAAAGGACCATTCCCGAGACTACAGCATCCCAGAGGAGCGGAACCTTCTCGATTACCACCTTGGTTACCTCCAAGGGAGTAATCGACAGGAGGACCTCCCTACGTCAAAATGGCTGAGGTTGCTGAGCCTTCGTTATCTCGATTGCCAGTTGTAATTAAACGGCCGGGAGAGACGTTACACTTGGGTACTATGAGGGCACAGTAGCCTCAGTCCTAGCCGGTAGGATCCAGGTGTGATACGTCAGAGTGACGATTACATAGCACGTGTCACGTAACATGCCAAACCAGGCCGACACTTCGGGCTGACGCGTCTCCCCGCAAATACATTGGCCACATGTGTCACTTATTGTCCTGCGTGAATGCAGGAGCGAGAGAGACGACAATTGCGCCTGCGAATCTCACTTGCGTGTCTGAACGTGTCTGAACGTGCCTGGACGTGCCTGGACGTGCCTGGACGTGTCTGGACGTGCCTGATCCATCCCCCATTAATTCTTCGGACGCACATTCGAGAACTGTGACCTGTCGATCGTGTGACGAAGGGCTCAAATTCGGATCGAACGGCACAGGAGAGCTTATAGTGGATAACGATACGCGTTTCGGTCGGGATTATTTTTGAATAAAAAAAATTTTTTTTCATCTAAAAATGTATGGTACGGGTCACGTCACGATTTTAGGGCAAATAAGTAATTGCCGTGAAACATGGCACGAAACTTGGTACTGGAGACCGCAACTTCCGTGACTCGAGTTGTCTTGCTGAGCTACGTCTTTACTTTAGTCGTAGAGTTGCGCAAGTAGTTATTATACCTGCAACCATAATTTCTATGCTCCTCGTGTTCGCCTGACGTTTTGACTGCAGCAATAATTTTCGGCTTTTACTGTAATAGGGAAAAATCATTATCCTTTGGCTTTACTATGATGGTAATAAAAATTGGACGGTGTTGATACTTTTTGAGAAATTTTTTTTCATTTTTTTCATCGCTCAATTGTTTCCTATGTGACGTACGTAACGCTAAGGGATGACGTACCAAAAATTCAAGAGAATTTACGAACAGCTGTCACTGCCATGGGAACCACTGAATTTCGATGAAATAAATAAAGGAGAATGATACGTCAATTAAATGCACTATTGTCAAGTATAATTTGCATTAAATTCGCAATGAACAAAAAAAATGAAAAAAGCAATGCGTTTCGGTGCTTTCGAGCGTGCGATCCCGTTAAGGTTGCAATTGCTACCTTTATTTCCAGGCACGCTCATCAATGCCGTCCTCGATGAAGGTGAGTGGCTATGGAGGGAGGGAGGGAGGGAGGGGGGGAGGTAACACACAATCGAACCGACAGGTAGGCAATAATTCGCTGGGTCATGACCTTTTTACCGTTACAGCCCGTATCGTTGCCCGGAAAACAATAAGAAAGAAAATTGCAAATGGCCGAAGGATACATTTTCCAACCAAAGCACGTTGCCAAACTTTTCCAATGTTCCCTCGGGGGGTTAGGGAGCCAAGGGGTAGTGAATTCTCGGTCAGCGAGTGTAAGGGAGCTTTTGGTTATCGAGGGTGAAGAAAAAAAATTATTCTTATCGAGAGTTCTACCCGTCAAATTTTGCCAGCCTTATCTTAGATACATCGTTAACACACATTGATACTCACATGGACGACATTTATAGGCGACCTCGATGTACTTGGGTTGTCCTGGACAAGGGTCACCCTGGAAGGTCTTCGGGCTGGTGTTGAACTTGCACTGCCTCTTCTTCTGGCAGACCTCGACCACCGTCTGCAACAGTGAGTACTAACGCGTCATTCAGACCACCTGCTCACTTTAGGGTCCGTTTCTATGCAACTTTTTATCGATCGAGAATAGGAGCGAGGATCGGTGCAGTTTCAATGTCGACTGTGGATTTCTTGGTCTGATTCACCTTTTTAAACTGTCTAATCG
This sequence comes from Calameuta pygmaea, assembly GCA_031762395.1. Lineage (NCBI taxonomy): Eukaryota > Metazoa > Arthropoda > Insecta > Hymenoptera > Cephidae > Calameuta > Calameuta pygmaea. Next base: position 1,106,019 of record JASANN010000384.1, on the reverse strand, counting down.
TCGTCCGATGAAGATCGGGCGATCTACCGAGGAGTGATTATGGCAGGAGGGGAGCAACGGTGATTGGGTGAAGTTCCTCGGCCGGGTAAAGTACTACTGAGAATCGCCGTAAATGGAAAATGAACGTTCAGGGAAGAACGAGGGACGTCAAAGGACTAGATTGAAGGGAGGCGATGTGGAGAATCGGGTGAATCATCATTGCCTTCCTTCCACCGAGGGCTGGGTAAATCAATGTTAAATTAATCAACGTTCCAGACCAGCGACCAATTCGAGAATATAAGACGTTCGTATAATATTATATTAATAATAAATGAACATTTAGCTACGGGTATTTTGGGATGACTTCTATTGTCCCTAAGCTTTGACACTTCTATTCCCAATCGGGGCACGTAAGTCAATAGAGGCTATTGTCACTGGTCGCTATACTCAGTTTGCAGACAGTTAAGTGAGGGATGCAAAAGAAAACGAATGTTTGATATTTTTGGTGCATTTGAAAATCAAAATTGCTTTTGAGATTTTGATACTCCCTGATAGGAACCAGGGATTCAAGCCTCGTAAACAGCTGCTCTGCATATGTACGTGTTCAGCGGAGCCAATGGCGGTCGAGCAACGCTCGTGGATAAACCCTGGAACCAGCTTGTGGAATTTCTCCGATTATTCAGAATGAGATTCACTTGGAATCACCACTTGAACGGGTCCAGAATTCATCCCCTGGCAGATACCTCATCCCTAAACACACACACGCACATTTGATTCCGTCTATGCAACTTTGAAGGAATCGGAATTGTCCAACTTTTTTTTCTCCAAAGTACCAAAACAAAAGACTGCGAATATTTTATGCCATTTTGAAACTGACAAAGTTTTACGTCGGTTAGAAATAATTTTACGGGGACAGATTGGGGGTGACTTCGTATTAGTCAATTGTCAATTTTCCAAACTCGAGAGAAAACTTTGAGGTATAACCCAATAGATCCCGAGAGGAGGTACTTTTTCGTTTTTTTATGGGCGACGGGCAATTTTTTTTAAAAACTTGTAAAATCGAATTGACACTCGTTAACCTTGACCCGTTCGACGTGAGAGCGAGGGAAAAAAAATTTATTCTGATGAATGTCGAATTATGCGAATCAGGAATTTCGCGGCTGAGGTTACAAGCTCAAACAGAGAATACAGATGGGAAACGCAAGTCTTTTCGCGACAAAATTTTAATGACTCCAAATTTACAGGGGTAGATAGATGTATAGACCTGAGTCAATATTTAAGAAAGACGCCAAGCGTCGACACTCTTAATGATAAGATAACAGGGTACACGAGTGTACGAGGAGTGAATGGGGCGATTGGACCAGCGTCTTTCGTCGGATCATCATCGAAATGAGAAACCTTCCAAAAGTTGGTACACGCTTATATCCGGTTCAGTTTGCGAAACCTCGATTGGTCAGTCCCACTGGGAAACCCGAAAACCCTGGAATTTCGCGTATTGCGAATTTACAAGATAAACAGGGAACGAGTGATGGTCCCCCCTACCCCCCCTTGTTATACCTGAAATACTTTAAGCGTTTCTCTGCTTTTCTCAAATCCCTTGTCAATTGCACAGTTTGAGTTTCAAAAGGATTTCGCAGGGACAGCAAATATCCTAAATGTTAACACAGCTAAAATTTCATGAGATAATTTATTTGGTACTTTCACACAAGGAATTTCGTATGCAGATTATTTTTTTATTTTATAAGAATTTTTTGTTTCATTAAAGTCTCAGCCAATGCAGCAGTACAGAACTTCAGTGATTTCGTGTAAAGTTAGCAAATTTCAAATATCCCGGCAATGCTACCCCGTGTGTCCTCAAAAGAAAAAAACCCCAAGGAAAGAAAAACGCGTGGAAATGAATTCGCGGGAATAAATTGACGTTGCTGCTTCGCTGTGAATATAGCCAAAGTATCTATTGCTGTACCGAGCGGCATGAATTTCAAATACGAAGAGACTTACGTGTTTCAATAAAACCTAAAGCAATCGAAAATTCCTTCGTATCATGTTCGCTTGTGAGAAATACCAACTACGATCGTACTACTGGGCAATAGGTATTTTAAGAAGAAAAAAAAAGAGACCACACGGAATACCATAGGATATTTTGTCCGAGTGAAAAATTGAACTTAAAAAAAAATTCGAAATATCAAAATTATTGAACTCCGATATTCCGTTTGAATTTTTTCAAAAAAATGTACATCATTTATGATTTACGAATTTCGCAAATTTGAGGAAAATCCTCACGATTTGACGGTTTTTTATTTTTGAACGAACAGCGCTACAGTTGCCAGACACAAATTGCGTTCCTAATAACCATGGGTTAGTGTAGATACGAGAGAGGACGTCACTTCCGTTAACTTACGTAAGTCCACCTAATCCCCAATATCATTGATCGTCGGATTACTTAAAATTTGACCTTTTTTGATATAAGAAGAAGATTACCTCCGTAATGGAGAATTTGCATTCGATCCTATCAGACCGAACGATCCTTGTACTTTGCTTGTTGTTCTCTCAATTTTATAGAGTCTGCCACTGGCTCTTTCATTTTTCTTCATTCTAACCTGTCGCTTTGTTGCTTCGCTTTTCTTCCCTTCGTTCCTCGAAGTGCGAACGCGTACACATTGAAAAGAAGATTCCGTCGGTAAAAAGATTTCCTATACAAGAACACGAAATAATAAGGCTGTATACGATTTACGTGAAAGCCAGCGTGCTCTAATGGAGATAAAGTACTTTGCCAGAGTAGTCACTTCACAATAGCCACAGTTATCGTTACGTAAACGAACGCAGCGTCCTTAAGCCCTATTTCCAAAAATTGTAGCTGCCGACTCTTTTTTTCTCCATTTCCAAAATTTCTCCGTTCACACACGATCAAGGCACTAATAAAAATTTCAAAAAAAAATTTCACGCAAAACGACAAAATTCTATTTTTTTTTTCGAAAAAAAAAATAGTACAAGAATAAAAATACGAACCCAAGACACCAATTGCACAGGCAATATTAGCAGATAACATTTATCTGCCTCGTTATATTTTTTGTAGCACGTAAAAAGATCATCTCACCCTGTCAGTGAGACTATAACGGGTGGGCACATTGCTGATAAGGAAATAAGGGCAAATGAACTATATACAAGGGAGATGCCAAGGGATAAGGACTGTTTTGAGTTTAAAAAAAGACAACTAAGAAAAAAATAAAGGAATTATTGAATTTTTGTAAACACTGAAAGCACAGAGGATCACACAGGCACAATAGCCCTTTCGCGAGCACCGAAACGTGAAATATGAAATCAATAAAGAAAGTGGGGCTGCCTGCTCAACGGATGCTCCCAGATTCCTATTGTGGCAAACAGCTAACGTATTACGGCAAAGAAAGCAAAATGCGGAAGAGTATTTTCTAATTTTCAAAAGGTCCGCTGAAAAATACCTGCCCGGTATACCGATGGACAAAACTACACATTGTTCACGGCCCAGATACATTCCGAAGCAAAAATATTGACTCGACGTCGTACCAAAGTGACACCTGTACTTAATCGTAAAATGTTCAGACATTATCGGGCGAAACAAATTTTTCTACCTTGCACCGACTGTACGTGGCTAAAGAAACAGTCTTTGATAATTGGCCTTAAGGAAGATCCTCTGTGTTTTGGAATGTCTTTATCGTTGAAAGAGGAGGGGGGGGGGGGGCTGAGGAAGAGGAAGCTTGTATTACCAAGCATACCAATAGTTTATTGAGGGATTCTCGACAAAGATGAAATACCGAAATTCCGCGGTTAGTTCAATCAGACAAGAGAGTAGATTTTGTCTACGTGTGTACCTCTCGTAACTTTGTTGTTTTTGCTTGACAAGAAAATTCGAAGATATTTAGCAAATTTTGAACAATTTGGTAAAATTGGTAGAGGGGTTGGGTGTACATGGTAAAGTACCTAGTTTAGGGTACGCTGGAAAAAAAAAGTGAAATATAGGATAACAAAGAAATAAAGGAGGATCGAAGAAGCTGAGACGATAATTCAGGGCAGTTTGAGCTGAATTTGACCGCGACGATAAATCCCAGTAAAGGCGAGTCGCCATAGCGGTAAAAAGTTCGTCCGACGAATAATGGGACCTGACCCGAAAAGTCTCCTGAGCGTGTCTGGAGCCTAGAGAGCCGAAGAAATTTCAAGCTCGTTCTGTGAGAATGAGGGAAAGAAAAAAAGAAGTACCGGTGAACCTTTCGAAAATGGTATAGTGCGATATCTGAGAATCGTGAAGAAATTTATGAGATAAAAATATTTTTCGATTAGCTTTGCCCTCTGAACTTTGACTTTTTACTTATTATTCCTCCCGCTTCACCCTTTGGTACGCTTGACTACTCGGAGAGAAAGTTCCGAACGAGAATGTAATCCCTGGCTAATTTCTTGGAGCACCTCCGATTTGGTGGTGGTACCAACTGCTGTGGATTAATTAATGAAATTAATCATTTCGCAAATACTCCGTGAATTTTAAATTCGACGAAGGATGATATGACGAATCGAGGAATTAATAAAAGAAAATAATCAAACCAACTTTCAATCCGTATAGCAACCTGCGTTTATACATATTTGTACAGGATCACTGGCGTGGGAAATTTTTCTTGCTGTTATTCTCATATCTATAAGGGTTGAAAATCTATATGGATTTTTTGGGACTCTACCGAGGATTGTACCCCAATTCAATTCAATTGATAGAATGGACAACAATGGGAAAATATTTTTTTTTTTCGAATATCGAAAACGAGAATTTGAACAATTCTGAAACGACCCCATATCTATATATATATCTACTGGCAAAGATTTCGTGATGAAAACAAGTGTCGAGACTATCAGTACGATCGATCCCATAGATCTATACGATCCAATTACACTGCAAAGATAAGATACAATATGTTCACCGTTATCCTAACAAAGATAGCACCCCTGTCTAGCTCACCTTCGGTATCACCGTATATAACATTACCAAGATCGAAATATGTAAAATCGCACAGTCGTCATTAACCCCTTCCCGTGCCATTTAGCTCGACGAAACTCGGGCCCAAGCGGTACACATCGACGCGCGCTAAACAGAC
>JASANN010000384.1:1089292-1100829 GCA_031762395.1 Calameuta pygmaea | reverse complement strand
CTGACTCGCGATATGCATGTTTGGGCCAAAATCTTCATCGCGAGTCAGACTCGCTAAAGTACGGGAAGGGGTTAAAATATTGATAAGAATTTAAGGAACTCGATCGATTTGCCTCGATCGTGCCCAACTGATACGTACCTGCAATGCATTTGGCCAAAAGCAAGTGCGATTCGCCTGTTTCTCATCGAGGACCGGATATGGCGTAGCGCACTTCCCACCACTAGCTGCATCCGCCCTTCCATAACGAGCAACAGTCACGGAAATAGTCGTTCCAAGCGGACACTTCAGCATCATTGTCTCCTCGTCGCAAGCAGCCCGCTGATAAGTCTTCAAAGTGCCTGATAAGAGGGCTAGATCAATTAGCCAAGACCATATCGGATGGATACGATAAAGCGCGAGTCAATAAATCGATTAAGTATGAAGATGAAAATGAAAGGAAAAATTAGAGTAGACCAATGCAGAATAAAATTTCATGAACATGCGAAAGAATAGCAGAGTGCGAATATAACCATGTTAAATGATAACGAGAGAGAAAGCGTGATAAGGGATACAATGAAAGTGCATAGATAACGCGATACAACGTTTAGTGGTTGCATCGGATATCGTTAAATAAGAAAGTTATACCGTCACCAGTTATTGTTAGTGTTACCGTCACCATTACCATCACCAGCAGCGTCGCCGTAGAAACAAGGTCGTAATTGTTAACATCGGCCAGAGGAATACGATGTGTCGTCGTTCGGTGATAATGACATGAAAAATAAAAGTTAAAGATTACGTTAGCATGGACCGTGGTAAAATATCATAAGGAAATTGTCAAACTGTTGCAATTGAAAATATTGACAGTAATTTAAATAGCGGCGAACTTCCCTGCACGAGATACTTGAAAGACGCCAGGAGTTATCCTTATCGGTGAAATTTCAATATCAATGACGCAATCTGTATCTCAATTGGTTTATATCATCGAGATGAGTAGTTTTGTTCGGGTATTATTTTCTCTAGTGTAACGAAGACTTTGGCCAACTCGTGACTTAAGGGGGGACACGACTCGTGGTAATTCCTTATTGCACTGCTCCGCTCGTGATAACGAACTCTATTATTTCCGATTGCAATGAAAGACTCGGGAAATATAGATGCGCCGGTCTGGCACGAGTGGAGGAAGATGGGATAAACTTGAATGGAATTAGGTTCCAGCAGTAGGTCACCGGGAGAGTCAAACGCGGACGAAGCTACGGCGGATAGAGTTACGATGAACGCGGTTACGGCGAACGGAGTTATGGCGAACGGAGCTACGTTCTGTGTCCTGTAATTATTTTTTGTTTTCAATGGACGAAACGGAATTCGCTGTGAACAAGTTTTAAAGAGAAGTGGAGTTTAATATCGTGACAAAAAAAGGTGCCGATTTTTCGGGGCAATTGATGTAAAAGGGATGATGAAACGAAAAAAAAATTTTTTTACTGTGTCAACAGGTACAGAACTTACTGGAGCATCTTTTGGGTCTGTGCGAATTGCCATGACGCAATAACGGGTGACTTGAATTGACTTTGAGAATTTGACTTTTCTTTTTATGCAGATATATTACACGTTGATACTTTACACTCTACGTGTAATGGCCGACGTTCTCGTTTTGCCCGAAGAATATGATCGGCGATTTATTATTTTTTTTTTATCACTCCACGTCTTATTTTCGCGAGATTGAACGGGCGCGTCTTTGGAGCGATTTGTCAATGTCGGGTTCGATTTTTATTATCATAGTTCGATAGCTATATCAGTGAGCGAAGTATCGATCTTCCGATCTGTTGCATAAGTCAGAATTTTATTGTTGCCAATCTCATGGAAATATCTTGTATCAACTATTGATCAATTCAGCATCTCCTTTGTTGTCCGTAAGTCATAACATGCATGAGAATCGTAGACAGTCAAGACACCGAATACGCTTGACTGCTCGTTCGGACTATCAAAGAGATTCTCAACGGATATTAGAAATACGGTGCAAGACGGTGCAGTGCATTTCCTCGGGTGCATCGCTTCGTTGCATCGGTGCAACCATTAAAAGTCGTAGGAAGTTGGATACATAAAAATTCATCCGAAAGCTAAGAAAGTCAAAATAAGATCTGCGCGAGGAAAAATAGGAAAGTTGAGTCAAAAAAAAAAGTTAATAATTTTCAAAAATATTTTCACATCCTGTACACGTGGTTAGCTTAGGTCTTGTATACATATATGTAGTCTCGAGTTCAAAGGTAACAGGGTCGAATGATGAAGTACCTATACATTCCTAAGGGTCAATGTCGATCGTATGTCCTAATTAATCTGAAATTCTAAGACGGGGTTCACGAAAGGTTACGACCCTAATCAAAGTCGAAATTGAAATTTTGGCAAACACACTTAATACCGACTTAATCGAAAAGTACAGGAAACCGGTAAAAGACTCGATTTATCTGGATCGAAGTTAAATAGAGATTTTCGCTTCTCTCGTGTTTCCCATTCGTTTTCGTACGATCTCAATGCATTTCCATTTGGCACGTATTTCGTATGTGAATGCACGCGGGGGAACCAATCTTCGTATAAACACTGAATGAAGCCCTTTGAAAATTTCTCATAAAAGTTATTCTCACTCGTATGGAGAATTCACAGTGCACGTCCCTTCCACGTATTTACGTAACAGCCACGCTCGATGAACTTCGACGGAGCGATCGGTAAAACGATTAACGGAACGATATCACGAATTTATAGTTGTCAAACTATTGTGGGTGGTGCGCATGCGCGAAATATAGTTTACACGACAGTTACCGGCAGTTTACAAAAAATACTACATGACGTACGACCCGAGCTTAAATAATCTCTTGTCGCTGATATTACCTAACAGCAAATAGATATAGGTCAAATTGTATACGAAAAATTGGTATTTTCAAAAAAACAATTGGACATTTGGCACGAGCAATTAATTTCACAACAACAAAAATTGTCACTCTTGTACGTAAATATTTGTCTTCCTGAGATTTATTTCAGGCATCTACCCAATTCCGAATTCTATTTGCAGATAAAGTACAGTCGACAACACAAGTTCATATGTGAAAAACTATAACGAAACTCGTAAATTTTCACATATGTTTTTCATTTTTTTTTTTTCTTCCATCTCTCTCGTACACGCTGTAAACTCTCGATGCACAGGGAGACCTAACAGGTTAGCTGGCTGTATAAATTAGCCCAGTTTTCCACTTGCCTTGTAAATGCAACATAGCGTAATAACTAAACGTTGCTATAGGTGCTACGTGAATCCTTGAAAGCGCTACTTTTGTAACGTAGCCTAGAACGTCGAGCACGTAGCGTAAAAAAGTGCCTTTAAAATGTTCAGACTCGAGCTTCCATTTTTTTTGCACGATGAGTGTAACAATATTTTTCTGCTTTTGAAAAAGAAAAAAGCAAGCAGATACGTCTTTCCTGACTCGGAGCACCGAATTATAGGGATGGTAAGGAAAAAATTTAATGAATTTTTTTTTAACTCGAATAATTAACAATCTTGTGTATCCAAGATAACACGAATGCTTATCGACAGGACTCGTGTTTATCCCGTGAGCCACTCCGGATCTTTATTGCGCAAGGGGAAATAAACTAGAGTTAATCACACCCTTAGGAAAAAAAAAAAAAGCTAAAATACCCTCTCACGGATTGCCCTGTTTTACGCTTCTATATGCTTCCACGTCTTTCATCCTGTGTAAACACATAAGCAACTTATCATCCCCGAATATATCTATATATACATACGGCAGAGCCCACACGTGCCAAGGGACGAACTACCCTGTATGAGTTTAACGTTAACACATGTCACTCCTGAGAATTCAGTAAACTGCCAGTTTTTGACAAAGGGATCACATGAATTATTCATCCCCAGACAAAACCGCATTTTCATAAAGGCAGACGCACCCTGTTACAGGATTGAAGTTTTTCTTACGTCAATTAATTATTATTATCATAAAATTACACAAGGCTTGCTCGTGAATAACCAAAAAATTGTTTATATACAAAATTTGTTGTACATTTAAATTAACCCTCCGATCTTATTCAATTTCGTAATATATGTATACGAGGCTGATACAGTTTACCGTGTGATTTCCTTCAAAGGGTCAGGAAGTTAGGTCAAAGTTTAAATGTCAAAGTGAAACTACCTTAATTATAGGGGACTGAGGAGGCTCTGTGCACATGGTAACAGCCAATTGATTGCTACTCGAAGAGACGGTCCTTCGGTGTCTTCGATACTCTTGACGATGTAAAACGATCAAAAGATAAGAAAGAGATAAGCAGAGGCTATCAAAGACGAGGATAAAGAATGAGATACTTGAAGCATGAATATCGCATTGATTTGACATGCGCGTATCACATGGCACTGGCGTCAGGAGTTATGAAATATGTAATCAGGTTAGTCTGCGGTTATCGTGCTCATTTGCAAAGTCCCAGGTTGTCTCTTAGGTATTAAGTAACGAGGCAGCTGCTACTCGTGTCTCTTGGTCGTTTCTGGCTAAACTGGCTACAGCAGTAAAATGGAGATAAGATGTATCGGCTGTCTGGGTACTTCGATGAGCGAGCGTAACGTCGAGCGACGATGCTTCCATTAATTTGGTAAACTAAATAAATTCAATCGCGCGTTCAAAGTTCGAGCTTCAAATTTGGAGAATGAAATTAGGCTAACTTTTGTTTCAACCGGGTAAAAGCAAAATGGCGTGCCTGCCATAAGTACTTTTTGAGAAGTTAGCGATCGTGGATACGTAATCGTCTCGACTATCTCCAGAGATAGTCTCAAGGCTTATAATGAAGTACGGGATAGAAAGAGGTCGGAAAGCCTTAAGAGATTTTCTTAACCGTACTTCCGGTTGAAATGGCTGACCGATATTTCCTGGCTTAATCATTCGTTCAGTCGTTCGCTATCTATACGGCCAGTGTTAAAGGTGGATCCCGGTGAAATTTCGATGAAACAAAGTAAATTAAGTTAAATTACGTAAAGGCATTCCAGATTGACGTTCGTCCCGTAGCTGGACGAAGGTCGTCTCAGGGGAGGTAGGGCTAATTAAATTGTTTTTAAAGCACCTAATTTTGGTGAATGCGTCTATGAATATTAATTCTGATAAATTAGTTTCGTAAGCAATTTTGCGTGAAAATATTGCGTGGGGGGTTGCGAAGCGTCGCGACGACCTGGCCCCATTGAGGGTTGAACGGACGCCCCTGGCAATTCCGTCTGAATAATTCAGTGCTTGAATTTTTCACGCTGTCTTCCCGAAAATTGAGGACCGGAATCGTATTAAGAATTTTTTTTGCACCCTTGGGTGCATCTGCCACTCTTCTTCGTGAACTTCACGGGGACCTCGTGTTATCTTCTGGAGCACTGGGAGACAACGGTCAAGGACGACTGTAGCTTCAACCCTATGGAGATCCATACGTTTTTTTTTCCCTGTCCGACTGTTTCCACCATTGCTGTATCCGTCTGCTGGGGGGGTCGAGGTTCACTCTAACCCTTGTAAAACGAGTATTCCGATGACGGACGAGCTACAGATAAAGGATTACGGCCGAAACTTGGTCACCCGCTGCAACCTTCGGAGCAGGAAGAATAAACTCGGACGGCGATGATTTATACGGGCATGATTCACTTGGCTTTTATTCTATTTTCAAAAGTCCCGCGGTAACGGTCTCAAGTTGCGCGCGCATATCCTGTCGAATGACTCCCACGAAGTGTCAAAACGAGGAGTGATAATTATACCTGTAGCAGTGACGCGTGAATGAGAAACTTCGATCGAGCGTCAAAAATAGTTTTCATTAAATTTCAAATACTGTATATTGATATCAAAAAAAGGAGAAAAGAGGACGAAAACGATCTTAGCCAATTATACACTGTAATCAATCTGAAAGATATGTCATACATATATCACGAATGAGAAGGGGAGAATCAATAAACAATTTTTGTATAGCATCCTGCCTGCAACTTGAAATGTCACTGGGTCCCCCTACCCCAAACTTTTACTGGGAATAAAATTTGGTAAACGAGTAATCCAATAAACCGTCTGACAGTTACATTCCACGTGGGTTCTCCCTCTAAGATTAACTGGATTAGGCAATGTCCCTCGCTGAATTTACGTACACGGGAAACTGTGGCTGCACTGCAGGCTACCGAACAATCTACCTATATGCACGTTAGACCAGCTGTAGAGCCGTAGAGTCTATACGCCGTAGCTTCACTACAAAGCGACGTATGTACAGTGACGCTCCTGACGTTGCCGAACGGGCTTATGGCGGCGACGTCGCTAGCCACGTTACGTTACCAGTCACACTGTCCGCCGCCGCAGTCACGTAAATATAGAAACGTCATTCCAGAAGAAGATCGTAAACGGCACCGATACGCTCGACCAATTAGTTCCGTCGTTCGCGTCCATTTACTCCCCCTACGTCGCGCGGCGGCGCACGCTTCTGCTCAGACCATACATTTTTTTTCTTCACTCCTACACGCAATCCTATTTCTTGGTCGAGTCTGTCAAGCTTATTTACGTCTTCAGGAAAATTTTCAACGGTGCGTTACGGCTGACGTTTTGCCCTTTTTTTTTTTAATTCTCACCGAGCCACGCGGCTGACTTTCTACCAGGGAGAAGCACTTGGTGGATACACGGGAGGAAGTTTTAGTGAACAAGAAGAAAATCGTCTACTCGACGGGAGGGGGGCGGGGGGGGGCTGAGGTAGGTGGAATCGGAGCTTCTACAAGTTGGCTGATGTATCGTGGATAATTTCAAAGAGACTTTGTCGTGGGGTACATTTTTTTTAACTGTCAACGTCATCAGCAGCTGTTCCCTTTCGAGATTCAGTCACAGGAGACGGTTAGGAGAAAAGGTCCTAGGTGAAATTTACGTGGCTGGGGTGTCTAGTTATTTTTTTTTTTTTTTTGGAAAATTGAAAATTCCGCTGTGGGATACGTTCTGGATATTAGAGAGAGACAGAGAGAGAACTTTCTTCTCGTACCATCGAACAGTCCTCGGAGAACATATTGACGTTTCGCTCTCACAGCTTCTGGATACTATTAACACGTTCCTGTTTCTGACACTTTGTACTGGAGACGCCTGGAGACTTTTCAAGCTTACCAATTCGATCCGACACAAAATTTCACTTAAGATTAACGGGCGTATATATTCAGCTGGGCTGCAAGTGTATTTATCAGAGATAAGAAACGCCATCTTCTTCTCGCGAACGATACTCTCCGACGTCCGTAACAATGACGTCGACCATTTCTAGGACCCTGGCCGTTCGAACCTTTCACCAAACTTTCTTTCGTCTCTCTATACTCAAACTTTTTCCTCATTGTGAAGAAGAAAAAAAAAGTCTTGTTCGAACATCCAATATATTTTTTCCAAGTATCCAACCATCATAAAAAATAGTCCCAGCCATCACTGCTACGCGTCCAGCGAGTCGATCCTACGCGAGAGATTCTTGCGACGCTCTTCGTGCCGCCGTAGCTCTCTCTCGTGAATTGATTGCTGCTTTTTCTTTAAATCCACGAGGAATACGACGAGATCGGGATAAAAATATAGAGCGCCGAAAGCATTTTGATATTTGCTCGAGGAAAGATTGGTGGGAATAAAGTTTCTATGAAAAGCGACAAACCGTCGTCAGGAATCGGTCGCTCGAATGGAAACGGGGAATGGGAATGTTAAATCGGAGTAGAAATGGAAATGGAGGAGACCTGCAGGAGCGACGGTGAGAGGTTCGGATGACCGAAATAGCTGCGCTTACGAATCTGCTGATGGGGTACTTATGCACCCCGCTCTGATAAATGTGCACGTTAAATTGGGCCGACGCTCGTCCAGGCTAAAGAATGCCCCATCGATTATGCAGCTGTCGGACGGGAGTAGCTGCGCTGCAGTTAATACCAAGTTTAACGAGTACGAAATTCCGTTCGTACGATTTCAACCCTTGCGAATTATATGCAATTCTTTTTTTTTAAGGTACGAAATTACTTTTTCCAAGTACACGTCGTTGCTTAAACTTTTTCGTAAATCAGGTTACGACGCTAGGATTTTAAGGAGAAATTTTTCCGTATCCGATAACCACGTGATTCGCAGTGCCGTAAAATAAAGGTAAATTGTTAACTCGAGTATTTATGATCAATGAGTGGGTAGAGATAGTAATAATTGAAAATGGAAGGAAATGGCTGGTGCATCCATTAATATACATAAAATCATGAATTTATATTGGTGTCATATGGATAACTAGGTGATAGCGCAATAACTGATAGTACGAGTTTAACTATACTATACGAGTATAGTTTGGATACGTTCATATATGCAAACGATCCTAACTATCCTCGAAACATTTGCGACCCTCGTTGCCTCGCTGCTATCAATTTCTCAGCTCCCCGTTAAAGGCACTCAAGGCGCGGATCAGTTAATGGAAAAATTTTGCAAAAATTTTAATTTCCGGTAATATACGAAAAAAAATTGGACAAAGTTGTATTATTTTTATTTTCATTTAATTTTCCGGATGTGACGTTACTTGCGTAACAGTAAAACTTAATAATTTCTTAGCAGCGAAGAAAAAAATTATTAGGTTTAATTAAGTAGCGAAAAAAAAAAGAATTATCAAATTCTTCAAAAATTCTCACACGATCTCTGACAACGTGTCATGAATCTATATACGTAACACCAGATGTATCTGCAAAGTCAAAGTCACAAGGTAGTTGACTCTAGGTGCTGCCACCTGGTGCGTCGCATCTTTGAACCTCCCAGAGAGCTCTGCTCCGCCATTACTAAAAGCAGCAGCAGCAGCAGCAGCCGAACGTGTCCCTAGAATGCGACGTAAATAACCTAAGGGTGAGCCCACACAAACGGTTGCGCAAACCACCGACCTTTAGTTTTAGCCGCACGTGAGACTGTTCCGCATCGTGTGACATTAGCTTCTATTCAGTCGATAGTCATGATTGATTTCGATCAAATTGGTCCACGTGTCGAAGCACTCTGCGATGCAATCAAATATTGCGTCGTACACAATTTCACAAAGAGATAACAAATAAATCCATCGGCAAGGTGCGTGTAGCAACAGGAATAATCAAAAACGTAACAACGGCCCTTCAAGTTGACATAAAAATATTTACATGCTCTTCCATACACGAGGGGGTTGATTAATCAAAAAAAAAAAAAAAAAAAAAAAAACCTAAAAGGAGCAGCTGCCAAGGAGGAAGATTGCGAAATTGAGACGTTCTCAGGGAAGTGTCAGGGAATAGAGAAATAAAGGGGTTGGGCAGAAAGGATGCAAATACACGTCAGGACACTTGCTAACCTTTGCTGAAGGTCTTTGGAAAAATTTAAGGAGCTCGTTTGGAGTTTCACAAAGGCCCCGGATCGAAGTTTACACTGTCAGCAAGATCATCCAATATATCACAGGGATTATGGCTATAATTTATCGAGGACAGTCTGCCTTCCTAAAGGATTATTATCTACTTAGAGAGAGAGAGAACACATTCAAAAGAGATTGAAACCCTATAGGAGGAGGATTTGGTCTCAATTATAAGACATTAATTTCTGTCCTTATGAATGACAGGCCTATCACACACGTCTATCAAGCGCTATTCCCACTAACAAGACCATTCAACCCGTCCTGTCCCAGGACGTAGGTCAGAACAGTAACCTATGTAAAATCAACCAGTTGAACTGGAACCTCCCAGAAATGATAGATATACCGAATAGACCCTGAATCAATAATAATTATTACTGCTCCAAATTCCCAAGTGAAAAAAACCTTGCCTCCCAGGACCCCTTAATAAGGTCTCATAAAATCCTGAAAAAATCACCATTGACAAACTCCAGTCTGAGTCCACAGTGAGTGTCGATCAGACTTCACTGGCATTGTATTATCAAATTATTTTCCCAGACTAAAATAAAGGATCCTTCGCACGTGGTAGCTGTCAAACTGACGTAAAATTCACGATCCTATCCAGATCTATTTTCACGTGTACTTTTCCCCTGACTCGGAGCTTTCGTCGCCTTTTTCCTACCTGCCATCCAACGCGCATTAGGCGCCACCGAAAGATGAAAAAAGTCAACTAAAGAAAAGCTCCTAGAAGCTGCACAGTGATCCGTTGTCATTCTTGATAATCCCATAGGTTCCTATACTGAGGTCTATTGTTAAGTAGATAAGGTTTGGTCTGTCATATCGAGGTCAGCCACTCGATCGCCATACGTAACGGCTCATTGGTCAGATTCATTCGTTATTCTCCAAGTGGCTAGAGAAGAATCCAATTTTTTATATCCGTTATTATTTCATCACTGCTACCAACCACGTCAAAATTACGTTGACACAATGCGACCTCGAGATACCAATCGATACAAATAACAAATCGATAAAATAAAGATAGTATCCCAAAGACGGACTCTTAGTGAGCCGGAAGTCTCTAGGATATGACGCAATGGACGAAAATAATTCGCAAAGAATAATCCCCTCTGAATCATACCCAACGTCCCTGGATCCTCGCACGATAACGACATTTGTCATCGGAAACGTTCGATTATCGATACTTCCAGATCACTCGATAGATGCACGGCCGCGGATGGCCCATAAGTATTTACGACAAGTCGTTTCCGGTTTCCGCTCTCGTTGCTCCCATCCAGCAGCCGGGCTTGGCCCTATGAAAGCCGATAAAAGTTATTAGACTCGAGTAATTCGCAGTGCCTCCATTTCCGGAAAGGAAGTCGAACCGCCACAAAGGAAAGAAGAAGATTCAACCAGGAGGACCTAGAGTCCCTTTGTAAGTCAGGACTGGAGCCAAGGACTCCGTAACGAAGGATGCCGAGACCGATTTTGCGGGATTCTCAGGGTTACGAGGAACGTTCAAAGCCAATGGCGATGGACGCTACGGCGGAATCTGTGGAGAGAACTGCTTTGAAAATATCACGGGAATAAAGAGAATAGCGGGAATAGCAAGAATAGCCGAAATAGCGTCACCCGAAATAGACGGCAGCGAGAAATGCCAAAAGGCAAAAATAAACAGGGAAGAATTCCCGACTGTGCACCACATTTCTCTCTGTGTGTGTGTGTATATATATATATATATATATATATATATATATTCACATACATTGGTATGCTCTTGTTAATACTCGCAAATATAGCAAAATGGAGTCGTCGAACTTCTTCGGGCAGAACAACAAACGGTGGATTCTCGTTGGGAGCAGGGTCGACGTGGGACACGGGACGACCTATCGATTCCAGGACGCATTTGAGCTGCGTCGCGACGCAGGACGTCGACGTTAACCAGGTGCAAGGTACTCTTGTCTATGCATATGTTGAACGGAGGAGCAAACACAATAGCCATTAAGGCTGTAAGCCACTGGAGGCGAATATTGTCACGGCATGAAAATTCACTGACGTCAGCGACGACATGCTAAATCAAGCGAGTGATTATAATTTAATTTAATCGAAGTAATCTACGGTAATTAATTCGTGGTAGTGGTGAATATCAAAGTGAGGGGTATTAGGGGAATTAACGTGGTAAACAGTTATTTATACTATATATA
>JASANN010000384.1:1073080-1087382 GCA_031762395.1 Calameuta pygmaea | reverse complement strand
CGCCCCCCCCCCCATACCCACTGAAATAATAAGAATTCTCGACACGTCAGGCTTCGTGGCGCAGCGACCGCATAAATATTTATACTTGACAGGGTGGCTAACCTACCCTTAACGCCGATAAAACCAAGACGGATACACCCCTGTGGACTTTATCCCTCGTTTCATATATTTCCCGAGCAAACGTATCAATCACTCGTACGAAAGGATTGCCAGTTGTAAGGTGCGACAGACGAGTAGAGGGACTTGGGATGAGACACTCACCCCCCCGCCGAGGACACTGAGCGATCTGTTATCTATCCTATCTTGCTCTACTATCTTTATCAAATAATTCAACCCTTACGTCCCTCTTCGCTTTGAATACCGAACACGTCGACGTACTTGAAATACAGTTGCACCCCTCGAATATCGTAAGTGCCGACGAAAGGGCATTTGCATCGTTGCGGCGGCAATGAAAAAAAAAAAAAAAGCGAGAAATAAGGGTGAAAAGGTGAAGAGCATTTCGCGTGTACAGCGAAGCTCAGTCAAACGTCGAATAAAATCGATCGATGAAATTAGCATTCGGCGAGATGCTCGTATCTCCCCCCTGCAGGCCCCCCCGCTTCGCCACTCCGGCCCGAATGTACGAACTGTAGCTTCAAGGGACGTGGTAGGTTTCCCAAGAAAATAGAACGATCAGGCGATATCGAATGAATAAACAGGGTTGTCGAGCGTAGAAGAGATGCTGATTGGCAAATGGGTCCAGATGGCTTCGCAGTATCGGATTCGCCGAGTTCCGACTCTTAACACTGTGTGAGGGTCTGTACGAGGGCAGAGTAGATAGGGGTTGAGAGATCCTTAAGAGAGAAAGGCCCAGCAAGCATGGGAGTGACGGCGTGATCCGAATACATGGTAGAAGGGGCTAAAATCCCGTCCTCGGATGACAGGGAGGGGTGGAATTTAGGAACGCTTTACCGAGCGACAACCCTCCCAGGAGGGGCGCGGCGTTAGTAAAGCGATCCTTTTTAACGGAAGTCAGAACTTTTCGAAATCAGACCAGTCGATTAGTCCCTCGTAAATAATCCCGTCCCGTCTCCCTCCAGCCGCGTTGATACCGCAGAATCCCTCTTGACGCTCTACCAAGTACCTAGGGTTTGACTGTGGGCTGGTCTTGCTCTATTCCTTTCAAAAGACCCAGCTCCTTCAACTACCGCCAATCCTCGAATTCTTCCATGCTGATCTCCCTGCTAAATTAGACAACCCTTATCGAAACTAAAGATGCATGGAAATTTTGAAAATTACCAAGTTATCAGCAGCTAAGAAATAAAGCCGAACGAATTTTTCGAAATTCTCTTTTCGTTCTATTACCAAGGGGAGTCGCGCGCGGACCAGCTTGGTAAACTGGCAATCTAACGTCACGAGGGTCGTGACCTCGTAGAGGCCGAATATATGCGCACCTCGAACGTTCTAGTCGTGTTCGTGTCTCGCTGCTGGTGAAACACTCGGTTGGGCTCTTGCAATCGCCAGGAAGTGCTCTTTTGTCTTCCGGTAATTATACTCTCGGACTATTGAACCTCTAATCAGGAGGCGACAAGACTGAAGTACTCCATTCTCTCCCGGAGGATTACACAGCCACTTGGGACGAGTCGAGAACCAAGAGAACCAGGGCAGCCAACGTCAATACACAAGCTATTGTTAATTGCGCCCCAAGTACGAATTCTCATTAAAGGTGCGTTTACACTGATCGCTGCTCATTCTTCTCTGCCCCAGCGCAGCACTCAAAGTGTCCTTTGACGTTGTCTTTCTGTACCGGCGTTTCGAATACCGTGGCGCTACCTACCGGCGAGACGCAAGAAACTCCGATGGCTGCTTTAACGTAGACCCTATTATCCTCTTTGTTATTGTTTATGAGCAAATCAAATTGCGCGCCGTTTATTGTCCATCAGTCAGGTCGATATATCGAACGAGGGATAAAGAATTATTTCGATTGTCACTATTTAATGTTTACTATCCGATTGTGTATAAAGAAACGTGACTATAGACCTTCAGGCTGATAAAAGCCGCGTGAGCTGACGTCGTTTTATAACTTTTCGTTTTCTTCCTCCCCCCCCCCAACCCCCCTCGAGGAAATTCAAGAACGAAGGAATATCAAATTTCTACGTGTTTTATGGCAACGGCGACCCCGAGTCGACGTCGAACGGCAATTCGACGACAACGTGTAGCACTCCGAAGTCCCTGTAGGGCGTTTTCTCTCTTTCTCACTCTTAAGGCTATTGCTGCGCGTTTAGGATGAAACGCGGAAACTCTTAACAGATCGCTCGGGAGCACGAAAATAAATCCTACAGTCGTAACGTTGCTTCCTCCTATCAAATAGACCGCGTACATCTTTTTTTTTCGACTTTACAAAATTCAGTGACGCTTCTGGTCGATTTTACACATTCTTTGTCATATTTACCAAATTCAAAAGTGCCGACTGTATTTTTTTATGTCTACGACAAAAATTATGTTGTTCGACATATATGTATACCTATATATGTATATGCGATATGATTTTAATGAACGACTCTCCTAAGTTCCGACAGAAAATCATTTGAAAAGTATTAATTAGCTTGAATATCCGAAAAAAGTGTTATCACTGAAATTTAGCACAAAACACGTGCGACACTCGGCGGTATTCTTTCTCACGTTAAAATCTCTTGAAAAGAAAGGAATAATTTGTTATCGAATAAATACGAGTATCACGGTTTTCACCGAAATACATCGCGCAAGCGTCGCGAAGCCACTGGAAAGCTTGTTTGTCGCAAACTGGTTCCACAGTCTGCACGAACGGGATAACCCCTCTTGAGCCTCCGAGCTATCTTTAAACATATTTAGAACAGTTCGGCAGAGGAGGAAGGCAGAGAGCGTCAACCTTATCTACACAACAGGCAGTGCTGTTTTTGATTTCCTGGAAATTGAATTTCGAGTGGGAATCAAATAGTCTTTCCTGGTATAACGATTTACGAGATGAACAAATTAATCAAATTATAGCTACAGGTTATACGGGCTGACACGCAGCTGAGCGATATACAAATACGAATAAAGAGAATGAAACGGCAATGGAAAATTGTTTGAACGGACAAACGTGATATGTTAAATTTTTATAAATTTTTGAAAAAAAAAACTAAAATGACATATGGTACAGCACTGCGACATGAGTACAGAGAGCGTAATGGCTACAGTTATAGAAGACGTAGCAGTTATCAGCTGCGACTGAATTATTGCACAACGGATTAAGGGACATCCTCTTTACGTAGAAAGAAGACGTAGGCAGTCGTTGATGTTCGCCATTAAGAATTGGCTCTGTGGTCAGACGTTTCGGAGTCTCGAAAGCACTAACAAAGAGAGCCAATTTACAACCTATGGTTATACTTGGGACACACGGTATACGGTCTGATAGGGAATTAATTATCAAAATGAGAAAATGGCGGACTCTCGTACATCAACCGTGGCTAGGATGCTGGAAGAAACTTTTATTGTACTGGATGAAGAGAATTTATTTTTCCTGGCACAGACGCAACCCCGTGACATGTGTGCGATAAGACGTTCGTAACTGTCGCTGCATGTAGTTCGGCCTTTAGACGTTGCTTCTATCTCCCTATGTATTCTAACGGCAGGAAAGTATGAAGCAACAAGAAGTTCCGAGACACGGTCGACAGGAACAAGCAGCTTTTGCTTTAGGGCAACAGTGGTTGAAATCTATTTTTGAAAAATCCTTCAACATCTGGACAGAAAGTCTTGTTACAGTAATTCGCCAATTCTCGGCCCAGGTGTGTTTCGATAATCGGATAATAAATAAGTAAGTAAAAAAAATTGTGAAAAAGAATTCTTAGATCGATAACAGCTTATAGTCAGTACTCCAAATATTGAATCTCTTTAACGAGAAATAAAGCCGAGTGCCTCGTGTCGCCTCGTTCTCAAAAGTAGCCAAGAAAATCCAAAGAGACGCAGAGTGCTCTCCTGGAGTAAAGTGTCGCTGGTGAATCTTTAAAAGAGCTCTTAAGAATGGAATAGTGGAAAATGCAGAAACGAAGCACGACTTTACTACGCGCGCGCACACACAGATACAGAGAGCTTCATTGTCCTGCTTAACCTTTTTCCCGTTCTAGGATGCTTCTTGAGATCGTCTCGGGAGACAAAGAGACTCCTGATTCGCAGGTTCGTTAAAATTTCTTCTTCGAAATAAAACACTATCGGAATCGTATTGAATTCGTCGAGGAATTCCGACTATAGGCGGCTATTTCGATTCGCTATGCTTTTCAGTGGGATGAAACGAGAAAACGAGAGGTCTGTCCTTTTTCCTCCCCTGCCCTCCCCTGCCCTCCCCTGCCCTCCTCGACCTTCTACATTTTCACAGCCACATCTCCGAGCACCCCGACCACGTCTACAACCACTTTGAACGTCCACTCGAGTTTTGAGTTTGGCGCAGCTTCCCAGGAAGAAGATCGTCTATCCCGTTATTTGCGATTTCGAGACTTCCGCTCGCGATTCTCGAGCCGCTGCGGCTGCAGTTGCAATTGTGGTTTTGCTTTCGCTCCGATGAATCCGTCCTCTAGCACCCTTCGAAAGTAACGAATTCGCGGGACGGATGTTTATTTGTGTGTGGCGAAAGCCGAAGTTTCAGCAGTAGGAAAGGAGGAAGACAAGGAGACGATAGCGGAAAGAATTTTAATTTACGGAATATTAAAGAAAAACCTTTTTGACTCGTTACTGCTCGGCGGGTGATCCCCTGCGGGATTTTCGTATTATCGTTTAAAATGGATATGGGAATTTCGAAATTCCATCACGTGCCAGAGATTCGAATTGCCGTAGGATTGTCTGATAATTGGAATAGGTCAATCTTATGAGATTTGTGTAATTTAGTGAAACAGCATCTCCCACGGCCACGCCCGTTCGCTAGAGTGGAAATCGATAACGAACTAACTTTTCCGTCTTAGGTGTTTATCCGAATGTAACTCATCGCAAACAGTGCGCGCTGTCGACTTATAAGTTTCATCGTAGTGCGGTAAAGAGCTCCCGTAAATTTCATTTCATTGCCAGCGGGTGGATCGAGTGGGTGGGGACGCAGAGAGATGCGAGCTGGAAATAAAAGCTGGGAGGAACACGCGAGAACAGAGAAAAACTGTGGAAAATAGGGAAGGAAAAAAAGAAGGTCCGTGGCAACTGGGAAAACTGAGAAAAGACCAGGGGAAAAGCTGGCTGGTTTCGTTTTGCAAATTCACCAGCGTCTATGGTAAGACGAGACTGGGAGAAGCGAATCAACGTTCTTCATGGACCAGTCGCGTCCATTGTCAATCTGATGCCAGAGTTAGAATGAGGTAAAGCATATAAATTCGTAGTATGAAGCGAGTACAAATTTTTTCGAGTCTCAATTCTTAAAAAATTTTAAGCAGACTCGTCCGTGAGGATTCGCCTTAAGGATCTTACTGCTCCGAATGCTCGCTGATGTGGACCTAGAATTTTATTTGACCATTGAAGTATCTCTTAAAAAATATTTTCGTATATTTACATCAAAGTTAAACTTCGGCTTCGTTGCGGCTCTTATTTGCTTGTCGCTTCCAAGAATCTGATCTCGAGGAAGCTATTTCAAGATTTCATTTTCCCAGTTAAGGAAAAAAAAAGCAAACTTATTTCCTAATGATTTCTCGAGACGTCTTCTGTTGTCTTTGCGAGAAATATTTTCGAAAATTGTCAAATAACGATAGAGAAGAGTCGAAAGAAACGATGAAGGAAAGACAGAAGCAAACATAGGTATACATACTAACAGGAGCGTCTATGAAGAATTAGAATTCGTCATGACGTCATTTCCGATTTCCGTAATCCGACCGAGGATAGAAATCAAATATTAATAATTTACCAGCAGTCTGAAAGATTCGCGAGAACAGGCCAAGGGAATTTCCTTAATTTTCGCAAATATTCAAACAGACGCGTAACAAGGAAAAAAAAAAAACTGAAGAAATTTCAAAGATTTTGAATAAAATATTTAAAGCTCCGAATATTTTGAAAAATTTCACGAATCATCTGTCCCCTCGCACATTGACGTAACGCGCTGGATAATTCGCCGAGAGCGGAACGAGGAAAAATTTGCAAACACAGCTGCGCTGCTCGTGTCGATTTTCCAAAACCGTAAAATTGTCTCGCGAGGGAATAAATCCTTGACAACCCCCTCCCGCCCCCTCCTGCCCGCGATCTCCTCCCTTCCAACTCGCAAAGCACATGTCGTTTCAGACAGAAAACACCACGACTAATGGTACCGTAAAACCCGGCCAAAAAATAATAATAATAATAACAATAATAATAACAACAACGACAACAACAACAATAATATCAACTTTAAAATCTTTCCCACGTGACTACTTTGCCCCCCCCCCTCCCCAGCCCCACGTTCCTTCTGCCCGCGTTCAAGAATATTTGGCAAATCTTTTTGCAAGCCGATTCCCACAACAGTCAATGCACGAGAGCGATATATCAGGAGGGGAATGATTTCCCTGCGAAATCTATTCCTGCCGTGAGAGCCGGCCAGTTAAAGTGCCGGGTTATTTCTAGTGAAGATCTACGACGCCTGGGTTTAGCGAACTCGTTGGCTGTTGTTAATTAGTTGATGGACAGGGTGCGGTCGCGAAGGGTATAGGGGAGAAAGAGAAAGAGAAAGAGAAAGAAAGGGAGAACCACATCAGATTGAACGAAAGTAGCAATAGGTGAAAACATAGAGCATTTGTTCTTTTTCCACCCTCGTCATCCCTTAGCATGTTTTATGAGGGAGGGAGAAGAGGAGGGAGGGAGGGAGGCCAGTCCCTCAACGTCACGCACCTTCGTTCCGCAGCCGAGAATACATGCTGAATTCTAATGGCCATGCAACGGGCAATCCCTCTTACATTAATAAGTATTGAATGGCGTAGTGATGTTGAGAAAGAAATAAAGAAAAGAAGAAAAAGAAAAAAAAATACCTGAGATTAATTCAAGTAACGTTCGAAGTTGCGTCATACGTCTTCCGACAAGAAAAGCTCCTCGAGAATGGAAAAGCTACCTTTCCATGTGCTTGTCGGGTGTAGCGGCAGAAAAATTCAATCGTAACTTGCATTCAGGAGGATTCTATACCGATCCCAGGAAAACCCCGGCTTTTACGTAAAGTGGGTGTTATAACGTAGGAGACTTCCGATTAAAGGAAGGAATGGTAAAGGCAAATGTCAAAAAAAGAAAATCGACCTTTCGACGTTAAACTCATTGCGTCGCCTTGGGCGAGAAGTAAGTTTCGTTCGATTTCGATTTCCTTGTCGAAAAGTTTTTCATTCGAGAAAGAGAGAAAAAAATGCGGAACTCCCGATAATACATTTGGGATAACGTGTTATATTGTGGTCTTCGATCATCCTATCTGTATAGTTGACTTCTGGTACTTTTGTGGATTGAAAAAAGTCGGGAGGCAAAAAAAACAAAGAACGACCGATGTCTTTGGCATTGATTTTCGAAAAAGGAACTTTTTTCGAACTTTCGGGAAAAAAGAGGCAAATGTTTTTTTTTTGGCTTTTTTTACGCGTCTGCTATGTATCTTCTTTGTCGAGTGACGAGAAGGTCGAATGGTTTGTTATGTAAAATTTTCGTGGCTGGGTTACGTCACAGTCGGTTTTTTGGGCAGAAATATTTCAAAAAAATTAATTATAGAAAGATGTGGGTTTGATTATTAAAAAAAATTTCAAATTTGTTTTTTACCTACGTCACGGTTATCTACGCGTTAAAACGGTCTACTACCTTAGTACGTTTACGGGGACGTTATCGTTGGTCATTCTGCCTCCTGAATAAAGGAAGATCCCAGATAGGTAACCACAGCGCAGATAGGATTACCAATTTCACTAGTGCACGTGGCGCTGCTGTAATTAATTAACCAGCTACGGATGATGCTCTTTGGAGAATGTATCTTTTGTGAATTTCAAATGCGTTGACAGGCAGCGAACGCGAAAGGAAATAATGCGTGTATTATATGACGAGGACAACAGCTTCGTGCGATTCAAACACGTAAACCGTCTCATTCGACACGAAGCGTTATCAGTGGCTCGAATAAAACTCAAACTGTAATAAAAGTGACTAAAAAACATTTAAGTAGATTCTCATAAAATTTTACGAAAATTGGTTAAAAAAATAAATACCAAAATTTCCACCGGTAAAAATACAAAATAAATAATAACCGGCAAAACGCAAATAAAATAATGTCTGTTTTGAAAACTAACAATGGCTCCAGTATTGTAATAACACATGCAACAGAAGGTACGTGGCAAGTATCGTTGAACCAAATTAAATGATGTAAAAAAAAAAAAGGGAAGAATCCCGTATCAATCGCATTTCGAAAACACTGCAGTGCTTTAATGTCGTTTCTACAGGTAATTTCGTAGCCAATCAATCACGCGTAATTAACTCCTCGCGCCTGAAAACCGCCGTTCAATTTCAACAGGGACGCTCCAACCAGCCTAGGACCATAGAAAATATTTATCGCAGCCACTGAATCCGTGACAAATTTGCAATGTTGATTAACACAGTCCCCAGTGCAGTCCCATAGCTTAGCACTGTCACCGCCTACCCCGTAGTACCGATACACAATATCGCATAAAAGAATACCGATAACGAGTTCTTCCGTGTTATCGCACTCGAGTGCCTAAAATTCCGCTTGAAACCGATCGTAAAGGCATTTCGGTGGAAAATCCTAAGGTGACGTTAAAACCCGTGAAAAAAAGCGATATGTATGCGAAAAGTAAAAAAAAGAGTAAAAGAAATGTCTCTCGAACGGAAGACAGAGACAGAATGTCACGTACGTTCCTTCATTTCCGCATTCCGCGATTACACGATAAAAAAAAAGTAAGACGGGAGACCGTGCGAGATCGAGAACAGCATTTGAAAACTCAAGCATTTCGAATATCTCGCGTTGAATCAGCCGGAAGGGGAAGGGACATTTTTTGGGCAATAAATTCGCAGGAGCCAATTGGCTGCGACGAGCGTCACTGCGAGAAGCGACGATAAAAATCAAAAGAACGACCAACACTGACTGCGCGGAACACGCGAACAGTGAAAACCTTAGCACGAAACACGTGGAACGTTGTTTCCTTGAATCGAGTCCCTGATGCTTCACGTGATTCGCCCATATCCGTGCTATTACGCAAAGTACACAGCAGTCCAGAAACTAATAACGCTCCGGCACGACAGAACAGCCAGACAGCGACTAGACCATTGGCAACTAGGACCAACGTTCAATTTCACGTCCTGCTGCGGACTGAAAATAAATAAATAAAGTTCCAGTGCAGTGAATTTTTTTTTTTTTTTTCTTACCAACTATTCGACAAATTTACATCGCTTTTCGAAACTCCCGGCGTGGCGAAAAATATCTCAAGAAGAAAAGAGACGTATACTCACAGGCGCAGGCCTGCCAACAGTAAGAAATACACAGATATGGGAACACCCACGCGAATTCCAATTTCATAGCTGAAGGCCCTTCGGTCCATCCGACGCGCATGGACTATGGTCAAACGAGTCGTGTACAATTATTTGTAGCCCCTTGAAATTAGGTCCTGACCATATTTCGGTCAAGGCGTATTTACATGGAGCTCGAAGATTTCGAAAGTTCTCGAATAGGTTCGCGCGGCGCTCGATGGAAACGAATTTTCTTCGGACATCTCGTCGACGCGATATTCGTCGACCTAAAGGCAGTCCCCGCAACAAGGCAGCTATTTCCAAAGGTTTCACATCGGCCGTAGAGGTGTACGCCTCCGCAAAGTAAACGGCATTGCCACATCCTGTATGTATAAAGGAGGCCTTGGGCCCTTTTCACCTCAGGACAGGATCGAACACGTCCTATCTAGGGCGAAGCCTCGAGCGCAGTTACGAGCGGACTCGGAGGCCCTAATAATTCGGTGGAATGGTGTTGTTATCTATTAAAAGTAAAAATTAAAAAAAATATATTAAACGACCGTTGACGCTGATAAAAATATAACCCCAGACGTAATTCCTATTAAGAAGCGACGTGCGCAAGTGATTTTTCTTTCACGAGACGAGAGACGCTTTTGCCTCGAGAGATAACGAGTCCTCCTACGGTAATTAACGAGGGTTTATCGAAGGGAAAAGTTACGTTATGTTATGGCCCGTACATTTCGTTATCACGCCCTCGAGTAGGGCCTCCCATTGTCCAGACCCCTTTTGCCACTTTACGAGCGTGCCGACTTAAGGACTGTCCGCAGTGGCTATACCCTCCCCTCGCTACACCCGCACACCCTATATTAAACACCCTTCTCTCTCCCCCTCCCGTTTTACCCTTCGTATCACCATCTATGTCATCCCGACTATACGATTACGTTAATCAACAAGAAATTTATGAACCTACTATAACCCGAGAGAACTGATTTTTTTTCCATGACTTTGTATAGCCACGTAACGCGAGAGTTATCGCTTGGTATTAACTGGTATGTTTACAAAAATAATGAAAAAAAAAAGTGAAAATATAAATTTTTGAAAAAAAAATTAGAGCTATGCAGTCAAATGAGATAATACGGTTGGGAAAGTGTGAAAAATTCGTGTCGCACTGGATGGTCCACATTGATGTGATTACCTAATAGTAGAAATAGATCATCTAAACATCCTCGGATCGATCGGCAAGATATTCAGATGTTTGGCCGACCTCTTTCCGATGGACGATCCCACGTACGGACTATAGCCTATTCGGCGTTCGCCTAAGCACGAAGGAAAACAGTTGCGCCTATACTTTAGTTTTATTCCCTTTCTCAAAATATCGTGCAAGCTCCGAAAGCTCGGACGCAATTCAAGGAAGATTGTATCGCGCTCCCCCCTTCGCCCCCTTCCGGCAAACAGTTCAAATGGTATTGCTAACATTCGAAGTTTCGCTGCTGGATCCATCGCCGTCTCGTAAGTGTCTTCCCAAGGAGTAAGAAAAATGCGAGAGTCCATACATGGACGAAATAGAATACCGAAGCACATAAAGAGTGACTAGAGTTTCGAGCAAGTGAACAAAGTACGAGGGCAAAGGACAAGAAAAATATAAGAAAATATATATAAAGCATAGTCGGTAGAGAAACTAAGCGCGTTAACGTGCAGTTGTGAAATAAGTTGACGTCTGCGGTGAGGACGAGACAACGTCGACGGGCTGTCCTTAACGCGCTGTTGTGACAGTTACGAGTTAACCCGGTTTCACGAGACGTGTCTTATCTCCGAAATCCAGTTAAGAGAGAACAACTTTTTATCACAGTCACGAAACCCCCTTCGGGGCTCCCTTACAGTCGCAGAGTCACAGATACAGATTGGAAAGAGAGATACAGACCCGTAACTTCTGTGACCGCTAGGTTTCCCACCGATTATGAAGAAAATAAACCTGTCTTCCCTGCCATTACGGAATAACGGATGGACAACTTTCCTAGTATAGTCAGCCCGATACATTCTCGAGAGTTTCTTGCACAAGAGACAGGTCAAAATCCCCGTGCGCAGCCGCAGTTGCGTCATTCGAACGACTAGAATTCCTCCCGACATTCGGGAAGCTTCGACGTCCCAGGCGCATGATATTTAAAACTGTCAAACGACGGTCCAATTCAAGAATAAAAACGTCGGGTACGTCGATCTACAGGCAAAGATCCAGGTATCCCGTCCGTCGGCAACAGACACGCGATTGGGGTTCGATAAAAGTGAGAAACGAAGTTCGTGGCAATAATGTGGCATGTTGACGGTTGGAGGTCCTACGTCATCGTCGACGTCACTGTCATCGCCTTCTTCAATCACCAGGTTCTTACTTTATAGTCTCGTTCTCCTGTGCTGGTTCACAGTGCCGCCTGGTGGACGCACTCCGGCACTCTGGCACTTCGGCACCCAGAACACGAACTCGAGAGAGCCGACGCTCACGCCGACGGCAGATGGCGTCTTCCAGCGAGATCTTTCTTGGAATAGGAAAGCTGAGTTACATCCAGCCGCAAGTGACAACATCTTACTAGACGGTCTCTTTCCTCTCCGCTCCACACACGTTCCTCGCGAGAGTGGTAGCCTACGAGAAGAGACACAAACGCTGTTTGCTTAGCAAAGGATTAAATTGTTTCGGATAGTGGGGCTGTCAGCTTGTCCGGCACTTCTGGGAAGGCGTCGGAAAGAAAATTATTTTTCTTTTTACTTTTTGTCGCCGACGGTGACGAGAAACCGATTTCAGGATATACGGTTGCAGTATATATACTTCCTACGGATTCCCTGAGGAAGGTTCGAAGAGGATGACAGGTGGCTAACGGGAAAATTTTCTGGATACCTTTCAATCGTTCCCGTTATATATAAAAACATCGGAGACCGAGTCACGGAATTGTTTAACCTCAATCCGCGCGACACCACCAAACTCATCCAGTAGTACTTTCAAAAGTCCCTTATTTTCCACAAATGTCTTTGGGCTCCTTCCTTCTATCTCCAATTCGATACTCAGGACGAATCACTGCACGGATGACAAAGGCCAAACGATTATTTTCCATTATCACACGTTTCGCAACACCGAACTCGTATACAAAATTGAAAGGGGAGACAAGGAAACCAGGCAAGGCATATCTAACGCTTTCCCAGTTTGAATTTAACGTCACTGGATCACGACGATGCCGAAACAATTGTCTTGGGCTGAAACGTTTTAGTTCAGGCTAACCGATACAAGGGAGAATTCCCCAGGAGGCGAGTTCCGCGCGACAGCATTGTTCGACCCTGTACAGAGTCTATGCTCTGCCTCTGCTCGCCCCCCTTAGCCGCCCCGCTGCGCCAGACACAACAGCAGCGAACCGCAGGGACTCGGCTGAAACAAAGGCTTCGCTTGTAGCAGTGTTTAATACACGACTTTTTTAGAGGGAACTTTCACCGCGTCCAACGAGAGACCGGCTGCACTTTTGTTTTTAAGACTTTTGTCGCGTTACGGGGTGGCGGCAATGGCGACGTCGGTAACACCGTTCGCGGTTTGACATTGAGTGCACTGGTGTTGGTGGTGTTGATGGTGCTGGTGGTGTCGACGGCGATAACAGAGGACGAGGGTTACGCCGAAGAGGCTTTTCGCTCAGACCTCGGACTACACGTTTCCGTTCCCAGACTCTATTGTTTACGTGAAAGCGTATGGCGACCAGAGACGACAGATTCTGATGGCCAGCATATCAGCCGCGTACGTTCCTTCATATTTTCCTTTTCTTTTTATCCTCTGGGCTACCCTAATCGGCAAGAAAATTCTCCCGAGGCAAAAAGAGAAGGGTCCTGGGCCCAAGGATATCGTTGCATCGAGACGGCAAAAAATCGATTGATTCCTCGAGCACGTAGAGGATTTTTACGGAAAACAACCGAGCGATGAATTTCACGAAGTGAACTTCGTATACCCCGTGTCACTCAGCGACAACTTCAGCTTGGGCACGATTTTTATGTGAACGTGTGCTTGATATTTTTTTTATAGCGACTTAAGGGGTTCAAAACAGCCTAACCTTCGAATTTCTCGAATTTTCTCGCGGGTTCAATTTTCAAATCGATTCGCGTATCAACTTCGGAAGCGGCATTTAAATTCGAAAATTCAGATTAATCCTGGCGAACGGGGGGAAGGGACGTGCATTTGTAGTAATTTCGAATAACAAGTTACTCCGAATAATGTATATAATAATTTAAGACGTCAAGGCACGAGACTCGCACCTTACAAAAATTCCTTGGATTTCGCGTCGAATGCTATCGAACCCACGATCAGTCCTGAATATTCATAAACCTCGGAACAAAAGGTACATTCCAACGTGTTTCCCAGCATCGGCCACTAACATTTTCCCCAGCCGCCTTCGATTCCTCGCGAACGAGCGGAAAACTAAACAGCACGATAAGAAGAAACAGCCTACGCGAGGAGTCACGTGTTGCGTGAATTTGGAAACGGCTAAAAAAATAATCGTTACAGACGTCGGAAATTTTATCGAGTCTCGTTTAATCGTCACCAAAAGACCAGAAGCGACGAGCGCGACACGCGATTTCTCGTTTGTAGTAAATTCTCCGACAGTGGCAAATGGCTAACGAGTGAGATCGAGCTTTTTGGTTGACCCTTCTGGGACGGACGGAACTTGCGAGTTTCGGGACGAGAACATCTGAACCCGTAATAAAAAACCGTATCCAACGGAACACAATGCCGACTCATTCCCTTTCGAAATCCGCCCTCTTGTTTTCTTCCTCGCTCTCTCAGTTTTCATACGTTTCCGCACCCACGCACACACCCTATCTAACTCTGCCACTACGATGGATGGATGGGGGGGGGGGGGGGGGGGGGGCGGGGGGG
>JASANN010000384.1:1054732-1072980 GCA_031762395.1 Calameuta pygmaea | reverse complement strand
CACACCCACGCGCAGCCTGCCTCTACCTCCGCCACTACGACGGAGGGGGGCGACAAGAAAATTTGTAGAATTACGGGCTTTTCCATAAATCCTGAAAGTCCTCCCCCGCAGGCCGTAACGTGTGGCTGACATGTGTCGCTTTACGTGAACCGTCGCCTTTATGTTTAGATGCGTATATCTACTTACGGGCTGCATTTACTGCAGGTTATACGACCCCAGGTCAAGATACGGCATTAAGCCACATTGTGGACTCGCCCCTCGCCAGGAAGGTAACTTGTCCTTTTTTCACATTAGCCCTGATCTTCTTTCAGCCTTTATCTACACTCCCTGCCGTAAGAAACGACTTAGGACTCTACGGGAAGAATCCTGAGCACTTTGGGCTAATCAAAAATACATTATTAACTCAATCAAGCATCCATTATGGGTTGATGATCGGTTAATCGATTTACATGAAAAAGTCTCGATCCTCATTGATGATCATGAGCGCGAGAGTACGAGGTCAAGGGGCACAAGGTACGCAACTAGCCAAGCTACCGTAGGCAGTTGAATAAGAAAAATTTCAAAATTCCCAGTTTACCCAAAAAATACAGTACCCAAGGATTTACGTGTAAACTGCAATTTTTGACAAATCTGTTGACCCTCGAAACTTCGGGTCGCCGCCCATCCCGACCCTGAGACAAGGAACAGTCAAAGGACCCAAAGTACAACGGTTCTCAGAGTCTTGGGTCATAACTCCAAGTCCCTTGTTCCCTCGAATGGGTCCAGTATGGTCAGCACGTGTCACGTGTCTTCCGGATGCAGCGCATTCCTCAGTCATCGGTAGACGCGCCTCGCACGTGTAGGGTTGGACGTTTTCAAAGTGCATTGCCGGAGGAAGTGCCGGAGAAGAGTAAACAGTGTGATTACGATATCAGGAAGACGTAGGAAGTAAAGGGAGGGGGGTGGGGGTCAAGAGGGTAAGGGATATAAAATCAAGAATAACATACAAGGATGGTGAAAAAGGAAGGAAGACATCAGTATGCATAATACATGAACCTATATGGGACATACATAAGTAATACGTTATATCCCAGCATTAACAGGACTATAAGCTTAAGCTGCAATTACGCTGCAACTGCTTGCGTAACTCGAGAGATCTCCGAGGGCACCGAAACCAGCCGAAATCGCTCGAGTTATAATTGGGAATAATTTAGAAATTTTCATTAAGAGCGTAATGAGTCAAAATGAAAGGGGGGGAAAAAAAAAATTATACCCAGCTCGAAATTCTTTCTCGGAGCGTTTTTATCTGAAATTGTTTACGTCCCTTGACAGATGCGAATGCGGAACATGAATGTGGCCTCTACGTGGCTACAAGTTTCCACGGCCACTTGGCACTCGCGGTGTCGCGCTGGCAACCGGAAGAACCAAAGTTTCGGCCGATAACGCCGTCTATGCAAAGAAAAGTTTCATAAGCGGGCACGGGTTTTCTTGAGAAATGAGTCACATCCGTCAGTGACGTAATCACAGGGGATATGAGGAGGTTCCTCAGCCAGTGTACGGGAGAGCGCTACCAAATTATCTGAGATATATATCCAACGCTCTTTTCTCACAACTTTATCTTGTCTGTCTGCCTGGACGGAAATCGTCCCATCTTGGAGAACTCTCATTACGCGATCGCTCGATAGAGCTGGCTCTGGTCGAGGCTCGTATTTTACTTACATCAGCGAGTAACGTCAGGAACACGTTTTCGTTTTTTTTTTTTAATGTCGACAAAAAATACCAATATTTTTTTTCCCCTCATCTCCCCGTCATCCCTCGAGCTATTTGAACTGGACAGGTATAGACGGCACGCGGTAAATTCATCTCCGGTCGAAAGACCAAGCGACAAGATCCAAGTCGAAATTTTGAATAAAATCAAAAACGGAATCGATGGGGCAGAAAGAAAATGTTGCTTCAGAGTGATTTTTATTAGATGAAAAACGGATCGATAACTTCGAAAGATCTTTTAATGTTGCCACGAAGATATCTCGTGAACGTGGATGCTGCGCCTGCAGCTAGCTGCTCCCTGCTGGTCTTTATCGCGTTTACGGCTTCATCCACAGCTTCCTCCCAGCCACTTGCTACTGGATAGGATCGCCTCCTGTGCTCTGCTTAACAAATAGACCTCTAGAACGACAATTTCATAGAGCAACGACAGTTTTATAGGTTTTGACGATCTGCGCCGGTGCAGCATCTTCATGGATCAGACTATAAATTTATGAAGCGGAACTTTTCAAGGAAATCAAACCTGACACCTGTAATCGACGTTTCGTAAAATTAAAGTATAAAATTATGCGTTGATGTAGAAGTCCAAGTGCATCGTTGCAATTCGATGGTGCATCTGTCGCGTTGCAGTTATAACCGAGATCAACTATAATATTGCTATAAGCACAAAGTATCTCGTAGACACGGGATAATGCTGGGCTTAGTCAGAGTAAAGAAGAGCTCATTACTTGTGGATTAAGTTTCTAAGGATCGATATGCAATTCTGAGACACGAGGTATATTTCTTAGAATTTAATTATAAATTGCCTTATTTTTTGTAATTTCTTTACAAAGCACGCAATTTTCTGGAAATCTTTATTTTTTGTAATTTTAAAAATACCGAAAAGTCCTCCTTCGCTGACCCCCCCCCCCAACACCTGTGTATTGTGTGTATGTAATAACTGCAACGTCGTTCGGTCCGAATTTCCACTAGGACTGTACATTCTGAATTGAGGCGCTGAATAGAAGCAAACCCAACTGCAGTGCAAATACATGGGACTGGATAGACTCTATACTTGTTTCTTATTTCTGGATTCTCGGTATCGAGTGTCCGCTGTTTGTTTCGTTGACGGAACAAACAATACGAGTATTTCGTGTATCCGAGGTGTACGGGTATGGTATATGAACGGAATTTCAGATTCGAGGAAAGCAGAGTCTTCGCTTCCACGGCGGAGGAAGCGGAACTGCCTTGGAAAAATGAAAGACTTAAGAAACAGAAAGAAAAAAGCAAAGCAGTAGGAAACATAATAAAAAAAATGAAATCAAATCAAATCCTACGTGTATACGGAAATGGAAATAAAAAAGGAGTGAGAATAAATCCAAGAGCAAAGAAATAAAGATAAATGAAGTGCGAAAGTGGCCGGCGTATGATCTGTCTTATAAAAAAGAAAAAAAAAGAAAGACAAAGAGGATCAAGAGAGGCTGCCAGTGTATCGCGTTAACTGCAGGGACGTATTACCGGATAGCTCCCCCCCCCTCCCCCCTCCCCCCCTCGGAATCAACACTGCGAATTTTCTTCAATCGCGATATCCTCAATTTATAGATCCCCTACGTTGCTTTCCCATCGTGATTCTCGAAAATCTGGCAAAAGTCCAAAACGCGAATCTATCACCTCGTAAGTAATCTCGACCCAAGATGTCAAATTAAGCGCAACGCTAAGTATTATAAAGGAGTCACCCGCTAGAGTGCCAGACCAGCGCTCTCCCGCCTCTCAAAAGTTAGAGAGGGCGAATTTTGTCAAACCACCGGAAATACGTTACACAGCGTCTGCCTGTGAATTTAAATAAGATTGATAAGCCAGAGACAACCGGGACTCTGGTGGGAAAAAAAAAGTCGAGTTTCGGGTCAAAGTTCAAAAAACCGGATGCTGGGAGACAATGGACCATTGGGTTCTCGACAAAGCCTGAAAACATTGAACGAGTGATATTCGCAATAAAATTTGCACCTTCTACTCTATGCCAAAAGTGATTCGCGAATTGCTCTCGCGATCCGACGTCCCAAGTCCAGGACGAAGAATCCGCGATTGAGAATTGCCGACACTGATTTTACGTAAAAGCAAATATCCGCCTGAACTTCCTTCGATCTCACGACGATTTGCGCCAAGCGATTCGTCCCGTTGAAATTTCAGGTGGCAACTTCCGGTGCCACATCGACCAGCAGCGCGCCGATCGATAACGAAGAAAGATGAAGTAAAAGAGAAAATAAAAAATAAAGAAGAATAAAACTTTAATCCCGCTTCCCACCGCTCGTCACAAAGAAGTCTGAGCTCCTTGAGCCGAAGAGACTGCAACTTCCGGTACCGCGTATGCGTAATTCAGAACTGCATCGCGCAGCCGGTAACTCCATCTGCGGGAGGAGCCCGGGTCTCTTTACACAGACAACTTGTTCTCCGTTCTCCCGACCACATCCACGTGCTACGACTTCCTTATCAAACTTTTATAACCGACTCCAAAAATGTTCAGCCGTGACCCCCCCCCCCCTTCCTTCCGGTACTCGTGCCAGCCAACTTCCGCTATTCTCAAATCCTCAAACCTTCGGTCCGCTCGAAGCCACGTCACTCCTTAGCCTGTTTACAGTGATTCTAATGAATTGCTATGACGTCACAAGGACCATCATTTTTTTTATTCAGACAAGTTTCCACTAGTCGGTCCTTAGGCTTCCCAAAGATCCGCATAGAACACAGACAACGACTGTAAAGACGGACTTAGGGCCTTCCTAACTCAGTACCGTAGATCACGATCCGATCTAAGCAACTTTCGATGTGGTCAGAGCGATCGTCTGGTAGACCCATAATCGATCAATCGCTGAACGTTAGACGATCGGATAGGTTAGGTTGGGTGGAGAGTAGAGAAGCGATAATAGAGAATAGAGGATCTAGAATGTAGAACGTTGGACTGGAGATTGTGTGTGTGTATATACATATACATGTACATATACGGTAGTACGATATAAAGCTATATAGATATACGGAGAGTGAAGCCAGAATGGAGACCTTCGATTTGAAGTTGGGACATACGAGAAGGGGCCATGGGGACCTACGGGTGCCATTTTGCCAGAATGACTGGCGATTCGCAACAAAGTCCTTGAGGATTAGGACCGTGAAGGACCTTTGCTCATAAAGATATCTATACATCAGCTACATATATACATAGGCTGCGTGTACACGGTAACGGGTGACCCGGGATATATTAAATATCAGTATATAACCTGGCATCCGTAGCGGATCAAGGACCTATTCCAGTGAACAATGAAGATCGTTGATCCATCCGATCGATCGTCTCCGGATCCCCGGATCGGAACGAGCCAGGGATCCTTTATGTAAATTCGAGCACAACCCGACTCTACGAGTAAAAAAGAAATCCTTTCACTAATAAAATGCGTTGCTTCGCTACTAATTGACATGGACTGATAATTGACGTAGGAATTAAAAAAAAAAGTTATCTCATTAAAAATACTGAACAAAAAAAATAATCCCCCTCGTTATTTCATGACGTCGTCATACTCGAGGGAGAAAAAAATTGCACAGAGAAAAGAGGAATAATAAGATCAATTAACTGAATCGGGGCGGAAGTAACCGGCAGGGGAAAAAAAAATTTCGTCTCTTGTACCGGCGACTTCCGGTATTTTCGAAATTGACGCTTGAAGTCTTTTAAAGATAAAAGCAGGAAAGTCTTATCAATAGTCCTTACGTCGTCTCCCGTATCTGATCATCCGTTTCGAAGATTTCGTTTCGCATGAATAACATCGTCGCTATAGTCGAAGACACCAAAGTTCCACGAGGAATTCACTTCGGATCGCATCTAATCGTATTCGTACGTAAATGAGTGGGAATATGCAGTCCTATGATAACACGTGGGCAATTCGTCTGTTGGTCCGATTTAGCAAAGCAAATCGATTTAAGGTAGCAAATATAATTAACGGGATGAGTAACGAGATGAAACGTCACCAGTGTAAATTTCATATGATCGAAAGAGATTGGAGGATGCTCGACAACCCAGTTAATTTTGCCAATCATTCGACCATATATTAACCAATTAACAATGCTCGATCGATCAGTATCAAAAATATCTATTGCATCGAGAATCCGTTCTGCAGCAAAGGGCGGTACAATTTGTGACGTAATTATTACCAAAGGTAATTAATCAATCGATGAACCGATTACAAATCAGAGATAGAGGATACGCGCGCTATGTAATTCCTATAAATATACCAATCACGTAATACGCTTTGTCGATGCACGACACGTTGAAATAAATTTTTCGAAATCCTGTTGCTTGCGGGTAATAATTTTTGTATTAATTTTTCTTCGATAATTTTTTTTCTTTAGTACAATTTAGCTTCTCTGTTCTCGTATATCGTGATTATTAACGAAACACCTTAGGTTGGGTTAATTAATTATGTGTGTAACAATACATTTTTTTTTTTTACGTCGATCAGGAAATAATTCAGGCAGAATCCGTATGAACGCTGCTTTACCCCATGCTACGTGTTTAACTAATCAGCGCACGATATTCTACACACTTGATCGGGCACATAAATATTTTGAATGGGACTCGAAATTTGGCGATACTCGAGGGAAATTTGGTATGTCGCAAAATTGAGGTATCGGACGCGGGAGACAAAAAAATATATATAGAAGAAGAAAAACAGCGAAAACGATCGTTCCTTAAGAAACGTTATCTTTGACTTCTGATTGGTCTAACGCGATCTGACTTTCATCCCGTAAGCCGCACAGTGCACCATTAATCATAACGAGGGGCATTTCAATGTAAGCCTCCTTAAGCTACGAATAAATCTGCATTTGCCTATTGGCAAATGAATAAACGGATAAATCGATACCTTCTAAATTACGATTTGAACAAAGAGATAACGTCAGATAAAAAAAAATAAATAAAGTAATATATTCAATTTCACGTAACACGAAGTCCGCTGTCCAATGTGCACGGAGGTCGAGTTGAAGTGGTTCAAAGTTCAGCAAGACACGTAATGCTGACTCCGCGATTCGACAGTCCAGGTCGCAGCAGATCAACATCTCGGTAGCGCATGTTGAATACTCGCCTATACGAATAACAGTCGTACACCGTTACGTCTACAGGCTTTGAATTTCTATAGTTTAACCTTACGACTATATATATATAAAATCAAAGTGATATTCGAAAACCTCGTGGAAATTCTCCTAATGCTGTGTTGCGGTTTTCCAAACATTTTCTGCCGTGAATGTATTATACAATTTCGCATTAAAGATTTACGGTAATACAGTCGCGCAACCCTTCCGAAGGAACAGTAAACAGTTTGAACAGTCTGAACTCGGCGAACGTTCTGGAACATTCTGTATGTATACCGAGAAGAGATTAACGGTCGACGATACGTAAATACATACGGGGAGTAAAACCTGACGAGGGTGGATGGCTGCGAGCTTGAGGGTCGACGTCGACATCGGCGTCGACATTACGGCTGCCATTATCGAAAATTTTTTTTTATTTTTACGTAGAACCGCCGAAACAACGCGAGCGTGATTCTCTTGGATTTAACCAGACGGAAATACGAAGAGAGGGGGAAAAAGGTATAGGACCCTAATTAAAAGTCTAACGTTAACGGGGTGAGTGGTTGAAGTGTGAAATTTCATAGGCAACTGACGTAACTAACGTCAAGGGACAAGACGAGGTGATGATATTAGGCAGTTTAGGGAATTATTAATATTCTCCATGTTAAAATATTAAAGGTAAATATATTTATACGTGTCGCGACATGTCGATGCGTAAGAAGTAACTGAGGGAAAAAATGATCGAAAGCTTTTATCGTGCTTTCGGGTGTAAATGTACGTGATCTGTTTAGGTCTTGATCGGATTGCGCAACACTGTGGGGATTTCAGGTAGCGAAGTAATTAGATTGAAGAACAAACTGATCTAGTTGATGTAACAAGTACAGAGGTCACTGGCACAATTGTTACAGAATGGAATTTACCCAGGAATTCAAGGAAGACGTCGAAATGTCAAGATGTCGAGAAACAACGTAGTAAATCAATTAGAATTATTTGCTACTCCATAGGGATGTTGCTGATCTTCAAAGAGCTGACTGCTAACAATGTTAAGATCGAAATAATCCCTTTGCCTTTATCCAGAGAGTCCGGGGAATCTCTATTAAAATAACGGTGAAAAATGATCCTTGGCAAAGATTGAAGTGACAAAAACTTTTCAGCCTTATTGACAGAACGTTAGTAGCGAAGCCATTTACTTGTTAATTACGTAATTGCTTACTGTTTACCCTAGAGAATAATTATGATTTGACCCTTACCCAAATTGTCAGCCCACGCAGCCTCCAGGCCCAGAAGAATAATCACAGTGACAGCCAACATGATGACGAGATGAATATTCGCTAGGAATCTTTACCGCAACACAACCACGTGATGCATTATTGTCAAAAGAACTTTTCAGCGCGCACTTTATGCCTAAAGGAGTAACGATAGCTTCAGGTAAATTCAAACATTCTTGTCACAGGGTATATTGAGATTTTTCGATTTACGATGAAGCTGCACTGTTGTCAAGAAAGATATTTTCCTTGCGTCGCTCCTTTAATCGACACGAAATCCGCTTCATATTAACGAATTAATCAAGTTACCGATTGACCGCTAATCAATTTAAATGTCGAGCACTTTTAGGCCTAACTTCGTTTGCCCAATTTCCATTAAAGGGTTTAGGAACCCGTTAAGCACACTACTACCACCACTGGTACCTACTATCGGGTAGTAATTTACGCACGAGCACTTTTCGATCCTTTGTCATTCACACCACATTCTTTGCATAAGTAACTACGATAACGACGACTGTTATTCTTCCGTCGGTCTTCTTGATTAACGTTTGAAAATATAATTTTCGTTACACTTTTGCTCACTTGAAAAATTTGTCAAGGGGACAACACGTCTGATAACATGATGATCGAATCACAAATAAGTTCACTAGCGCCACTCTCGGAGGTATTCGGAAAAGTAACTAATCCAATAGAAAGATTATTAATGCACAATGGCAATAATGAGATTAATTATCTTTTTCAGGCAAAATGTTACTTGAAAATCCAAAATTTCAATCGAGACAACGTTCGACGTCAAACGAACGAGTGGTAATCGGATGAAATTGCCTAATTGCTGATTAGATCAAATTATTCCAGCGTTCATTGTAGCAGAAAGGTTTCGGATTAATATGTGGCAATACTGATCCAAAGCCACTGTTCACTTTGATTTACAAACCGTCACGACTCATCCAAAATCCAAGCATCAAAGCTATCGTTTATCCTGGAATTCCGCCTGTCAGACTCATTGAAATCAACATACATTCACGAATTATTTAATCCGATAACCAAGTGCAAAGGTCACCGCTCTTATTTACGCTGCTGATTTTTCGGGCGAATTTAGCCAATGTGACGTATACGAGAATTAACGGAAAAGTAAAAATTGATCACGGCATCACTAAACAAGGAGAAAGAGTAGCAGCCAATGGCGAGAGTCGGTAAAGTCTAAGGAACGCGTGCATACGAGTGAACGGTCGGCGCGCGACTGAACGTTTGAAAAGCAACCGACGCGTGGCGTCGCGCACGCACGCTCGAACCTCGCGCCGCTCAACCGCTCAGCCACACTCACCGAGCACTCGGCCAATCCTGAATCTGCGGTTCAATTTGTGCTTTTCATTTGAGTTTCAAACCTTTGAAAATTGGAGGCTCCGAAGGAGATGCACTTATAAGCCACTTCGACATATCTGACACTACGAACTCTTGACTGCTACCCTTTGCCAATCCACACCGAGAGCCATGCCTATGCTGAACTGACAGTTTCTTCTCGACTTTCGAAACGACTCCGAGGATAGATAAAAGTCAGTGGCCAGAAAGCACCCTTGTGTGAAAAGGGCGCTGGGCTCCTTAGTTCAGCTCGGATCATCATTCCCCACCTATACACAGCTGTATGGAATTTTCCCCGTGAAACTTTTAAGGCTGGTAACGCAACTGACTTTAACCGGTAATGCAGTAATTTTTTCTTCCTCTCCCTCCGCCGTTTTTTTTTTCGACTCTCAGCCTCCTCTTGACGCTACTGAAATGTTCAATGATTGAAAAGTTTGATTACGCGCGTTCTAGCACCTATTGAAAGTTTTGCTGAAAAAACAAAATCCACCCCTGCCATTCAACAGATTGCGCTGCCACGCTGATTGTACTTGGGGAATTCTGATACGAAGGTAAAAAAAAAGTTGTTCGAAACTACCGCAAATATGTCACGGACTCGATCCATTAGCCTAATTAATTTCATTTGGAAAGAGGCCACTCGAGAGCAACGTTAAAAAAAAAAGAAAACCTCGAACCTTGCTTGTGCATCGTAGTTGGGTTCATCATACCAGTAGCGTGGGTTAACGGAATTACTGTCTGCCATGGGGGCCATGTGCAACTGAAATTCAAGCATTCGACCATTTAGCCATTCAGCCAGCGAGGCATTCAAGCATTCGGAGTCCACAAGAACTGCCCAAAAATACTCCTGCCTGGGCGTCTGTTTCAGATAGCGACTACCACACCACCGTAATACTTGCAGCTTAATTTTATTTATCCGGCAGAGCGACATCATCGCGAGACGCCGCCATCTTGAATACAAAAGCTTTACCAATGATAACCTTCAGGATGATTTATGGGAAATGCTATAATCTACTTTAGTATTATATACCGTTCCCCCCCCCCTCCCTCCCCCTCTCTCTCTTCCGACACCCATGTACTCCTATAACCCTTGTTACTCATTTAACAGAAAATCTCTTGTCTCTCGTTAAATTTCATCATATTTACGAACGCGCTTGTTTAACCCGGCATATTGTAATTATCCACAGTTCGTTCGAGCGGGAAAAAATAATTCGAGGATTTAATTCGCTTCGCGTGACACGTCCTTGAAATTGCCTCGCGCTGTCCAAAACGATTCCCGACTCGATCAGTCCTTCCCACCTTTTGGACACTCGAACGCTCCGTTAAAATATCATTAATCAAACTGTCCTCTTTCATACATTTTTTCCTCCCTACCAAAGCTTCCCACCACAGAGCCAATTCGAATAGCGCGCCAGCCAGGAGCGAACGAACTTTCCTGACGACGGCTTAAAATTTGACGTGCCATCTTCTTCGGTGGTAACGAAAAAAGAGCTTTGCACAAAAAAAAGCGAACCAAAAAAAGTATAAAAAGTATTAAAGAATTAACTAAAATTGAAAAAATTTTTTATCCGCATATTAAACTTTCTCAGACTAGACACAGAACAATGGTCCAGCCGTTAAACGCATCTTGCACAATGTACGTGGCTGGGAGCAACATCAGACGGGGGACCGACTCTTGTATCTTTTACTTAATTAATTCGTTCTTCTTCTCCGCTTAATTAGATTCCTACCACAGTACAACGAGTGGGTCTCGTAAAAGCCAGTCCAACTGTACAGTCAACGACATCAATAATCTCACAGCTATTGGATATGAAATATGAAAAATTTAACGCATCAAACCATTAATAGAAATTTCCGTGATAACATAAACCAAGTAACGATCGCTTGTCAAAAAATTAATAAATTTTCTCCGATCTCCTTTCTCGCGTCAAGATGTTCGTAAAGTAGAAAAATCTTTAGTTTCAGTCATCGAGCAGAGCGAGAACTACGGTAAAATAATCCGCTGCGTCTATTTTGGAGATTGCAGCAGCATAAACTCCGTACAAGAAGCATTTGTAAACACGTGAACTAAGAACGAAGAAGGAAACGGAAGTGGCGACTCCTGGGAGCCCTCTGGCTTCAAAGGAAACTATGCTCGAATTACCGAACCCATGATAAACTTTCGATCCGATTGACTCGCCTAAACAATCCAGACGGGCGCTCGGACTTTTATTCTTACGTTTTATAATCAATTCAAATTTTACATTCATTTATTTACACTGTCGTTTCACACCTGGATGTCACTTTTGCAGTTGCTTCTTGAACGAGTCACGTGACAGGAGCCATCGGGGTCCTGGGGGAATTTCTGGATGTCGTAAATAAAGAGGGAGGATGAGGTTAGCCAACCAAAGCGAGAACGTATTTCTGGTGGTTAACCTGATATTTTTTAAAAACACACGGAATGTACCTTTACGGTACACAGTTTGATATATATATATATATATATATATATATTTCTTATAGTTTTGCTATAGAGAAATTTAGCTTTTTTGTCTCTACTATAAAAGTAAAATTCTCTGCAAGTTTGGCACATACGCTCAGCCAAGGTATTTCAACTTTATTACACGTACCGTATGCATCGGGGCTTAGTTCAATTACCTCAATTGGCCCAACTGCGGACGCTCGGAGGAAACGCGAGGAACCCGCTGTCTCCATGTTTCAAAAAGTTTTACGGTTCACGCGAAACTTTGCAATGCATGCAATGTCATTTGCATCTTCCATGCGTATAGGAGAGTCTCTTCGTTTTCCACGTGGCTTCTCGGATGATGTCTGTACAGGAGGATTCGAGAAGCAAAGCGTTTACGTTAATTCCAACTGTAACGTAAGAGTCGCTGGCAGAGTTAAAAAGAAATAATATACGAAAACAGTGAGAAATCCAATCAAAAATTATTAATTAACCTGAAAAACTTATCTGTATCCCAAATTCCTACGTACCACGGATCAGAACCTTCGAACAGTTCAAATTTGACTTACAATTTCAGATCCTATCGCATGTGTCACAGTGGAGTAAAACCTAGTACAAAGTTGGTCAACTGATTTATTATATTTCTGGCCAGTGTCCAGTTTCACTTGGGGCAACCGTAATTAACTAGCAATAAAATTGACCCAAGAAGAGTCGTAAGATGTAACCGAGAAAGGGTGGGAAAAAAAAGCGAACCGACTCGGTTAAGCTCGCCGACTTTATTTCCCGGCTGGATGATAATTCGCTTTCTGCGCATGCGCAGGGGTTTGAATATTTTATATGAAATACAGAACAAGAAGTGACGCACGGGAAGGTATAACTAAGTAGGGAATGACAGAGCGAAAACAAACGAAAAAAAAATATATGGAACGTGAAAATACGAAAAAAAAAAAAACACACTGAAGAGTGTAATAAGGAGTCGTAAGTCGTGAGTATTGCCAAGCGTAACGGGAAAACGGGGGTTACAAAGATTTGTGTTCGAGTGGGGTAGGAATCCTAGAGATTTCGAATTACGGGGTGGAATGCAATTTGAAGTATAGATATAGATATTAAAGCCAGTCCAATGGAAGGTTCGTGTTTTCCGAAATTCCTCGACGATGCAAATTAGTTTGGCGACTTCGCTGCGACGGTTGAATGAGAAAAAAAAATTAAAAAAAAAATAAACTGACTGAATTGGAATTTAGAAAGTAATTCGAAGTAGAAAAAAATGAGTGGGAGGGGCATTATACGGAAGTTGAAATTGGAGAGAGACTCTCTCTTGTCATTTCGTGGGAATTGAGAGAGCGAGAGTGGGAGAAAGAGGTAACGCTATGGAATTGGCCATTTTGAAATACTCCCAAGCAGTCATTGTTTGATAGTATAGTTGAGGCCTAAGGAAAGCATTACAATTCTCCGTGTATTTATCACGGCCGGTTATGACGTAAAGTAATGGGGACGGGTTCCATTAGATAAATTACATTTTTTATCTTCTTTTGGCAGTTCGGTTCAGAAGGGGCTGCTCGACCTTCATCAATACACTAGCTCGGCCGTCCATCTTGTTCATAATAAATTATGCCCGGAAATGTTGCAGATCGTTCACCCCCTCCCCCCCCCCCTCGAGCTCAGGCG
The DNA here is from genome assembly GCA_031762395.1 of Calameuta pygmaea. Lineage (NCBI taxonomy): Eukaryota > Metazoa > Arthropoda > Insecta > Hymenoptera > Cephidae > Calameuta > Calameuta pygmaea. The sequence continues at coordinate 1,059,426 of JASANN010000384.1, read as the reverse complement.
CGTTTTGAATTTTCTACTGGCTAATGGAAAAAGTCTAAATTAGACGTTAAAAGAGTATCGATCACAAGAAACGTGTCATGGAAAGACCAGATTTAAAAAAAAAAAAAATTTCAACCCCTTCGGAAATTTCATTAATCACCTATTTCATATCGACTACCCTGTACATCGCTATAGTAAATTCCAAAGAGTTCACGTAGTCCCATGCACTCGAAATCATTGGAGGGATGCAAAATCGCTGCTTGCCAAAGTGCATCACTGATAGGACGTTCGATTCGCGAAATCTACGACGTGAGGCGTTTTCGCGAAATTAGCCAATGGTTATGCAACGGCTCGTTAAAGCGTTTCATTTTATAAAGGATAAACGTTCATGATTTCATGAATTACAGCGAGGACCGACTGCGGCTGCAACACACTCGATATTTATTCATTATCCGTTCAAGTGCATTCATCGGCGTGCCATTACGTAATGCTGATGGACGCAATCATAAAACCCAGCTAAAACCTGTTTTCGTCCAAAAACACACGAAACCATGAATCAATATAATTATTTTCCAATAAATATAATTTCCGTCAAACCCCTACCCTGTGGACGGTCCGGAAGTGCCATTTAATTTTGCTAGCCAAAATTTCAAATTTTATCTCCCCCTCGTCACCCAAATTCATTTTAACCCAAAAATTCACGTTTCGCGTCGTCATCGATACGCGGATAATCTTGCACTTTGACCTTCGTCGGATTCATCGTTTCGGCTTATCCCCTCCAGCTGTATCTTGAATGATATATCGATTAGCAATAAGACCCTACGGTGTTTCCAACTCTCGTGTCAAATGCGACTTACTGTTAGCGCTTGACTCACTCGCCAATAATCGCGAATGCGCGATAAGAGTTGTCGATGAAAACGAGAAAACTTTATTTTATGGTAGGAAGTAAACGGGAGAGGGGAGCCGGATCGGGGGGGGGGGGGGTGCAGAGGGGGTGTTACGTGAGACACACCAAGGATTAACGGGATTAGAGGATTTCCAGTTGAAACTTTCCTATTCATTGACTCGCCACACTATTCGGTGGTCTGTGAATTTTCCTCGGTGTGGTTCGTGCGGTTAAAGGGGTTAACGTATGTCGTGCGAGCAGCGGTAAAAATCGTATGACGTTACAGATCTCCTAGAACTTTTTAGAATCGAGTATACATACCTATACCTTAAACCAGTACGATAATATTAAAGTCTTTAGTAATCTGAAGACCACGAGCGAGAGGCACTTCTGGCTTCTGCCTTTTGGCTTCTGGTGCTGCTGCTGCTGTATCTTCTATTTTTACCCTCCTTTACAGGGGAGAGATTTAAGGGAGAGTTGGATAACGTTAACTCACGTACCTTGTATACTCTGTTAGTGCTTTCTAACGGCGTTTGTTTGTTGGCTCTTTGCTCTCGTATATTTAAATATTGCTACCAGCGATTCCAGCGACTCTTTCCTGCCTTTGATTCTCGAGCTTATCCACCCCCCGAGACTTTTTGCCTTGGACCACCGTGGATGATTTTTCAATTCGAGATGCATACAGAAAAATACGTTTGATCCCAAAGGGCATTTTTTGAAAAAATATACTATCGGCTGGTAGCCCAAATCATAGAGGTCAAAAGTTAATTTTTTTTCTCCAATGATCTAACTCGGTTATTTTTACTTCTCTCCTGACCTTCCAGCATCCACTTAATCAACCCTGTACTCAAGTCACTCTCTCAGCACCAGCCTGGACCCACCCCTTGGAATCCTTGGAATTAGCCTAATCAGAGAGGATGCTAAATTTGCAAGCTTACGAGACGACTCACTAATAATTGGCTTAATGATTCAACCTGAAACCGACGCTTCGACGCTTGGCGTCTACTTTACTTGCTCCTTTGCCTGCCGCTTCCTACGGATCAGCCTAATTACCCCAGTTTCTCTTCGAGACTTTCCAGCGTAGTGACTTCGGGAAGTCGTATTCTTGGATTTGAAAATTAATTTTTTTCATTCGAATTCTAACTCGAAAATCGATAAAGTGAAAGCGAAATACTGGATAAATTTGAGAAACGGCAAGTTCAGTGAGAGAAGAAGGGGAAAAAAATTCCGTCAGAATATTTTTTAGTAACGAGGTAAAAATAATAGTGCCGAGGGCAATCTGTGTTATGGGACTTCATTCCGTACACGTGCAACGTTATAATACTTATAATAGATGTACATACGTGTATGTACCTTAAAGTCCATTGCTTGGATGGTGACTGTGTATGGAGCGTTGCTTTCTAATTACATCCCTTAATTGAGCAATGAGCTTGTAAAAAGAAATTTCTCACCTCCCAAGTGTGTAATACCCCACAATTTTTCTGCACCCTCCTTGCATTTTTATAACAGACCACCTCGTTGTCTACTTCAAAATTTATTTATCAAATTCTTTTTTTTTCACGCCACCAGCAGATTAGACACCTAAGGAAGACTTTGCTCTTTCGCTCAAAGTCCTATGATAACAGGGGTAGCACGAAAAGCACACAGCAGTGATGCACGTGATGAATACATATAGTCTGATGATAGAAGGAATAGGATGAACCTAGGGCCAGGGGGTGGCAAAGGGGTCGCTTGATTTTTGCAGCTCTGAAACCCCTCAGGTAACGCGTCACTCGCCTCGACATTGTTTTGTCATGATGCAATCAGCTCGAACCTCCCTTATCTCTCAACCCTGTCTGCAAGGGAGGATCAAAATAGTTGATAAAAAAAATACACACACATCCGGCATATTTCATTAACCAGCCCCAAAGTGTTTTCGATGAAACTTTGAAAAAGGCTTTTAATGCAATAACATTCCCATAGCTCTGGCAACTAGAAGCCTACGCAGAAAAGGGGTGACAGATTTTTTACCCCAATGGACCGAAAAAAAAAAAGGTGACTACCGGTCAAGCATACTGATACCCATCTCCGCGTGACTCCCTTCCGGTCGGTAAAAAACATCGTTCACAGTGAGGGTTGGCAAGAAGGGGTTGGTCAAATAAACTAAATCAAAGAGCAATCTGTTCTTGTCGCGTTTGCAGAAGCAAAGGTCACGTAAGGTTCATTTGAACGCTGTAAAACAAATATTTATCCACCTCTGATCTTGCATCTATGATTACCTCATTGGTCCATGTCAGAGATGCTGGTTGCTAAGGTAACTGTATAGAAATACGTAGCGATCGAAACCACCGATAGACTCGGTGACCAAGGAGCATAATTTAAAACAAAATTATCAAAATTTAAGTCACAGTCGTTCCTGGGTACTGGGGGGGGGGGGGGGGGGATTTGATCTTGTCAAAATGAACTTCGGCAAATCACGCAACCTTATCCGCTCAAAGGATTTCCATGTGACGTTCGAGCGTCGCCAAGATGCGGTAAAGTGAATTCTTAATTAAGGCTGTAAATAAAGTGCTGGCTGGATGGTTGTCCGGGCTATAATATGCACCCCTGCGCCATGCTTATTAATTCATTAGAAGGTAGAAAGTAGAGCCAAGATGGATGGCTTGCATGGGGTGGCATATTCATTAACGAGCCAATCTGATATAGTTGTTTGCATTCATCTTAGGATATGCTTCTAAGTGTTTACGTTAGACAGGCTCAGTGCGTCACTTGAATTTTCCTTATGAATAATGCGGCCACGTGTCCATGATAAGAGCGAGAGTGAATTTGATGGGTTGGGGTAGAATTTATAAAATTATCAAAAATAACCTGGGAGTTCATTGGCATGAATTTTAATTTTTTTCCGTCTACTCACTGCCGAGCTCACAGGCGTCGCTACGCAGACCTAGTCCAGGTTGAAAGCTCCCGAGATAATAAAACTTACTGGAATTACTTGATTCGACCTTCTTTTTTTACTGTTAACTTCAAAGTGGGTAACCATTTTTCAAATTGCTCCTCGTAAGCGCATACCGTTACCAATACACTCCTATGTGCTATCCGTGTTGTTGGTCCACCGAGTAAAATAATATATCGGGAAATTAGTCCGGTGTGGCCAGCATTATTGGAACCGATTCGTCGAGCCTTTTCTGCTATACCGAACATGATGTACAAGACTTGCCGCTTTAAGGGCTGAAACCAAGCGAAAATTGAGTACCCCTATAGCCTGGGCTGCCAGGCCAGAAGAATCGTTTCGAATCAGTCAGACCCCTCGGAGTAACATTATTCTCCGTGTAAAAGTCTAATCCACTTTTTCTGTAGAAACACCCCTTGCTATTAACCTTAACGAAGCACGTACATATTATCGTGATAGGTTAATTAAAAAAATATTATTTTCCATTCGAGTCATTCGACATCGAGTACCCAGTGAAGCTCCAGATTCCAAATATAACCACGATTAATTAAATATTATCCAACCCGATAAGATAAGACCAAGCAAAGTTCAATTCAATTAAAAGAAAAATTAAACTCTCCGAGATCCCTGTGATAATAATTAAAAAATTTTTAATCTATAAAAAGATCATCTTGATCTTCTATTAATTTTTTTTAAACTATCAAAATCATCCCTCAATTGGAAGCGTATCGAGAACTTGACGGTATGTCGGCTCGGATCTTCCGCAACCCCCCCCCCCCGTCACCCCCTAGCGTCCCTGGCAATTCTTCGCGTAACCTGTCTCGGATAATTCTAGTCTGGATTATGCAACCTCTTGCATAGGTATCACTTATCTGCATAAGAAATTGATGAAGAATTATA
>JASANN010000384.1:1030042-1054632 GCA_031762395.1 Calameuta pygmaea | reverse complement strand
GTCGGCACGTATCTGCCGCAACCCCCCCCCCCCCCCCCCCCGATTCACCAATTTAACTCGTACCCGTCCTACCGGAAGTTTCCCTCTAGGAAACCTTACAGCTCGAATGTACAAACCCACACAGTCTCTTTCTCTAGGTTGGCCCAACTTATGCTCTCATTGGTGCTTCTTCCTGGTTCCCGATGCTGCCAACTACTTTGGTCTTTAGACACCGAGAGAACCGGGTAACTATGTACGTACCGGCAGTATATATATATATATCACAGGCTTACGTCCTACGTACCATAAGCGTAACCAGCATCACCTAGAGTATCCTAAAGCTACGTCACTTCCTTCTCCAAGAGAATCATGACGCACGACACCGTGACACGTAACGTGCGCTGTGCTCACATATGCGTGAAGACATGAGGCCGATAGCTGACGACCTAGCTCTACCTGAAGATCTAGGTGCCCTAGCCCCAGAGGTTAGACTTGGATGGGAAGCAAAGTCTTCCAGAATGATAAAAAAAAGTCCGAAGGGCGGGGGGGGGGGGTGAAATGCTGGAACTTGGATATGTGAATGAGGGTTGCAAGGGGAAACAGGGGGGATGCCTATTCAATAGCAGTGTCCATAGAGGATTTCGTGAAGTGACCTTGAAAAAGGAATATAAGGATGATAGATAAAGAGCAGGAGGCAGCGAACGGGGCGAAGAGCCGGAAGTGCCGAAGACCAAGTGCGGTGACGCTACGGAAGTCATGTATCTATGATTGATGAGGGTCAATAATTTCGTTCCAAAGACGTATATGGATAAGCTATAGGAATGTTCCCCTGTCGTAAAAGTAATACTCCGTCACGGTTGGCCATGATACTCATTTGGAACTTCCGGTCAAAGAATTTTGATATTCCCTTGTTGTTGTATGATAAACAAAAGTTTATTGCAGTCCATGCACGGTGCGCGTGTAGTAGAATGTCGTGGGGGAGGTAACTACGGAGATAAGGGTGAACGAAGGTTTTAAATTTAAAGCCCGGAGTAATTGAAGCAAACTGCCTGGTAGTTAATCGGTTCAGCTTTTTCTCCACTTCCGGTTTGACGGTACTACGGCTGGGCGTTCAGGAAGACCGAGGTAGGACATATCCACTACTCGTTTACCCGAATGCTTCGGATCCGATTAAGATCGTGCAATTTTAAGGGAGGAAAACTTGTTAGGAGAGTCTCCTTATTTTTTTTTACCGAGCTTGTTTCTTTCTGCCGTTTTATATACTTTTTCTTATTCCCTCTCGTGGCTGACCTCTTCCTGACTCCTCGCTAGGCTACCCTTTGAATATTCCGTTAGAAGTGGGAAAGAAAAAAAAGGGGGTGGGACTTTTGTGCGAATCCAGTGGAAAAGGTTCGAGGTTGATATCGGCTGAATGAGAAGTTAGGGGTGGAGAGTAAAAGCCATATAGCTATTGGATATGAATATATAACGTTATATATACAGGATCTAAGTAACACTGTATATACTGATAGCAGCAGTAAGGGTGAATAGAGGTTTACCACTACGATCATATAAATATATTTCTTCCACAATGCAAATCTCACGTATGGGACGTGAGGGGGATTTTGGGTGGTGGAAAAATTTTGAAAATTTCTATCTTTACTTTTAAGAAATTATTCAATGACAACGAATGACAGCCACCCTTCTTAAGGAGCAACAGACTAAGTTCAGGCGACGGCGACGGTGGATTAATGATCGTTAATTAAACTCTGAGGGAAGATTGATTAATGGTCCGAGGGGAGGTGGGGAGGTGAAGGACGATAAAGGGGCGAATAAATGAAAAAAGAAAGGGAGAATAGACCTTTGGGATGGTTTGAAATTTGGGTCGAGACGAGGCTAGTTAACATCCCTACGTAAGTAGGGGGCACCCGCCCCCCCCCCCTGTTCCCCCTCCCGACAGTCAGGGTTGACGAACCAAAGAAACGTCTGGATATCATCAAAGCGCGTGTCCTTTAAGAAGTCAGCCGCTCTTCGCCCTGCCTTTTCGAATGAGTCCCTTGTTTCGGGCGTGTCCCTCTAACTCAACCTAACAAGGCCCTTCGCTTCAGAGAAGCTTAAAAGGTTCGGGGCCATTTCAGTCATTTTTTTTATATCTTTTTCATATACTACAGTCACTGTGTCAGTCCGACAGTAGTGCGATAATACCAAGACACTGCGCTAAGAATTACTCGTGAGATAAGATTGCCAGAGGTTATGGGATTTTCTTCGTTCGGTAGGCCTAAAGAAAATTAAAAAAAAAAAGTTTGAAGATTCAAATTTGTTTTTTCGAGGATTTTCCAAATTTTCGAATCATTGTCAAATTTGTTGTCTGTTAAATTTATACGTATCCGCGTAAGATAAAGAAAGGAAAGAAAAACAAAATTTGGTATCCATATAGGAAATGTCGATTTATCAATTTCGAGGGCGAAGGGATCAGCCCCCCTTTGTGTTATTCGTCTATTGGATTTACTCAGCTGAAAGGGAGTGACTGATATTGCGTAATGCAACCGATGCCCATAAGCAGCCACGCTCGAAATCCAGCTGGAATTTAAGATCAAAAAGAAATCCGAAATGACAACGATCAGTTATAATCTTCCGAAAAGAGCAAGCTCACGTGAAAAACCCGACGCAAACTGACAAACAAGTATATTTCAAAGAACGAGAAGCGAGGGCTGGAAAATCATCGTTGGAACAGTGAAAGAGAAGATAAGAGGACGCCTCTAGGGTAGGAGCGAGTAGACGAGGGAAAAGAAAAAGAGAGAGAGAGAGAGAGAAGGAGGGAAAAGGAGATGAGAGTATGATCCCGAAAATGGTGTAGAGACTAAACAAAAGTTAAAAGATGTAAATTGGTACAGCGTTGCTTCATTTAGAAAATTATTTCCGAGGCCGCAGTGGATTTTCGTGTTGCTATTTATCCTCGAAGACATAGATCTTCTTTCTAATTGTCAGAGATACCAAAATTCACTGGTCAGGAGCAAAAGCACTTTTTGCACGTAACAAGCTCCACGGGTAAGAAAATAATAATAAAATTAATGGCCGATCACGATTAATCGACGAAGTGAGAAATATTTGGAAAAAAAAAAATAATAAAAGCAAATAAAATCTTGCTTAATCGTCCTGACTGTCAACCATTTTTCTTCGGGTCGGTATAACCAGCGTTTTTAAATGTCGCCAACTTCGCTCCCTCGCGAACTTCTGGTCTTTCGAGAAAATCGAAGAGAAGACACGAGCCCGGAACGACCCTCGTGAATAATATTTCACCCTTAAGTCTTCACTTTTGGTGGGACGTGAAATACGACGCGCGTTTAACTTCAGTGTCGCGCACGTAAAACGTCAACGTGTACGTAAAGACGCATTAGAAACTCTGCCTTTAGGAAAATCCCGGTATGGCTGCCAACTGCAAAAAAAAATCTACGTATCTTGCTTCCTGATGTTTTTTTTTATCGTTCGACTGCCGATGAGGAGATACTGAAAAAAATATTTTTTTTTTAGTGTACATCTTACCGATTGATGTGGTCAAAGCCATTTGATCGGGATGAAAGGAATCTGAATAGATCTAGGGTCTCGCGGAGCGAGGACGTATCCCATTTGAATCCTGCCGGTATAAAAATAAATATATAAAATTTGTCTCTGGTCATACCTTCCATTATGGAAGCCCTGATGACTATTAGGGTCAGCAAATTTCACACAGAGCCAAAAATATTTATTTTATCCCTTTTTCCCTCATTCGATAAAATTCACTTTCCAGCGAGTCAGGGATGTCGAAATTTTTCGATCAGGATTTTTGAAGGAACACGCAGCTGTCCTTGACCCGAATGAAATTTAAGTGCACCTAAGGGACCCCTATTATGCAAATGCATAGGTCGAGTGACCACGTGACTGTCTACCCATGAGCGCCACTTTTTCCCAGGTCTTCGTTTACACGCGGGGTCCAAAAACCAAGCAAGAGAGTTGTCGTTTCCAAAAAAAAAAATGCTCAAATTCCGTTCATGATGCTAAAAATGATATTAAAAATTTCCAAAAAAAAATCTGTAGGTCAGGCGTGCAAAATGGTCAAATGATAAGACTGAAGTGAACTGCAGTAGTTAGATTGACACGTTAGCTTGACTGTACTTGACGGTTATCACTGTGCGCCTAGCATTGTTTTTAATTCCTCCTTTTCTGAGCCTCTCGGCGCCATCTTACTTCTCAGAATGAAGACTATCGTTGAGACTCTTATCCTTTGAAAATCTCTCACCACGTATGCATTTACTGCCTGAAGACGATGACGTCGACAATTGGCACGCGATGCACATGCAGCAAAGCGCACCGAATCGTGGCAACTTCAGACGCCTTGAGAAAGCAAATGACGTAGTTGAATTTTACCATGTGCAGCTCTTGCAGTCACCTTTAATTTATCATGGCTGACGATAATTTAAAGAATTTTGAAAAAAAAAATACATTTTGTATTATCAGTATGAAATTTTTTAATTACGTTTATCGAACAGATCTACAGTGCAATTCTTTACTTTATCCTCTATTATGACCAGGATTTCAGTCAAGAGTGGAATTCATCCTCGATAATGGAATTTTTAGGTCCAAAATGAAATTCGAATTAAAAATAACTTTTATCAAATTATCACAATTAATATCAAATTTGTTAAGTCTTTGTCACGCGTATAGTGTAACAAGACGCGAATCGAAATTAATCCTAAGGTTTAAAGCGACGTACTAAACGTTTAGGAAAGTACAGAAGCAAAGGGTGATGGGTTGGCTGATGTGTGAGAGGCAAGGGGGGGGAGCGAATCCGCCGGAAATGGAAACTTGAGACACGTCACATCGGATGGAGTTGAGCGTTGAGGGTGCGAGAACTTACGGGGACTTGGAAGGGCCTGGCTGGAGGGTAGGGACCGTCCGTAAGGACGTCTCCTTATGAAAGGTTAAAGGGACAGACTGAGCCCCAGGAATTTCCAGCAACTCGCGCGAGTAGGTAATCGCCCCCTTCTGCCCCTTGAGATCTTCGGGCTTTGTTTCCGTTTGAGCCTCAAAGAGCAGCAATTCGCATTAGGAACTTAAGGAAAACATCGTCTATTTCTTGAATTTTCGAGAATAGGCTTAACAAGCTACGCTTCGCTCCCTTGACAAAGGTAAATATTAATTCTTATTGTAAAACAAAAATTTTCTAGTCGATACATTGTATTTGGTAAATCTTTCTTGATAAAACATTATTATTATTGTGAAATTTCAAAGGACAAATTCAAAATACCTCGAATACTCGTGTCTTGGAAAAATTTTAAATAGACACCCCTAGGTCAAGCTGACAATTAGCCATGTGGGTAGGACCGTCAAGATAGAGGAGAGAGGCAGCCGAGAATATCCAAACAAATGAACTGTCAGGCGAGGAAGAGCGGAGTGCAGGGAGGGGACGGGGGGGAGCAGGGAAATTAAATGGAAAATGAAGATTTCTGAGAAAATTCCCAAAAAAGAGACACCACGTGGACGTACGAATTACAATACTTTCGAGAGTCCCGACTGAGATATGATCTATGACATATTCGTATACGACTCGGGACACGAGACAACGTCTGGATTTGCGAATTTCCCTAAAACGCGTGGGAGCATCACAGAAGGAATAAGAGCGAGAGAGAGAAAAGATTTTACGAATCAGAATCCACGCGTTTTACCGGTAGGAAGTTTCGTGTCTATTTTTTTTGCAAAATCGCAAAAACGAAAAACTTTCTGAACACATGGTCAGCCGAAAGTTCGAATTCCTCCTTCGTCACTAGCCGGATCCTGCGTATATTCTGTCAACGGGTCGAAGACGCAGAAACAAGAAGGAAGGACAATGGCAGGAAGGAAAGTTGTAAATGCGCGAAAGTGCGAAGTTGGAACCAACAGAGCCGAGCCTTCGTCGGCTAATGAAAATTTCGAAGTTTCGTCACGATTTAAGAAAGGTGCGATGTATTTCGCAAGTGCAAAAATAATTTTTATATCAAAAAAATAATAATAATAATTTGCCGATCTACAGTCTCCAACTCCGTAACACGTGACTCGTAACGCTCAGCTGACTGCGAGCAAGAGAATTCTCGCTATAGCCATGAATATACATATATCTATATAAAGTGACATTTAAACCTATATTTATCATCCCGTGCAATTTCACGGGATCTTATTCCCTTTCTTCTTCGTTATCTTCATCCTCGTCATCGGCGTCGTCGACGTCGTCGACGTCCAGTACCTTGACGACGCCGACCCTCCTAGGTCATGAATAAAAGATCCTTCACGTTGTCGCCTTTATTTTATCTCACGTCCCGCGGCGACCCCTGACCCCGCAGCTTCTTTTCTCTGCTTAAGATTCGAATTCGTTAAGGAACACGTTGATCACTGTTATTGTTCGTCGATGCGTATTTCCAAAGATTGAAACTTGCGCGTCTGTGCGATTCGGTCGCATTACGATTCCCTATTCGATTCCACAAATGTTTCCCCTTGATTCGCCGACGGAAAGAACTCTTTGCCCTCTTTCGGTACAGTCCTTGTTAAAAGCCCATTGTACTCTGGAGTAACTTTCAGGAGCCCGTTAACCAGCAGCGAAAGTCCTTCCTCTCTAATTTCTTTGTACCTTCTCTTGGCTTATCACTCGATCCTTGACACTCAGCCTTTTTCATACGTGAACGGTTTACGCGTGCGCAGCTACTTCTGCGCAGGTAGCAATCTACTCACCGTCAGCCTCGCGTCCTCTGGCTCTTGAGTCAACAGCAATTGCGATAAGAGAAATGTGCGTGAAGTCAGTCAAAAGAACGGAAATCGAATTTTTCCACTATCACTGACTCCATATACATATACAGTATATAATACTAACCCTTTGTCCAGACTGTGGGTTCATTCCACACGGCTCCTCTCGATCTTACCATAATTATCTCAAGGTACAATATCGCTATCCTCCATCTGGAACTTTTGAAATTATTAATAAAAATCGTTCCTATCCTCCCGCCAGTTTTTCAAGCCTTCGCAAGGTCATCGCATCGAGATGCCACTCGCTGACGGAAGTGGCGCCCTCGTAAATCACGTGAACTAACCGTTGCATTCGAAAGAAGGGAAACACTCCGAATGATTAAGAGCGGGCAAACGACTTTGAGGATTCCTTCGGATAGGAATTATTTTGTCGTCGGGAAGCGTCGACGGTGCCGTCGGCGAGTCAGTTAAACGTCCGTCACGATTAACGAGCTTGAATACGTGAAGTTGTCGGCGGATCGTCGAATTGCTTTGAATTCGTGGAAAGCCGGGAGACGCGTTAGGGAATATTGAAGATAGTCAATTTTAACGTTCCAACGTAGCTCGCGAACCGGAAGGAACGATCAGGGAGCGAAAGAGAGAGGGGAGGGTTCCTTTACGAAGACACGAAACAGGAAGTTCGGATTTGAAACAAAAGCCAGTATACTCTCTCGTGCTTGTCTGGCTGACTGCCTGGCTTGTTAAGAGGAAGACAAAAAAAAGAGAGGGGGTGGAAGGAGGACTCGTTAAACTCCCTTCTGACTTATAGCTGCACTAGGATAACGTGGACAAAAAATCATGACTGGGTGTCAGGAAATTATTATACCATTTGTTTCATATCCAAATGAAAGCAGCGGCGATGGGGAAGAAAAAAGAAAAAGGATCAAAGTAGGCGGAGATTCTTTCGTGGAAAGAGGATAGAGCGACAGTGGGGAAGAAACGAGGCTTAAGGCTTCGTCGCTTGTTACTTGGGAAAGAGGGTTGGAGACGGTTCTGCTGTTATGAGTTATGTGAAACATGTTGTCTGCATTTCTCACTATTAACCCCCCCCCCCCCCACCCTCCTCTCGAAATCAATTTTTAACTTTGACAATTTTTTTTTTTCATTCACTAAATCGGTTAAAGATCTGGGATAAGGAGGTTGTTAGGGAGTCGAGAAATATCTTGAAGGATCTTGAAAAAAAAAGCTTTTTATCGCAAGTCAAACAATTCCTCGAATCATAAAGAACAATTCATTGAAGATTATCTTTATTTTTTTATCGACCGTCTTTTATTCTCCTGTTATCACTGGGACTTTTTTTCCCTCGTTACTTTGTCTTCTCTTCTTACTCTTCAGGATCTATTCGTGACCCCCCCCCCCCCCCTGTATAAGTCTATATAGGAATACGAAAAAAAAGAGAATCATAAAAATAAAGTAACAAATAGGTAATCGGAGAAGAGAGAAGAAAATCACAGCAAAGATAAGTACCAATTAATATATTTATTCACATACATATATACACACTGATTTATCATTAATTATCATTGGGTCATAAGTCGATCGTCGTGAACGAATAAAATCATCATTATGTAGACAAAGAGAGAAGTTTTACGTTCGTATAAGAGAGCACAAAATCCTTTCTCGGATTGGAGAGTAAAAAGATAAAAAGGTAACATTATTTCCGTCTGAGAAAAAGGAGACTTTCTTCGTGCTGAAATACAACTGAATCAACGAGACAGACGACACGATAATATTCCGGGCGCATTAGTCCAAATTACAAGTAGCTGGTCTGGTTCGTTTCCAGAGCATAAAATCGAATAGGCACCCCCATACCGTGATCCCCAAAGGGGAACCAAGTGGAAAGATGCCCCCATAATAAAGCAATGTACTTACCCATAGCTCATAAATTTATAGGATCGTATTAGGAATTGTATTAGCTGAGTTCACCATTGATTGAGATATATTGAACAGACTTCCGCATTCGTTCCCAAACCCCCTTTCCTCCCGTTTATACCAGTCACCAGCATAATTCACGAAGCCAAATGCTAAAAAATGCATTCCCCATTCAGAATTTACCGACAATAAGAAAAAGCCTTCAAAGAACAAAAATAACACGTGAATAATAAAAAAAAAAATCGTGTGCTACGTGACAAATTTGTAGAATTGGCAGAAAAAGATTTTAGTTATTTATACACCTAACTAGACAAGTTAGATAGCAGGATACCCATTCATCCCGACTGCTACGAATTTCTTTGATCTTCCTCCGACGTAGAAGATGAAATTTAAGATCTTCCCGTATGATTTTACATAGTCGTAAAAAATATTTGTTTCGGCAATGCGAATTATTGGATTGAGTCAAGAGGGCGCAGTGGGAGGCGTTGAGCTTATAGAGAATTTATAAAAATCTCGAGAGATGCTGTCTGCTTTACTGGGGTAAACAAGGTCAATGAAGTCTATGGAGGTCAATGGAGTCTATGGAGGTCCATGGAGTCTCTGGGTTCTAAACACGTTAGAGGCTCCTACTACCCTCTGCATTATGAATCGTGAGAACGGTCATGGTTCCCTAGCTTTAAATCAGTCCTGTCCTTTCTCGCATTCTGAGCTCCGCCCAATTAGCCTACTATGCTCCGTGAACCTTTTCGGTCACGTGATTAAGAGTTAAAATTTGAGTATCTCGAGTCCTAGGTATTTAACGGTAGTCACTGATAGTCGTCAATTACTTCGGTTAGCCATTTATGCTATTTCACTGGCGGGGGTAGTCGGCAAAACAAGGGAGAGTCAATTGGTGGTGACAGTCATTACGTAACGGATTCTTCTTTGACCACGGATATGGATATCAGCTTTGGCATGGGTCATTGATACTTGGCGTTTTTCGAAATTTGAAAATCCGACAGGATTGTGCTTCTCGGTACAGTTGCAGTTCAGCCACCCTTAAAATTCTCCCAGGACGGCTTAGGACTTGAGCGACGGCCTGTGAAAATTTAAGGTATCGTGGTATCTATATAATAATAGCAGCAAGGAATATATACTGTGAAAGGTATATCTATATGATGGAATTTTAATAATTTTTTTTTTCACCGGCAAACTTCAGGTGGAAAAATATATTATAAAATGAAAAATGGTTGATAGATCATCTGGATGTTTTAATCTGAGAGTTACGAACATGCGAAATGACAGGTATATCGTGTATGTCTCAATGAAGAAATGGATACGATGTTCCGAGTGCGTCTTAAAGGGGAGGTCGTGAAATTTGATGAATTTTCTTTTTGTAAAAATAATATAACATTTTTGAATATTCTAACGACGAACTTCTTTGTCCTGTAGAGGACAAAGCATAAAGTTTCGTTGTTATTAGTTTCACTTGCTACCGGCTGTGTCTCTTTGGTATTCGAAATAAAAGTTAGGTCGGTGATAACTGATAAGAATAAAAGATTAAGTCGGTGTGGGAGATCGATGAAAAACAATGAAAGCAAAATCACAGAGTCAGAGCACGAAAACAAAAAAAGAACAGCCAGTCCACTTGTAGGGAAGGAAACTGTTGCATTAATATTTATTATTGATCCTTGGTTTTTGGTCCATCGGTGTACTCTACCCCAGCATCCTTTCGAAAGGGATCCTTTCGTTCGACTGGCACTTTCTACTCCCATAGCGTCGATCGAAACCTTATTTCTCTCTCTCTCTCTCTCCCCCTCTCTTCCCTTGAAATCCCTCTCCTTACATCTTCGATACCCCAATAGAAAAAGGTAACCCTTCTTAAAGAAATGGAAAGTTTGAGTCTTCGCTCGTAAGACACTTAAAGGGGTGTTTAGGGTCACGAAACTGGCTGCTCGTGATTACACAGTCGGAGATTGTCGAGGATTTAATAAAAATCTAGGAACGTACACGACGGCGAGTTAATAATTTTTAAGAAATTAAAAAAATTTTTTATGCCTTAAAAAAATCTCTATTCCTCGTTTACTCGATATTTGCTTCGTAAGATTCACGAGATTCCCGATAACGCAAAAATTCATCGGGTCACTGTAAACACTATGAAAGCGCATAAACGCTCTTGAACCCTTATCTCTTCGAGATGAATCTTTCCGAAAAGATGATTCTCCGCGTCATAACCTAAAAATCTTGAACGAATGTTTGCACAAGCAATTTTCTCCCCTGAGAAAAGTAATTGCAAGAGAACGGAGAAGGGAGGAACGAAAAAAATAAGAGGACCCAATTCATTCCCATCAAAACGTAACGAGTCAGGACCCCAGGACAAGATAAAAAATAATTACTAGATATCAGATACAAAACGACAATAATTTAGTTCCTAAACTTTTATCTGTTTGAGACATTTATTTGGAATTAGCGAAATAGTTCTTGAAAAGCCGAGAATAAGGGATATTTCACTTTTCGTTCTAATTAAAATATGCCCCAAAGTTCAAAACGCTCGATAGAGATAAGAATAGCGTGAACGAGGGAAAGAAGGAAGACAGAAAGAAAGGAACGAATCGAAGATAGAAAAGAGAGGCACAGCTACTCCTTAAGGATACTAGGTGCTTATCTTTTTTCACTAAAATTCCAGCTTCCAATAAATCGGTCCAGCTCTCAAGTATCATCGTGGTTGTGACGTCGTCCTTCCCCTCCTGCCCCTCCGCCGCCGCGCAACTCCCACCCCGCTACCTCGAAGGTTCTCTCGCCGACAAAACTTTTTCAAATCTCCCGTGTAACTTTAATGCCAGTCTCCATAAAACTATAGCATACAGCGTTTGCATCGTAAAGCATTGACTGCTCCGCGCACGTGCTTGCCTGCCGCAGCATCCTCGACCTCGGTCTGGTACTTGCCTCAAGATCGAATGAAACCGTCTTCCCTGTCCTAAGTAGAAGAAACAAGAAAAAAAACTACAACAGAGCCTGGTGCAGTCTCGAAAAACTGTAATAACAAGAATAACGTTTAAAAGAGAAAAATAAAAAAAATCAACGTTACTTCTTATCAGACTTTTTTTTGACAAGGACACAGTGAAGTAACGTTACCCTCTAACGAGACTGTCTCCGACTAAGGACACAGCCAAGAGTATCCAGCTCCCGAGACGTTTAGGGTAATTAAAATGCTAATTTACGAATAACACTCAGCGTCTTTCCACGAGCTCAAGTCATCGTGACGTCACGAGCGTTTCATTCCTTTTCAAAATATCGTATCCGTCATCGTCCGCGTCTTTCACCCGTCTCATTGGTACAGGGACGCGCGCGAGCTTCCTGATCGTAAACTATCGAATTAGCTTTTTTCCCTAAGTGAAAAAAAAAAACAGTACAAAGGAATAAGAAGGAAGGCAAGAAGCCAATTAACAAGGTAAAAAATATTCCTGAGGCTACATTCAAATGTTTTATGTCGCGTCCCGTCAGCCACCACTGGTTTGCAGTGGTCTGTGCTTCTGTCTCTTGTGCGAGGACTTTAATAGACTGTTAACTTATTTTCAAGCGAAGTTCCCCTAGAATCTCCCCTCCAGCCCTTTTTGCTCCTTCTACTGAATCCTACCTCGAGTGGCCTACACAGCCAGGCAGAAAGGATTCCAGGCCATGCGAGATAGTCATAACAATCCTTAATCCCCAGGCCAGCACGTAACTCAATAAGCTTCAAAATATTCTCTGCTGTGTAAAATACGTAAATCATGTTGTAGCAAAACGTAACGTAATTGGAACGTCTATACGACTACGTAGATCTGTATGCTGAGCACTTGGCTAAAGCACGAGGATATTCGGTATAAAGTAGCTTGTGGCTGCTAAATAACGACTGGAGCTCGATTGATATTTCATCGTGTATCAACTGATAACGTGCAATCGGTTTCCGAAGTTACACAGTTGTACTTTGCGCGCAATCAATTGTTTACTATCTGCTGAATGATAATTGGAAATTCTTATTTACACGAAAAATCGAATTTCGTCGTATAAACTTACTACTGTACGAATTGGATGTCGATGGGCATTTTTTTTTTTATTTATCAAGAGGACATGATATGTCTTGGATAAATATATTTAAAAAATACCACCCGACCCTTCCTAAAGCCAATTTTGAATAACTTTTCACGCAATCCTCCCAGTGTTCATTTACGGACCTATCAGGTCGTTAAATTCCTGCAGATTAACTGAAACATTGTCCGTCACTCCATGCCTCGTGAATATTACGGTCACCCGGTAGGAAATGTTCTGCTCGGTCGGCGCGAACAATGACGGGAATGAAAACAATGGGATCACGACGTATAAACACAGGTGGAATTTTATCCGACGGCTGGTCATGTTTTCCAAAAAATTTGGAAAAATTTTCGCCGATGCTTTTAACATTGGCCTATTTGCGTCATCGTGACGCCGCCGTGCTTGTCAGAACTTGTCTTCTTGTTCGCCAGTCACATAAAGGCGCGCGCACCAACGCCAACCGCGGGTCTTCATTTGTTGGCCGGCGAAAGCTTCTTTTAATTAGAATTTAATTTTCATAACCCAAGCCCACCTGCCAGTCTGTTTTATAACTTTGAACGTGGCGAACATGCTAAACGTACCGAAATGAAATTTTACGGCACACAATGCTCGACGTTCGTCGACGACATCAAGAATGATATTACTGATACCTGAATCAGGGATTTCAGTGTGTATATATATATGTAGGATTTTTGTGGGTATGTATATAGGTAGGGCGCGAAATCACTACTCTCGTATCTTTGCGGTTTCTTTCTTTATTGCGTTCGATCTTTTCAGCGTCTTGTCCAGTACTGACTCGTTCGTCTCTCTCACACTCATCCATCCACACGCATACACACACTGAGGCATTTGACTCTATAAGCCTAAGATGAGCAGTATAGGCTTGCCTATTATTGTTTTTCTATCTGCCACGCTGACATGGCAAGGCGTCTAAAGTATAGAATCCTACATATATATATGGTTTCCGTAGCTACCGAAACCGTCAAGTACTCAAATAAATCAGATCATTTCTCGGAATTCTGGTCCATACTAAAGCAAGATGATTTTTACATTTACCTCGGTACATACGAATTTTTCTTTAAACCAGGTAATCCCAGTCTCAGCGCCATTTTAAACATGAAAACCAGACGAGACTGAATTTTTATTCTCATTCTCGGATTTTTCCCTTTTAGACGCAAACTCTGCAAAGTGGACCAGCGAACGTTGCTACGTTATCGTCATATGCACAAAGCACATGTGCACGTACCGTCTGAGCACATAGAGGCCATATATGCATTAACACATGCGGGATGCACATATGTATATACCCTGCATGCGTGACTACATACTGTCATAGGATACGTACTATTTGCCATGTTGTTCTCAGTTCCCTGTTTCTTCCTTCCATGACCACCCAAAAATGCTTAAGCATATGAAACCCATATGCAAGCCCATTTTCGATTCCGAGTATTGGATAATGGAAAAAATTTACAATTTTCATCCTGAAGCCCTGACAGGTCTTATCGAGAAGAAGATAAAGGGTGATCTGGATTATTGATGTACCGAAGAACCACCTTTTCTCGATGAACACGTTACGTAAATATATATATATATACACACATATATATCTAGCTCTGGTGGTTCAATGCTGACCAAGCTGAAGTGGAAAAAATAAAGAATCGGGGTTCCAGGTCAATTTTTCAGGAATCAACAAATTTCTTTCGACCTCTGACCCCAGTGACCGTATTTTTTATCACTTTCGAGCAGCCGTATAGCACAGACTCAAAGTTCGTACTTTTTTACGGACTTAAACTTTTTTGTCTTTCACTGACGTACTTTGAGAAAAAAAATTGTACTATTGTTTTTGCATACAAAAAACTTTTTCATCAGACTCAAGATGGCCGCCAAACGGTCTGTTGGATAACAAAATGAAATTCCCACGATTCGATCAACAATCAGGATGAGCTGGATATAGGGATCCGTCCATAAACTGGGGGTCGTATAGTTCATGCCAGTTTCACTAATGAGGAATTAGTGGTACGCGACCAAATCCACTTCCGCTAGATTTACTAGCTGACAATGAGTCATACCAGTCAGTTTGACAAACGCTCGCATAACGAACGAACGAGTGCGAGACTGATCAATCGAGAATTTCGAATTATCGAACAGAAACGAATGACTCCAGGCTCGGGCTGGATTCGCATAGCCAAGTAGTCGAGTATGCCAGTATTTATTGATCGATCCGTGCAGGCGTCAGTCGTATGCGTGTCCAGCGCATCCAGCAAGCCTACTAGAAGATAATTCGTAACCGATTGTACAGTCTGCGAAGAAATTACGAAAAACTTATCTTCCCGTATACTCTTACTGATAAAATCACGGAATCCCGCTAATCGAGGCCACGGATCGTAAATATGAAATTAATCAGTGCTCTGTACTCCCGCCAGGGGGAAAAGGGAATGAGAGCTGCGGTATAGGAAAAATTTGCGAGGTGGTCGGACAATTTGCTTTTTAAATCGGCGATTATGCGCGACTGCCGTCGAACAGCCGAGGGAACGATCCTGAGCGACGTGCTGTCATGAATTATTCATTGCTCGGGAGGGAAAAGTATCTCAGTCGAAAACAAGTAATCGCAATAAGCGCAACACACGTTGCCGCCACTGATAGCTCCTGCATTGTGCACTGTATATATATATATATATATATAGGCGCGTCTCTTTTACTCTTGACGAAGAGTCAGAATGTAGTAGGACGACCGAACGATCCGATCTGTATAAAATCCAGGAGCGGAATGACGAATAAAATAAAACGCTGCTCTTAAATAAAATGAGGGAACCTCGAGGGGAAAGAGAAACTGGTTGGAAATCGTATTACAAGATGGTCCCGTAACGTTTCCATGTCAATCGAAAACGTAGAAAATTTAGCATTTTCAAAAAAATTGTAATTGTCCATATTTACTACTGTCTCATCCTTTTCTGAATTGACCTAAACAAGAGTGAAGGGTCGGATATGGGATGAAAAGACTGTATACCTCGTGTTGTTTATCTTTTTGACACAGGTTGTATTTTCCGCAATATTTTCTTCATTAAAAATTTCGAAATTTTCATTTTCAAAATTATATAAGAGAAACAAAGTCGATTCACAGTGATATGACGTAACTGGTAGCAATTGATATGCCGTTGTATTGGAATTAACAGAGTCACGACGAGGGAATAAAAAGAAACGATGGTTGTTGAAAGTAGCGGCGCCTCCTCGTGCATGAAACGTGCGAGGGATGTCAAAACTTCATAGGCAAACAAATTTGGACTCGGCAGCCGACAGGGGCACGTAGATAATTTTTAGGTTATTTTTAAACGTACTCGTGTCCCGTTCCCAGATGCCTAATTACAATTCTAACCCTCGAACACCACCTTCTCGCTCTCCTCCATTCTCTGATACCTAACTCATATTTGTTACAGACTCCTTCGCCCGTGTTTCCCGCTAGACTTGGAATAACGGGAAAACTGCTGGAATATCTTTCTCTCCCATTTCACCCTTACCTTTGTACCTTATCTTTATCCTTTTTTTTTTCAAATTTCTTTCCGCCCTCCTTGAATATCCTAGATTTTCCAAGCAGGCGCGACCCAAGATTTGGATAAATAAAAGATGATTGTACTATCGAGTAAGGGATGATAGAAATACACGTGGTCCAGTCTCAGTGTATATATATATATATATTTTTGATACGCAGTGACGTCATTGGTTTACGATTTTGTTGATAGAATTTCATAATGGTGCCTTTGATAGCGTCTGACTGTATATGCAATTTGCAATAAAAAATTGACACGTTATGAAACCGCAGCGGCGTATAAGAAAAATTGCTAAAAAAGTTATAAAAATAGGAAAGGAGATTTTTGGTAATAAAACAAATATCGAAAAATCTTTGTGGCGACCCTTTCAATTGGACAAGGGACGAAGGGCGAGGTACAACCCCTGGGGCCTTCGATTTCGCAAATTCCCCTTTAGATGAAATCTCTCGGACAGTGATTCTGCTGTCACGACAACACGGGGAACCAATCCTTCTTTCTAATCCTGTCTGAGACTGGACCTGCCACAGTCGAGGTTGAGATTAACGCTGAACGAGATCGTTCACAGCTTCATTCGCATTTTGTCATTTTTGTTTTTTTTTTTTGGTTATGACAGAAATCGATGATCGTCCAACACGAAGGGACAGAACTAAGAGACCAAGACTTATGTACAAGTTGGACATTGAGACACGGAGCCATAGAATTTGAAAAAAATTGTGTTCTACCACATTACCAAGACTGGTCATGATTTTTGTTCTTCTTGGTCCATTCAGGTGCAATGATCAGCTCAGGGTAGACGGTATTTTTTTTAATTCGAATTTGATGAAAAAAACTTATTCAAAGATTGAAAAGGTTTTCGGTTTTACGAATTACCAAAGGGGAGAAAGTATCAAGGACGAATCAAAAATCGGAACCAACCGAGGCGAAAAGTTGAAGGGTCCCGCGACACTGCGGTTAACCGTTTAACCACTTGACCTAACCACGAAGAGAGGAACCCAAAGGGTTTAATTGACCATAGACTGGAGTCGCTAGTGCGGAAGAGTAAACTGGCGCGTGGTGTCGTTGCCAGAGATGGTCAGTCGTTCCCTCTCTCTCAGACGCAGGGACAGAGCTAGAAACAGGGAAACAAAGAAAGTCAAGCTGAAAACCGTCAACGAAAGTTAATCAAGGTAGCTGATAACGAGAGTAGCAAACTTGTGAACCGGAAATGAATTTTCTAGCTGGAACAGGACGAGTCCATTTTGCTTGAGCTAATAAAAGGGTTACTAAAAAATGATGGATATTAAAAAAAAAATATTATATTCATTTTAGAATCAGTTATTCGCAATATGTAATTTTTCAAAATTCTAGGCAGATCTTACTGCAGCCAATTGGTGGCAGGCAAGCTAACAGCCCGTAGATCTTTACGAAATGTTATTTAATTCAAGGGTCGGTTCCTACCGATAACGCTTATCACGTATTCCCGAGGGTCGCTCATTACTTTCTTGGGGCTTTCTACGTGATCGGACGCACTTCCGGGCGACACCTGCACCCGTCCAGTTAATAATGGATATTTACAGTTATGATGAAAACAGACCTTAGGTATCGGCAACGTGGATCTCTTGCTGGTTATTCGTCGCTGGTTCCCCTTGATCGTTTGTCTTTTTAATTTCATTTAAAAAGTGGGTCCATGATACAGGAAATCAAAAAGCGTCATTAACAGCTGATTGCGAGTCTTGGCTGGTTTTGGGGACTTGGAAAGTTGAAACGTTCGAAATAAGGTACGAGGAAACGTTGGGAAAAACGGAAGTGACGTATGGCCTGTATTATGTTCGTTTACCTTACCGGACGTGGAATTTTGAAAATGAAGGAATTTATCTCATTTGAAATTTTGTACCAGTTTCTGTAATATCTATTCTAGGATCGGGCGACTACTGGTGCCTGTCAGGACAGTAAGTACCTTCTCGAATCTTCGGTTCAGACCGGATATGTACGGGACCGGATATTCGTTCGATGTTTCCAGCTCCTGACGACAGTGCTTTTTGTACTTTGGAAAAGATTGAAGTCGTATGTGAGTAGTTCTAATCCAGGTTAATTTCATTGACTATTTTCAATTGAAACTTTATTGCCCTCTTGCGTCCCCTGATTGAAATTGGTCGATTATCGTAAAGGGATATTACTTTTGTAAAACCGTTCGACTCTTATTCTTTTTAAAATTTTCGTGATCCACTCGTCGTCGTTTCCGCTGAAAAAAATGACCAGCTTTTAATTTCGTAAAAGTGCATACACTGTTTGCTCCTCCTACGTTCTTTAATCTGAACACATTTTTTGGTTCAATGTACTGTGCCGGATGCCGCACTGTGTATTTTGTAAAAAGACCAAAATTCTGAAGTCGACTTAATCAACGATAACAGGTAATTTTTTTAAATAATTTTTCAAATTTCACATGTATTTCTAAAATAATTGAAGTATTGAGTAAATCTAGATTTTCAAAATTACTAATTTTTTTTAACACTTCTTAATTAATCCCGGCGAGTCGGATTCCACTTCGAAATTTCAACGTAATAAACGTTTAAACGAACAGAAAGCGCAAAGCATTTAGCTCTGAAGTAAATCTTGATATTCTCAGTCTAAGTGTTACGAGCTCAAGCAGTTTAGTACTCATGAAACCTAGGAAAAATGTTACAGCACGTCCGTAACGCTTCTCTTTAAAATTATCTATCGTTTTGCAGAAATGCCTTATTTCCTTTATATATATATTTTTTCAATTTCCAACTTTACAGACATTATTATTATTATTTCTCTCTGAACCGTGCTTATTTTTATCGTGAAAGCTTCGATCCCAATTTCGTCGAAATATCAAGCACTCGGACGGCTTCGTACAAAAAAAGATCCTCGAAGGTGCCTGACCTAGATAACATTATCACGAATTGAATCTTCAAAGCTACCGATAACGGCACGACAATTAAATAACAGTTAAACATACCCAATTGATTGACAGTCAAATATTTTTCTCTTGAACAATGCAAAAATTTTTTTTCCACATATTTAACCTGAGCCCTAAAAACGTTATACAAACAGAAATATAAATTCTAGAATATAGATATGTAGTACCGAATATAAATTGTAGAGCGCGCACTGATCGGTACCTACGAAATAAACTGGCCTACCCGGTACGCATAAGGCATTAAAATCTATAACCGTCCAATACAAATCAGAGCGAACCTTCCGCAACAATTTGAAATTTATAGGCAAACTTTACCAAGCAGAAGGTGACGTGCACGAGGTTGCGTCTAGATGGAAATTCGCATAGGGAAGTTCGGAATTAGCGAAGATACTTCACTGTAGAGTAAATTCCATAAGTAGTTGCATTGGAAGCCCATCGACCGAAGTAAGCCACGTGGTTCGGGAACTTCTCAAGTTATCATACCGTAAGGTTGGGCAGCCGAACTTTACGGGACTTTCTACGTGTCGAACGGACATTTAACCAAGCACCCGAGGCCAGCACTTCCTGCACACGGCTACAGCTACTTCCGGTCGACGCGCCCGAAAATTCCTACAGTTCGAAGAAACAACCTCGGAAGCTGGGATCTTAAAAAAAATATATAAAAAACCTAATTTCTGAATTTTGGAAAAATATGCAAAGTTGAAAAATTGGCAAAAATCTGTATTCCCCCCTTGCTAATACTACCTGATTGAACAAACAGTCGTGTTACTAGATTTTCAAAAATTCCCCAGCGCCAATCTGTCTAACATGAAAAAAAAAATTCCGGCAAAGTATAAGAACCGTACGTGTCGACTATCGACTCACGCGCTCAATTTTTGTCCCACTTTTACCTCCGCCCTTTCCCGCTTTCTCCTACTCACCTAAAATCCCTTCAGCGGCTTGAATCTCGAGCAATCCACAACACCGCCGGAGCTCCCACGCTTATACTTTGCTCCACTACGCAGGAGATTCTCCCTGGAACATTTGCCTTCAAAGTTTCAGGTGCACGTTCGAGCCTCTCGAGAGTCTCGCCGTCAGGCAACCAACCCAGCCAGCCATCGAGGCAACCCCGGAGTTGTGACGGCTGCAGTTGCCCAGGCAGACGCAGCTTTCCACATTTACGTGCTTACGTAGCTGGGTTACGTGAGGATTTACACATCGGCAGGGAATTGCCAGCGAGTGCGGTGGCGCTGCAGTCGCATCCGCCGTTCCCAGAAACTACGTGTCGTTGCTCATCCATCTCTAAGGTAAATGCCGACTGTACGCGATGCATTATACAGATAACAGATACCACCTGAATTTAGCTGCTATAAAGCCACTTTAAGATAACTACATATATCGTCAACGCGAAATATTATTCGATCGAAACGCAATTCCAAGTCACTTAAGACCGAAGCCCCCGATGAATTCAGGGGATGCAACTTCCAAGATGCAAATAGTATTTTCTGAGGATTTCAAGTGCTTTACGTATCTGACGAGTAGTAATGAACTTTTCGAGAGAATTGGCAGGTTGGCAGCTCTGAGGGAGAGACTGGGTTTATGTGTCTGTGGTCGAGCTATTGCTGCACCCTTCTATGATTATATCCATTTGGGGATGTTTTTTGTGTCAATTTTTTAAAATAACTTGAAAGAGCCGTAAATCGGATCTACGCATCTTACACACTGTTGGTGGGATTGATAAATATTAATGACGTGTATCTGGACGTGACGCGTGAAGAGGTAATTGAACGGGAAGCAGGGTGAGTTAACGAGCTGGACTATACTACGAAGACGAACCCTGGATTGCTATATTTAAATTAAACGCTGTCTGAGATCAAGAAAAAGTCTTAACGAACTATAGGACAGATGCGAAAGGTCAGTCTCTCTCTGGTTGAAACTTTTATTCTTTTTTCTGTCTTAAACGAAAAAGTTTTTTTTAATTCTTTCGAATCTCAGCGAGGGAATTTTTTAGCTCACTTACTTCAATTTTAAAAAAATAACACCCGGTTTAATGCACGGGCTTTGCCAGGATCTGACGTTAACGAAAGGCTTTTATCCTTTTTCTTTCTTTTCGGTAATTCGTTAAGAGTTGCTGCTAGTTGCCTATGTTAATATACTTGGAAACTTTGTAAAATTCACACAAAATCGTAGGGATGATTAAAATGCCTTCTGCGTTTTGCCACTTGTATTCTTTATCTCTGACAAAAAAAAAATGACTAGAATTTTCTCGAGGAAATTCTTATTCCCACGTTACTCGTTCCTGGTCGTTTGCAAAATTTGCGAAAATACGAAATTACAGGGGAATAAGTAGGTCCGATGGTTTAAAGGTGCAAACGGACGGGGGGATTGTCGAAATAAATTGTAGTAGCCCCTACGGAGACTTTCGAAAAGATTGGATTAGCTGAAAATCTCACTTGATATCCACTTACAGACTATTCGACGTGAACGAAAGTAAAATTCGCGTAAACTTATGAATAATTTATTTAAAAAAAATATGCTGTATTTCATTTTTATTGTTATTACATTGTCGCTTGATCGATAGCTACAGATTTAAAAATTTGTTTTTCCACCCTTTTTTTTTTTTTTTTCATTCTCTCTGTCTCTCCCGAAGAGACCCGCTCGCTCTCGTGACAACAGAAAAATCTCCAAGATTTTCCCCGAAATTCGTACATATATAAAAATGCCAATCTAACGAATCCCTATAAATTTTATAGCAGTGGTTTTTCGGCTTGCTAAGTGAGAGTTACGGCGAATGTAAAACGGTAGCTGAGCCAGCGGCAACGCAATAAAGAGCGGCAAAGTAAAGGCAGCAGTTCGCCGAGGCAAATTCGCTTCTACTATGTAAATGCGAATACGGCAAAGGCTCTAGTTTGCTTATACTGTATGTCAAAGAATTGAAAGGATAAACCGCAATGATATATCGCGACAAAAATCGTAGCAAAGAGTATCACGGAGCTGTATAGCGAAAGCTAGAAAGGCCTTTTAAATTTTCTATATATGTATTCATTCTATATATATATATATATATATATATATATTCTATCGTACTTTCTTAATTCTACATCGATAACTCAAATCCAAGAACTAGCCTGACCTTCGACCGTCCACCTTTCGTCCATGCATCCGCATGTCAGACGGACATCAACCAATTCTTTTTTCACCGGAAACTGACGAGCCGATACGACCTGAGAATTCAGGTCCAAAAGTCTCGACTGCATCGAAACGAAAGCTCTGACGGAACTCATCAGAAGAGACGGTGGCTTAACGGATCCTGTCAATTTTTGGGGACGCGTAAAATCAGCAAATGCAACTGGATGCATGAACGGGAGCAAACAAGGGTCGGAGGGAACTTTTATCTTTTCCCTCGAGTCGTCCCTTTAAACAAAATCGAGAGCGTTCCTTAGCGAATCGGTAAGTAACTCTCGGAGATCCTCCAGAGCCTTCAGGGCCTCCAAGGACACTTTTCCCCAGGGCATCGGGCGACAGCTGGACACAAGAACCACAAGGGCCGCAAAATCTCTCTATCTCCGTCCGCTCTACAGCTCTTTGCCTCCATCCAGCAGGGCGCCGATTTCTCAACCGGACCTCTACTGGTCCATGAAGACGTCTCCGTCGGGTCGTCTTCTCTGCCGGGCAACTTGGTACGTCGAAGGTATCTTTCCACGGCAGATCGAAAACCTTCCGATCAGGATGGCGACTCGAAGGGAGCCAGAAAGCGAGAACGTCATCTTTATCAGAAGCTGGAGTCACCTCGTGACCTTCAGTCGAAAAACGTCACAATATATGTATACACATATAACTATAAACTACCGTACAAATACATGGGTCAATATGGTACGAAGCAGTAAGAGCAAAGAAATTTGAAAAAGTATGACGCACGACGAAAGTAACTTAAAGGAGAAGGGATTAAACCATTAGCAAAATCCCATAGATGAAGATGACACCTTGATGAGTTTCGTTCTTGCATAAATTATGAATGATATTAAACTGCCAGCTCTCGGTAGCGTCCATTATTAACTCGTCAAATAAGAAATCCCGTTATATTATGACGCAACACAGACTATACTCTGAATTACA
This sequence comes from Calameuta pygmaea, assembly GCA_031762395.1. Lineage (NCBI taxonomy): Eukaryota > Metazoa > Arthropoda > Insecta > Hymenoptera > Cephidae > Calameuta > Calameuta pygmaea. The sequence continues at coordinate 1,031,400 of JASANN010000384.1, read as the reverse complement.
TAAATTTTTCCCAATTTCTAATAATCAATAACATACAGTCCCAATTATGTTTTCCCTATTCACTTTCGTAATCCCAATCAGATGCCTGAACATAGCTTAGGCAGCAGATAGCGAGAGCTTAGAAAGAATCCACTTGAAAGAGGAGGACACCGAGAATTAGTCGGAAAGATTTTCCATTAAACGGAACATTGATTGATTACCGGAACTAAAGTTCCCACAGATTTCCATCGTGATAAATGGATATTATCAAATGGTTCGCCAGTGTTCCGGAATCTCGAATGGATCAAGATACTGACAGAGGCTAACGAAAGTTCTTGAGATCTAAATTCCTCCTCGTCATCCATCGGAACCACCACCTTAATCGCGCATTGTCTCTGAGGTCCAAAGAAATTTCACTCTCGATTATTGTTATTCAAAGATCGAGATCAGAGATAAGAATGATATCTGTGGTTACAGTGCCTATGGGTTAAACAAATATATACTGAAAAATTTTGCTTTTTTTAGACACTTTTTTTTTATACCTTTCTACTGTATTACGCGTCCTGCCTGTGGGCAAATATATATATATATATATATATATATATATTCTCTGATGATCCCAGCTCGGATCTCGAGGCTATGTTGGTATCGAGCTACTAGATTTATATTATTGTGGTGATATAGGAAAAATCATATCGAGGACTGCTAGAAGGAGAGGAAACATGAGAGAGAGAGAGAGAGCGATGTGATGTTCAAGAGAAGTTTATTCTTGCAGGTTCTCGAAAAGTCATCCCTATGCTTGGCTATATCAAAATAAGGGTTGGGACCCTTTGGAAGAAAAAAAAAGGGACCGCCACAGCCAGAGAGCAAGAGTACTCTCGCGTCGCAAATTGAAAACTAGTGTTATCGTTTCATTCGCCGTCAGTGCGAGAGAAAGGGAGGATAATTGAATGGAGAAGGTACTCGTCGTCTTGAAAAGCTCAAGCTGCGCCACTTCACCTATGACCCTTTCGGAAACTGTTGGAATAATATTCTCAGCCACGAATCGAGCAATTCGCGTCAAGCAGGACTGGATAATGAAATTCGATGTTAGCGAGGGCGGAGGAGGGAGGGTACAGAGGATGTCAATGGTACGATCGGATCGGAAGGGAATTCGAATGTTTTTTTTCTATTTTTCAAGGACATTCCAAGAGCAGAAAAATGCACTTACGTGTTAAAAAAAAATTATGCCAAGTACAGAAGTCCTGTAAATTCCTCTAATAAAAAGTACTGAAATGACATTATTAATACCAAGTAAGGAGACCTTGGACAGTCTTGGACGCAGGAGTCTCAGGACTCGGGAATTTTTTCCTCAATCCCCAAAACACGGTCATCCGGTT
>JASANN010000384.1:939485-1029942 GCA_031762395.1 Calameuta pygmaea | reverse complement strand
TGTGGTACGTTTGACTTCCTGACCATCATGTGAAATCACTGGTAGCAACCCGAGTAGGATTTACCTTTACGTATACAATATATTCTACATATCAGTACCGCACGGCGCAGATTACACCGGCATGTCTAGTCTAAATCATTTCAATATTTTTTCTTAGAAGATTTCACAGCACAACCCTGTACCTGGGATAGGTTTTTACACATGTTTTTTGGTGGTAAGATTTGACTCAGTTAAAGAGCCTCAGCGTATAGCCAGTTTGGCTGTACTTGGCGCGAGACTCGACCGAGTCTCTTGATTGCTGGAGGGTGTAGGACTATGAAATTGTTATAATAAAAATTACGTAATTCCACATGCTAAGCCAATGAGACAAAATTAGAATTTTATATGAAACAAAGCCAATGGGATCTTTCTTCGATTTTCTTTTGTGACGCTGCAAGGCTTGAATGAGATAATATCGCTGACGTATCCAACTAAATATGTACAAGTGCGAAAAAATATATAAATATATTCCTCCTTCGTATATCAAATATCCAATCGCCCAGGTCATCTGTTTATTTGTCAGAGTATCGAATAACGTAGGAAAATTGTGCTGTAGAATTATTAACTGCATTATCGACAGGCACTTTCGTGCGAATCTGCAATACCGACCAGGGCGAATTTTCAAGATTCCTTAAATTTCAATAAATAACAGACATATTTAATAGAGTGAAAATTATCACAGTAGCTGAATTCTTTTACCAATCGAGATTCCGTGTAACGTGTTTTCCCACTTACGTACAGTTTTGTAGAAATTACCTCTTTCCTCCAAAACTGAGCCTTCGTCTGATGGTTATGCGAAAGGCAATTCCTCGCCCGTGCCAGGATGGCCGTGGATTCTATAAACCTAATATAAATCCATATACGAGAAAAAGGCACTCTTACAACTCATTTAAGACTGGCATATAACAGCTGTTACAGCATATACATACAGCCATATGGCAGCTGTTCATATTACAAGAGAGATTCCGCCGCAATATTCCGCCAAGTTTTTCCCACTTTTAAGGCTAAAACATTTTTGTGACATTTCGGCAAAATATTCCTTTTTCTTTCCTTTTCTTTAGCCTCGCCAGCTCTTTCTCTCTCTCTCTCTCTCTCTATCCCCCTTCGGAATTTCATTTTTATCACTTTTACATCACATGGAAGCGACATTACGGTTCAATGCCAGCTACCAGTGGTATCTCTTTTATATTTATATTTATCTTGATCTTTATCTTTACGTTTCTCGTTCTCGTAAGGCACCGTGTCTAAACTTGCTTTTTTCTTACCGATAAGAGCCGACGTGAGAATTGGCAGTAGATCCAATAAAATTTTGAAAAAAAAAATTCAACCGTCTCGAGAAATATTACCAACGTAACGTACAATCACCTTCAAGGTACGTAAACAAAAGTAATAATTTTCAAATCGACCGTTCCAATTGGGCAATGGGAAAATGTACTTTACAATGAAAATTTTGCAGATCCCTACATTACCACCAGAGCTTACAGAACGATACCCACAATTCCCTTTCCACGATTGCCTACCGACAGACGGACGTTCGGAATTGGAAAAAAGAATATAATAAAACGTCAATGCGGGGAGTGCAGACCACAATGGCCGCCACAACTAATTAACGCACGCCAGTATACAACACGCAAATCACGACGATCCGTCTGACAAATTTGTACCTAAATAAATACCATGTACCCACAATGCATTGGGATTCCAGAAAGTTTTCAGCGAACACAACGAAATTGGATTATCCATGAATTATATAAAAATGACGTCTTTTGAATTCTTCAAACGTCTTTGTTCTCTATACGCTTTGCGCGACATCTCATTGAGATGTATCACCCGCGTCCATTTCGTACCCGAAAATAAGCAGTGTCACGACTGGGGATCGATAAAATACTCTCAGAAGTGGAAATCGCTTCTCGAGTAAATTCTCAGGGAAGTATTTAGACCTGTAATCCCAGTCGATAGGATGTTCCGGAGTTTGGATACGAATGGAGAGACTGTGCAAGCAAGAAAGGAGAAACGGCCATTTGTAAGCCAGACTTGATGTGGCCGATTCAGACTCCAGACAACTCTTTACATGTTGGACGCGTAGTTAGGGCTGGCTTATTCGCTACCCTTAATGGCTTCGATCCCGGGAACAGAAGCGGGGTGGGGGGAGGGGGGATGCGCGTTAACTTATCTACCCTCCAAGGAGACAGGTTTTAAAGGGGTGTTACGGGGTGTTAGGAGTGTTGCGGTGCAACCCTATTCCTGTCCCTATCCTTCCCAAATCCCACGTCTATTTGTGAAATACCGTAGCAAACGGATTCGCCTCGATTACCACGAACGGACCGAGTAGGGCCAAAAGATCTCATGCTCCAAATACCACAATGGATCACGCTATTTATTTTTTTAATGACAATTAATCGCTCCCGTTTTTTCGAATAAAAGCCAATATCTTTTTTTTGAGATTATCAAATTTGAGCCAATTTCGAAAATGGATAGTAAAGGTATTTACGTTAAAATAATAATTATTCGACTGGTTCACTCGACCTGTGAGATCATGCTGGCACTTGCGACGGATGATAATTAATATTTCACATGGATCAAGGTAAATATAGCTAATACGAATACTCCAGTAATTCCTTGAACGCGAATAAAATTCAGCCGACGCACCGAGCAAAGGATCTATGAATAAAGAAGCAGCCAGGTAATTCGCTATTCTATTTTAACGATCCCTCGTAATTAGAAAACTTCATTTTCCTCTGTCTCTAAGACGCTCGCTGTGCTTCAGAGCCTAACGGGGTACCGTGAGCTTGTACCTGGTCTCTGTAGTTTCCAAGTACTCTTGGTCGACTGATAAAAAGTTCCAGTCGAATCGATCAAGTTGTCACCGTCACTTGGGACAGAGCTGAAGGGTAAGATTTTAAAATTAAAAAAATTTTTGAATATCGGCTGCTCTGAATTTTTATAAAATAAGAACGTCCGATCGGGATAACGAGGATCTGTAATTTTATACGATAAAAGTATTGGACTGATGTATTGCATTTTGATAGAGCTAACTTACACTGTGATCTCTATCCCATTTACGCGAAAGGCATTTTTACGATGTTAGACAATTGAAAATTATTACAAAGATTCATTAGTCATTTCTTTAAACAGACCCATTAATTACGAGAAGACAGTAATGGCGGGTGATTAAATCAAGCGAGAAAAAGGCTACTATTACTCATGCATTATTAATCGTTCAACGAGACTGATAAATTAAAATTACCCAACAGCACGGATTTCCCTAATTTAGGTCCAAAGAGTCCCAATCGCTTTTTACTTAAGACCCACCCTTACCCGAAGCTATCGCATTAGCATGAAATCGATTGATATCGATTCAATAAAAAAAAAAAAAATTTTGTATTTAACCTCCACTTAAAAACTCCATTAGTTAGATCGCCTATTGGCAATTAAATTTGATCCAAGTAACGATACGATTTTATTTCAATTAATTCAAATTTTAAACGGCAAAGAATTGTTATCAGTCAAAAAAAAAAGTTTTCATTGCCATAAAAAAAAAGGTCATTGGTTACTGGTCACGAGGTCAACTACCCTTTTCAATTTTCTATCCCCTTTTCCTATTCCGTTGAACTTCCGCGAGTTCTTCTCAAGAGGGTTTCCCCTTTTTTCCCCAAACTATTTGTCGAAAGTGACAACGGACTGGCATCGATCCAAAGTGTTTTTTAACGAAACGCATAATTTATATGTCTCTTTATTTATCAGTGCCAAAATGAATCACCGGATCGAACGATTTATTTTGAAACGTCAAGCGAAGACGAATTCCCCTTGAAATTCTCAGTGAGAATATTGAAAATGTTTTTAAAAAAAAGTACTCCAGGGCAAAGGTCAACGCAAAGCAGGACGCAAGATGCCTATTAAAAAAGTTGGAAAAAAGTCAACCCAATAAAAAAAAAAGAGCGCAACAACCCACACAGTATAAACCGCATGACGGAACTTTGTCAAGCGATACTGAGAATTTCGAATAAAATGCAAAATTATGCTAGGAATCTGAAATATCGACAGAGCGACGTGCCCTTTTGCGAATAAGACAGCAAAGCGCCATTAGTGCCATTTCTCGTGAACCTTTGATCCTTCAGCACACAGCACGACGGGATGCTCGCAGGACTGCATATTTTCTAGCGATTTATACAGAATTTACATAGCTCAGATTGCATTTTACTTTTAAATCTTAAGACCGCGACACCGAAAATATCGCCTCTTTATAAGTTATGGCATCAACGATCGTCCACTCTGATATTCAATCTCGACCTGAGATTGCTTGGCCTTCAGCCTTGAAGTGTTCCTACCCCCCGGATTAACCCTCGTATTATCTCAATAAAAATCCAAAAGAACCTCTTGCCATATTCTTACGATTCCTCGATAATTCAGTTCAGTCTAGAATTTAATATAATATAAAAATATTTTTTGCAATTTTTAAACCCGATGCTAAATTTTCACAAAATTTACTCACCTACCCGCTACATCTTTCTTTACTATGTATATCGCCTTAGGCATATTAATACAAAGCGATGATTTCCTTCGATTAATATCGACACTATCGAATCGATCGATTTACCTCGAGCAAACGATATACCCCAAGATTAAACAGCCTCGTTACAATCTGCGTACCTCGCGCATTATCTCCCGCGAGTTACTGCTTATTAAAATCGATATTTACGGATACAGCTTCTCCGTACCAGAATGCATGTCACGAATGAATATCGGCTTCGTGCAATATCGAAATCGATACTCGCGTGTAGCGACTATCGAACCGGACAGCGTGTCAATTTAATGAATATTCATAAATTTTGATATTAATTAAACTAGGAATAATAATTTTGAAAAAAATAGTAACAAATTTTTCGTCAAAATTTTTCGACCTCAATTCAAAATGTATTATATGTATAACACAATATTTATAATACGACTTTCCACATTTTAATTCCACAGTACATTACGCAATGTAACTTTATCAATTGATAAAGTGGTTCGCCGTAATCTGTCATAAAGTTACTACGGATGTTGTAGTTTCTTGAAACAATTAAGTCTACGATCTCGATTTCCACTTAGCATCCTCCTATAATAATAATGGCGGCGCTGTACCATTAATCTGCATATAGGTATACCAAGCAAGCGAAGATGCTTTCGATGAAAGACGCAATGTCCGACGGGTAATGTAAATTCATGAGTACTGCCTGAAGCCACGCGCCGCAAGCCACAACGGCTTTCGGTCTCATGAAAAGAAAGCCCAAGACTCAAAACCAAGGAAATGAAATTACACGCTCTAATTGAATCGCAGGGAATGTGCCATGGGTCGCCCTCTCGCCAAGTACTTCCAATTAGTAATGTAATGAGCTAACCTCCGCTAATTACACCTCCTGCCGTTGGTTAGCTTCTGATATTTTTATATCTTTGTTCGAGAAATGCTCGGAAATTATTTAGCCTTCGCGACGGACCGATCTTAAGATGCTGCAATTGAAAAAAAAAAAAAAATTCGAGTACAATCAACAAAATCCGTGAACTCGAAATTAATAATTTTGAAACAAATTTTAATTTAAAAATTCAAATAACGTGCAATTATTATAGGGGTGTACGTCTTATGAAGGAAAAGGTATAAGTATATACTGTGTGGTCTGGAGTTTCGGAAAGAAAAAATGGAAATCTCATTTCCAGAGTAAAATTACCTACCCCGTGCTAAAATATCAAGCGCGAAATATGATTAAAGGATGAACGTAAAATGCTTCATCCTGTAATCCACGCTGGAATTCAATGGTAAGTCTGACGCGAACGAATCCCTAGTGACTGCTGGCATCTACAACTAACTTGATCGCTACGAGTTACGTGAGCGTCGCGACGCTTTGTTTTATGCAGGACATCCATCACGTGAGATAAGTTCTGATAGAGAGAGGGCATTTGTCAATTTTTTCAAGAATCGCCAGTGCGATTGAGTGGAGCCAATAAAAATACTTTATAGCACCCGGAGAAATTTGGGTTTTTGAATTTGTTACGATTTTAAAAACAGGTATTAAATTTTGAGCGACTTGAAAAAAATATTACTCTCGAACCCATTGATTCCATGTTAAATCATTAAATTATAATTGTTATTCCGCAGGGTTACTGCTAATGACTAGTATGAATGGCCAATGTGCGCTATTAATTTAGATTTAGATTACACTAGCGTTCTGGTCATTTCAATTAGTCAAATTGAGCTATGCAGTTTATGCTTCATTAACAGTGTATGCGTTTTGTATCTGATATCACCAAATGCATTGAGTTTGTAAGAAATCAATAATCGAAATATAATTGGGTTTGACAAATAACAATATTGCAAATATTCATTCGAAAATGAAAAAAAAATCTATTAATTAAAACTGAAATAAAATAAAAATTGGACAATAAAAATCAGTCGCATTTCAAAGCGTATACTAATATAGTAGAATGGAAATTCTACTTCTTTTCAAGCAAACTGTCTATAAGTTATAAGCATCACGTATTTCAGTGTACATACTCTTGTCAACAAGACTATTAAGGGTTCTTATCCTAATTGCCGGCGGATTAGCAGCGTGAAATATTAAGCGCCTTCTCCTGATCCTCTGACGATAAACCTTAATTACTTGTGTCGCCTACATAAAATTAAAAGGGTCAGAAATCCGGCTATAAACAAATTTGACGAAAGACCAGCTTGACTCACCACTGGAAAGAATCGGACAAGTTTGTATGCATTTAAATTGAAGAACGTCATAAGCCTTAATGCATACAACTTATATATATACAATTATAGTAAAATAGGTACATCGAAAAAAGAGCATAGGTGACATAACCTCAAAATCATGTAAATACCTATAGATCTTCTCATGAAAAAATCTTATAGGCATTCAATAACTTCCCCACCATTTTCATTCTTCATAAATCTGCTCGAGTTATGGAACGACAAAAAAATTCCTAACATTTTCCTAATTTCATAAATAACAGGATCAATGTACGATACCAGATTCTCAAGGATATGTTATATAATCTGCACGGAGGGTAAAACAGTTTTCTTACCGACCGAGCCAATTTTATGTCTGCCGTATCCGCACTCGTTCTAACAAAATTAGAAACACAAAATTGCACTCTGGCACGATAGTGCACCGTGACCAGTCTCTTTCGTAAAAATGCAATTATGCGTTTGCCAGAGTGTATACATATACCGCCTAGAGTCTATACTACTATATAGAATATACGAAAAATACAAAAGAAAAAACGGCCAAATCGTAAATGATGGATACACGTTTAAATTAAATTTTCCGAACCGTCCACTTTCTTTTGACAGAATCAGTAAAATAAATCAGCGATTTATAGACACTCGAATAACTCTGCGAATAAAATTCTCTGTGAAATATTATTCGTTTAGTCAGGAGTGAAGCATCAACGTCCCCTGGATAATATTCTCAAAATCTGATACTTGGCAAAAGTCACAAAGAAATGCTCGTTCGCTTTTCAATTAATTGCCGGAGAATTTCTGCCATCGGAAAAGAACTAACCAGTACCTACCTCTACGATTGTTCGATTCGAAAGTGCCGAATCAAATAGTGTTTACACGATAGCGTTATCCTGCCAGGAAAAATCGACTGGGAAAAACCATCAAACTATGAAACTCAACGATCAACTTCGACGATACCTTAAATATATCCCCAAAGGAGTTTTCAGGTTGTAAGTTTTAAGCACGCAAGATAGCAGTCTAGTACCACTACACGTACCACCTCACGTGGTTATAGCCGTTTGTTATGACTACGCCGGAGGGACGTAAAAAAAACCTAACAAAAGTACGTTACTGTATATCTGTTCGCAAGGGATGCAAATCAATTTCAATGCACGTATCTGTTTACTCCCGTGCCGTCGTTATTTATTGATTTTGAATTTTTGTTTGAGCACTAAAATACGTAGCTTTTCAAATTTTATTAGCTACGCCATTAAACTCTGGTTTATGCGACAAGCGAAAAATATTACCGAAATACTTTCAATGATGATTAACTGTACTTGTATTTTTAAATTACGGCGAACGGTAATGATAATTCGGCTTATCGGTTGCGACGTGAGGACCCATAATTACGTGCAACCTTTGACCGAATTTATAACAGGAATACCAATTAGGATTGGGAGCGGCAGGAATGGAAATGCTCAGTTTGAAATTTGAGGGTACCTCACTCTTAATTCTTCTCGGCCTCGTTCCTGGAAACCATAGAGTAATAAATTAACCAAGAGAAACATCGTCGAACCTAGAGAAACACCTTCACCCTAACGGAGGCCGTGTGTTCCTACGCGATAAAGTCTCTTACCGCCATCTCATAACACTAATGACTTTAATCCTCATTTAACACTTTATAGTTCTCACAATAATACCTCCCACCCTTAACGGTTATACCATAGCGCCAATTCTTACACGACCGTCCCATAGTTCAATTTGAACTTGGCGCCATCTGCCATTACCCGAGATTCCATGGGTTCCTTGATGCCTGAGAAAATTTTAATATGTTACATCGTCCAAAATTTAAAAATGAAAATCCTTACCCTAATACACGAAGGGCAAATGAAAATCAACCCCAGCAGGAGTAGAGGTGGTACCGTCTTGAGGAAGCAAAGAATCATCCGACCCTTGGGATAAAAAGATCATGATAGGCATAAGCAAGAAGCTAAAGAAAGAACGACCGAAAAGACGAGAGAGAAAGAGAAGGGTGCAAGATAACTGGAAGTAGGGATCGATAAAGAAAGGTTTTCTCGAAAGTAAACAAGAAACGTCGCGGTTCTCGTATGGCTAGGAAAGAAAAAAGGGAGACAGGCCGACTATATCTCGATCAGATTGCTTAGGGTCCGAAGTAAGTAAGGATGCTGGATGGTACGACGAAGCTTTAGTAGGAAGTTGGGTGAGTGGTGGGTGGTGCCATGGTAGTGATCTGGTGATACTTAAGGACGAGGAAAGATCCATCATCTGATTAGCGCCAGTGGTTGATGGCTTTGAGGTTAGTGGCGGTCGAGTCAGCGAAGTGCCAGATCCTGTCATAATTTTTGTCATCAGGGTAAACGCGACCCAAAAAAAATGTAGGAGCACATGGCTACGTAAACGGAATCGAAAACGTACGTCTTGTAGGATGAAATGATACTAGGAATCTCATTCCTGGCATTTTCACTTCAATTAAAATTGTGGTCAATGAATGTAGCGAAGAAAGTTACAAGAAAAATGGAGTCCCCCTGCGAATGTCTAGTCTCTTCGATCTTTGGTTAAGATGCCGAACTGTTTATACATAAAAAAGAGACGCTGTTAGGCTAGTTTCAGTATAACGCGTTACTTTTCCTTTCGGGACGCTGCTCAACCTTTACGCTCGTATCTCTATCTCCCATTGCTGGTATTCCACAATTCTTGGGTTTCTTTGCCCAATGAATCTATATGTATACTGTCTATGAGGAACAGTTCGATAGGACATGATACAATACAATATAATACGATACCATACAAGACTGTGCGATGCCATAGAGTATGATAAGACACAAAACTGACATAGTGGGACGGCCTCGCGAAGAGAAATGGCAATCTGCCTCAATACAAAATTTCATGAATACAATATTGATCGTAGAGTAGCATGAAATGAGATATTCTCCAAGATACAACTTGTTTAGAATTTGAAAAAAGATTGCTCTTATGCTGACTGAATGATTTTTTTTTTATATAAATAATTAGCTGTAGCAGTAAGAATTGCACGTTGGAAATGATTCTGATTAGCATGTAGGAAGTGCAATGGAAAATGTATAATATAACGAAAATACGAAATAACGGACTGCAAAATAATCATGCTTTTCATAAAACATGACTCCTGGCTGTGGAACATACATTTTCACCACTGCTAATCAAGCAGATTTTTTTCTCGTTGAATTTACCGGCTCTGCGGGATACCCATAAGCCCCACAGATCTGGTTATTCGCACCCTGAGTGTTACGTATGACTGCCTGGTAATGCTTGGTGCTTTTATAGAATAATAGAAAAAGTTAAAACCTCTTTAGGTATTTCATTAATCAAACTGATTACTAATACTGCTTAAGCCGTTTTAAAGGACGTTTTTTTGGATTCTACTAGATGGTCGATGGAAAGGATAATACTCTCTGATATATTCTTGAGAATTTATAGAAGAAAATATAGTTATAATAAAGTACGTAGAAAAATAAATATTTGTAGCGAATTATCTAACGTAAGTCGTTTCATAAGAATCACTGATGGCTAAATAATATAGGTAATACAAAAGAAAACAATATAACAACACATATTAAAGATGCCAAATAACACAATCATTTTAAATTATCAAGTTTTCATTGAACTCTTCTGGTAACTGGTTTGGTGCTGCTATGCCATAGGAGGTTTTGTCTTCTCACTGGAAACATCATTTTGGTCATACGTTTCAGACTTACCCTGATTGTCATTTCCAGCCACATCTAATTGAACTTGGTTACAGGTAACATCCTGCCGTTTCTCTGACTTTTTCTCATGTTTTCCATTTGCATCCGCTATTTCCTTTGTAGGTTCTGGCAAAGTGTCTTCTTTGGATATATCTTTGGCTTGAGAGAACTTTCTGTGATGAACTCTCAAGTGTTTTCTTAATCCATAAAAATTAACGAATTTCTTGTTACACTTGTTGCAATCAATCATTGGAAATTTCTTGTGCAATGCTACATGTCGTTTAAAAACATGAGAGTCTGTGAAACTGGCCGAGCATTCTTTACAGTTGTACAATTTTGAACTGGCATGGGTCGAATTGTGATTATGGCGAATTTTCTTTTGACTAGGAGCTTTACCACAGGAAGGACAGAGCAAATTTTGATCATTCAGCTGAGTTTCTGAAAAAGAGTGTTGACCCAATGTCTTGTCACAGGATTCCTGAACATCATCAACTCTTCCATCAACTTTGACAATGTCCTTTTTTAGAAATTGTATCTTACAGTATTCACAGGTCATTATGGCATTTTGATCATGGATTGTTGCCAGATGTGTGTCTCGCTTGCTTTTGCTACTGAAAGCAAGATCACAGGTTGGACAGGGGAATGGAAGATTGCTTGAATTAACTGACTTTTCGTTGAAGTGACGATTGACATGTTTCTTTAAATCCTTTTTTAATGTGAATGACTTTGGACAAAAGGAGCATCGATAGGATTTGAAGTCGCTGTGCTGTTCTACATGAACGATCAGTAACGATTTATCTTTGAAGACTTTCTTGCAGATTAAGCAGGAATACTCATTTTGACTAGTCATGTGGTCCTGTATGTTATGTTTCAGGACAGTTGGCATTGATGCAAAATTTGATTTGCAGATGGTGCATTGGTACAGATTTAAATTGCCATCAAGTATTTTAAGCTCGGTACCTTGACTTTCCATATCAGCAATTACTAGGAATTCTTCTTTCTTTCTGACCTCTTCAATAGCACACATCTTTTGATAATCTTTGGCCTTTACACTTACCTTGACTCGTTTGTCTTCAAAAGCATTTGTTTCTTCTTTGTGTGTGACGTTCGTTAAACACCACGATTCTCTTTTTTTTGTTATACCATCTTCCAGATTTTTGTCGTCGGATACATAAATAATTTCAACTGTATTGTCAATTTTAGAATACATGTCAGTAGCTCTCTTCTTCTGATGAACAGTATTGACAGTGGCTGCAAGACTTTTGGATTGTACATGATCTTCTTCTGCCCTTAAATAGAAATTAAATTTTTCTTTTTCAGTATTGTCATTACGGTTCTTCTTGATATCATCTACCGTTCCATGTAGAACAATTTCACTATCATTTGAAGGTTGCTCCTTTTTATTATTTGTTTTTCCGTTACCTTCAAGAGTGGATAAGTGTAAATCATGTTCCCTTTCTTTAGATCTTGAATCAATACATTTTTCTTGAACTACTTGAATTGGCATGACTGTGTCCTGAGTAGCATCATTTGTTTGAGAAACGTTGGTTCCAACAGTTACTCGATTATGTATTTCACCAACATGTTTTTGATTCATTACAATATTATTGCTGACATTGTCATCAAGTACCAGTATTTTAATATCATGATCTTTTAATGAAGCTTTTTCTCTAGCTTCCATAAAATTGACATTTGAACATCTAGTATCATCTTTCTTTGAAGAAACTTTATTTTTCTTTTCTCCGTGACAAGACGTTTTTTCTGAAGCGTAACTTGGAGGAATCTTTCTTTTCATCGAGTTCATTGTCGTTTCATTTCTTATAGGGACATTATCTTTATTACTAATGGTAGTGTTACTTAGTTTCTTTAACGGAAATACTACTATGTCTTGTTTGTTTTCATTCTTATTCCTTGAATCCAAAGATGCCTTACACGAGCTTACAGGTACAACTTCTACATCTTCTAAGTTTTTGATAATCTCTGACAGTCTCTGCATGTCAACATTACGTCGCGCGTCGCGCTTCTTTTTTAAAGCATTTTCCACTTCAATTCTATCTTCCTCCGAAATGTATTCAACGAAATAATCTTCTTCGCTGTCGTAAGCGTAATCCACATCAGCATTCTCTTTATAAGTTTTACAACGCGTATCGTCGAGTTCCAACGTACCGCCATAAATATCATGATTTATATATTCATCCATCCCATAATGAGCCTTCAAATTACCTTCAGTCATCATCTTGTAGAATTTCTTCAACTTTTCATTTGCCGATTCGCACTGTTGTTTAAAGCAATAAAACGAATCCGCCAGGAAGATACACTTTTTACACATCATTTTCGGGAGTTCATCATCTTCCGAAATCTGAAATTCGAAACAAACATGAAAGATATAAAAACCGAAATTCTTCGCGCTTATATAGTATATCTTGCAAACAATTGCTAATGTCGAAATTGGAAATTATTCAGAAAATTTTAAAGCTCCAGCTCTCTCGAATCCTGATTTGATGTGATTTCAATCAACTTTTTTTAAGTAACCAAAGGACAAAATATTAAAAAAATTGTGTAAAATGAAAAATTAAAATTAAAGAATTCCTTAAATCCAGTCGTGTTGCTTGAGAGGATCTACAAAGTGCGAGTGTGACGAGTTAATAGAAACATATAAAAAATAAACAAAACATTCTGTCTACGAGTTTTGACAGTTACAAGCAATACCATTCTTAACGCATGACACGTTGCTTTTTATAAAGTCAAGCAAAGTAGAAAAATATACATATTTTAGTTCACAACAATATTTGTATGTATATGCATACATTGTAACACAAAAATATAACGAAAAGCCACATGCAACTTGCTAGAAACTTCATTGCTTTTGATCTGCCAAAAAAGCACGTTGCACTTATGGACTAACTACATGTATAAAAAAAAAACTAACCTTAAAGTGAATAGAGGCCATAATTTTTTTCGGTAAATTTGATACATGCTGTGCTTTTGAAAAGATGGGAAGAAGTTCACCGTCAGCGTTCAAGCATGTACGACATATTCTGTTGAATACGCTCGACGGTGAAGACGTCATTATTAACTAACACCTCTTTGGTACTCGTGAGATAAAAAAGTGTACGTAAACAATAACAGCTATACACTGTACAATATAAAACTTAATCAACGCAGATATGCGGAAGTTAAAACGCGTGTGCCGCCATATTTTTTGGTATGTCTACGCTGGTCCGTACTGAAAGTAGCGGCAAACAAACATATGCAACTAAACGCACGAGACGCAAAGTTCAGTTGAGTTCAATTTATAGAGCGGCGATAATTAAAAGGATAGATATTAAATTTACTACATCATGGATTCTGAAATTATTCGAAAATATTTCAATTATAAAGTGAACTGAACGGCTGTATCCCACAGCAATAATTGTGTGTTTGACTAAAAGCGATGCCATGAACGTAGCGTCGGTTTTCCCCTCCACGTAAAATGGGAGTCGACGTCGAGGTCGAGGAACGAAGAGTCGATTAGTAGCGTCGTAGCGACCGTCACAAGAACGCCATGTTATGCTGTAGGTGGTGTGGTGCGGGGTTTACGTGTTGTTTCGTTATTTTCCAGTAATTCTACTCAATTATTTATTTCTATTGAACATTCTCAAGAGTGTGTAGTGCGCGTCCGTCTTTACTCGAGCTGCTGAAAAAGAAACGTTTTCGTAAATGTGCGCGGTTAAGTTGCTTTTTTCTGTGAGCCGTTCGTGCTTTACTGGACACTAGTGATTCCTTGAGAATTCTTTACTAACTGCCTTGTAAATTGTTTACAAGGTGCTCGCACCGTCTTACCGGCTGAGCGATTATTCTCAAGGGCTGTGTTTAATGATAGAGCTGCAATTTCCCTTTCAGGGATTCGCTGTGTACTGTTGCGGGATCCTGTGCTTCCTTAGTGCAACCCTTTGTCACTTTTTATAACCTGACAACGCAACTGAAGTTTGTCTGCTCCTCGTGTAACATGTCATTGGGACTTTGACAGAATATTCAACGGTAATACTGTTTTTTTTTTACGTACGTTTTTATTTATACCATTCTTTTATTCACATTTTCACATTTGCGACTTAATATTCCTTAAATTTGCGTTATTCTTCAAATCACAACGTACATTTTCATTGCTACCATCTCATTCAAAACAAGACAATTTTTTTTGTTTCTTACGTTAACATTAAATCAGTTTACAGTGTGATACAAAGTTTTCTTTTCTGTTTCACAAATTTTTGTACCGCTTAAGTTAATGTATCGGAGATTAATAAATTTTTATGCGTATGTTGATAATAATAACCAAATACGCTAAAGTGGTACTTTACACTTTAACTACTAGTAACTTACTTTTGTTGCAAACAAACAGCAATTTCATAAATGCTTAAGTTCTTTGTCATTGTTGATATAAAAGTGAATTCACATATACACGTTTTAAAAAAATATGGTGTATAAAAATTCCGAGTATACCATACTTGAATAAAATAAATAGATTGTTTACTACTTATATTTACATATTTCTTTCACGTTTTCGGAAGTTGCATTGTGTTACTTTTAATATAAGTTTACATGACTTTGGCCAATACAGACGGTAAAAGAAATTTCCATATGCATTGCACATATTTCAGGATCCAAGTTAACTAGAAAATATTAGAATGTGGTCATCACAGAGTAATAATTCTACCGGCAGTGGCGTAACCACTGCACAGAACCTTCGCACATTGGGTATGACATCTGCTATAAGCGTAGCAGAACCTAAGCCTAGCGATCTCACCAGGACAAATGAATTAAGAGAAGCTTTGAAACCTTACAATGTTTTTGAATCCGAGGAAGAACTTAATCATAGAATGGAAATTTTGAGGTACTTAATAATAAGAAACCTACAATTCGCATGCAAGGGCGAGTATCCATAAAAAGTAGAGCAAAGTAGCATCAAATAAATAACATTTTATCTTCGATCTCACAGCAAATTGAATACTCTGGTTAAACAATGGATAAGAGATACAAGTATTGCCAGAAATATGCCACCGAATGTGGCAGAACAAGTTGGTGGAAAAATTTACACTTTTGGATCATATAGATTAGGTGTTCATCACAAAGGAGCGGATATAGATGCTCTATGTGTAGTTCCACGTCACATATACAGGTCCGATTATTTTACATCATTCTTTGATTTGTTAAAACAGCAATCAGAAGTTACAGACTTACGGGTAAGCAATTTGAGTCATTAATAAGACAAATTAATTCTCACAAAAATTAAGCATTTCACTAGTTTTTTTTTTTTTTACTTTTAGGCAGTTGAAGAGGCATTCGTTCCAGTTATAAAAATGAATTTTGATGGCATCGAAATCGATATGCTATTTGCAAAGTTAGCACTTAAGGAAATTCCGGATTCCATGGTGAGTCACAATAACAACTGATAAAATGATATAAAATAATCTTTGTTATTTATTGTTGGTAATAATTTTTGTGTGTCTCGTCATTTTCAGCAACTCGATATTTCCCTCTACCCCAAAAAAAGCTATGCACAAAAGACGTAGCATTTTCATTATTTGGCGGTTATTTTCATCCTATCAGAATATTACATGAAGATTGTTAATAATGTTTTTTAAACTTTCAGGATCTAAAAGACGACATGCTCTTGAAAAATCTGGATCAAAAATGCGTCAGAAGTTTAAATGGTTGCCGTGTGACAGACGAAATATTGCGTCTGGTACCTAACATAGAGAATTTTCGTTTAGCTCTCCGGGCAATAAAGTTGTGGGCAAAGAGTAAGTTTATTCGTCAGAAGATCACATTCTTAAAATTACGTATACTCTGTCTTCTATTATTAAAAACCAATGGAATTTCAGGACATGGAATTTACAGCAACGTATTGGGTTACCTTGGCGGTGTATCATGGGCTATGCTCGTCGCGCGAACTTGTCAGCTTTATCCCAATGCTGTTGCAGCGACTCTAATAGAAAAATTTTTTCTGGTATTTTCCCAATGGAAATGGCCACAACCCGTCCTTCTCAAACAGCCAGATAGCGTCAATCTTGGATTTCCAGTCTGGGATCCTAGAGTAAGGAATTTTACGAGTGAATAATATACTACTAATACTTATCTTTGCTCTCTGTTATCACTTGATTATATTTTTCCAGGTAAATATTTCAGACAGATACCATTTGATGCCAATAATTACCCCGGCGTATCCACAGCAAAACTCAACGTTCAACGTATCAGTGTCCACGAGGACGATAATGCAAGAGGAATTCGAGACTGGTTTAGCACTCACCGAGGAGATAATAATGGGAAAGGCTACGTGGGATAAATTATTCGAACCACCAAATTTCTTTTGCAAATACAAACACTATATTGTACTTTTGGCCAGTAGTCTAGCGGCGGAGGATCAGCTCGAGTGGTGCGGACTTGTTGAATCGAAAATACGGCATTTGATAGGTAAGAAACTGAAACTATTTAAAGACAATAAAGGATGAATTTCGGTATATCTTTATTAAAAGCTAAAATAATAATTGTCGAATGCCAAAATGATGAAACAATATATCCTTTTCAGGTACTTTGGAAAGAAATCCTCACATCACCTTGGCGCATGTCAATCCTGAAGCATTTCCACCGTTGGAACCAGAAACAGACAGACATTGTTCCATGTGGTTCATTGGTTTACTATTTGCCAAATGCGAAAATTTGAACGTGGACCTTACGTATGACATAAAATCATTTGTTGAATCAGGTACGTCGATGCTTATAATTAATTAGACTTACAGTTACACTACCTCTGGAATGATTCTTATCTCAAATTTTCCTTTTTAACCAGTTGAAAGACAAGCAGAGCAAATCAGTATGCTGAAAGACGGAATGCGGATAGAAGCCAAACACGTGAAACGAAAGCAGCTCCATACATACGTTTCTCCGAGTTTACTTAAACGCGAAAGAAAGGTATATTATTCCTTTCACTTTACTTTCTCTCTATACTTTAACTTGTCCTTACTCGTGGCTTATGCCATGCTTGTTCATACATCACAAAGTAACATAAATTTAGTTATTGTTACAGGTGTCCGGTGGCACGCATCGGAATGGAAATGTTACTGGCAACGGCAACGGAAACGGAAACAGCGGTGGAATATCTCCGGGAAGTCAAGGAGAAGCGAACAGCAGGAAGCGTTTGTCCGACCAAAGCGTAGACGCTTATGGAAAGAAGCGCAAAGTCCATGACGGTGAACAACAAGTAACACAGGTGCTTTCGTAATTTACTGATCAAACTTCTATTGCCTGATATACTTGGTGATCGACGTACAAGCCAATACGCTTCTCGGAGAATGAAAGAGAAGCGACTCTCTTCTTCTCTTCATATTCGAACTCCGTATCGAATTATTTTAATTTCTTAGGGAGACGAAAGCTCTTTAGTACTTCAGTCCTGCGGGGAGGATAGCAACTCTGGATTTAGCTTGGACGAATACAAACAGAATTCGACGTCAGCAAAGGACGTAAGACACTGTATATATCATCATGTCAACGCTCATATGAATAACTAATCGTCGAGTTAATTAATCGATAGTAATTTTGAGTTCCTTATGGTACCAAAGGGAGCTCCATCATTAGTAACAATATTCGACTAGCAATGACGTTTATCAGATGAATTTTCTATATTTCCTTTTAGGAAGGCCCAGCAGGTGGTGCAACGGTAGTGCAAGAAGGATTCGTATGCACTTGACCACTGCATGGATACTACCTCACACCAATCCACAGATGCTCTTCTGGGCCATCTAGAATGTAAACACTTCTCGCACCGCAACCCAACACCCACTGCCCGCTCTGTAAGTCTCTCATTTCATAGGGAAAAACGGAAGTAAACAAAAAAAAAACATGAACGCGGTGTCAAAGAAGGTCGCCCGTTGGATGAGAGTCACAAGATTTATTCGTTAGCAATATGAGGATTCTTGCTCCTCGTATACGGTCGATTAGGCCGTGGAAGAAGCGCCTCGCGTGAGTATCGACCGTGTATGACTGTCAAGTTGCCAATGTGTAGTTTTCATCTCCTTCCTGTCTTTCGAATCGTTATGCCAGAAATCGAGAGTACAACGAGAAGTTCAGTGGATCAACTCACGATAATCAAGACTGTTGTCGCGCTACGTCTATCCGTGATGTGAGTGATTGTTTTGGGCAGCTTGCACATTGTTTTCCAGACTATTTTTTTTATTCTTCTTTTTGCTCGTTACTTTACCCGTTCTCGAGTCTGATGCCAAACAAGCTCTTGAGAAGCGATTTCGCAATTCTAGCGCAGTCGAGAATGCGTTAAGAAGACTAAAGTAAAATTTCATTGAATATCTAGTCAAAGGAACAAGTATAGCCAATCAAGACCAGTTGCCTTTATCTCAAAACAACTGTAACTTTATTTTTATCTTAAAAAAGACATTCAAAGCCGTCGAACCTGACAGAATCAAAGGGAGAAAATCTATGATACACGAAACGTAAGAAAGAAAATAATAATACAGATGACAAGTACGTGTTCTCTCAGCAACTTGTAACAATTGTTCATAATTACTGTAATTGAGTTGATCCGAAAGCGACGAGACTGCATTAGGGGATTGGTTTAAGCGAACCTTTTTTTTTTCATTATGCAGTCTCTTAATTTTTACAGTGGGATAGACCAACAATTTTAATTTAAACTGTACAGCGACAGTGATGGCATCGTAGTTGAATCTAATTAGTTTTTTCAGGCATGCCTCAAAAAAACAAAAAAAATAAAAACAAAATAAGAAAAAAAAAAAGTAGTCTTGGTTCGAACAAATAATATTTACCAACGTGTTTTCTTTCTTTCCTATGCAATTTTTCATTTTTCCATTATGACAAATGTTACGGTAAAATTCTTCAACGTTGACGATAACGGCCGAAAACAAAACATAACCTCTCCGCGACTTGCGAATAGGACAGAGTGGCCGAAAGTTTATTAAAGATTACTCGAAGAACAAAGAACGCCATGGTAATCGCGAAAATGCGATGATAGTAGGCCATCATGTTCGTACAATTGTGCAATACGTTTCTCGGAAACAATCTCAATGAATCCATACGATTCCATGTGACTTTTCGCGAACGATGACATCTTTCTTACTCGTCGTTAGCCGTAAGACGAATCTGCAAGTCAATCGAGTTGCAAGAAGAAATGACACGGTATATTTGTGACCAAACAATTATTTTTTAACCAAGAGGTATTACGTGCATGTATGCGTGCGTTTATATAAATATATATATAAACCAATTACACATACCTTCCAGCAACTAAAACAGTATACGTACCATTAGGAAGTAACGAATATTAGAAATCCATAATTTTTTTTTTTTACTAATATTTATCTCTTAGTTTTTTGGATTTTTCCACTAGCTCATACCTCAATTTAATATTATTTTTCTCCACTTCGTGTTCTCACTGATTCTCGCTTCGAATCACAATGGCCGCCCGCCCCATCATAAATTTGTCTTACTGATTTCTCTGTTTTCTTACGTATGTCGAACCAATGTGACACTCACGCTTATCAAATTGTGGAAAAGTTCGTTATCATGCAGAATACTCAAAATGTACTTTTCTCATAATAATTGATTGACCAGGCGACGTACAGCTGTCAACTGGCACCAGCATCGAACACGTGACAATCAGTTTCAAACTGTTTGTACTTATTGTCATTCCAAAAAGTTACGTTTTCTGTCTCTTCCTTATAATCGGAATTTCAAAGAGAATTGAGAGAGAAAAAGATAGCGATTTTTTTTGCGACCCACCCCCCACCTGTGCCACATGCACATGCGCGCACGCACTTAACGTCGATCAGCTCATTGGACACTTCAGTTTTGTCCATACGTGAGGCGAAAATTCCCTTAAAATTTATTATTCACGACATAGACGACCTTAGCGAATTATTTTTTTTTTTTTTAGAATTATCCTTCATTACTTAGGTGGTAACTGTATCTAGGTTTACTAGGTTAGGTTAGGGTTTATTAGACCGTCGATTATGTGACAAATCGTAAACGGCCAATAAGGGAGATTATCTTAATTAATATTGAATTTAATAAGGAGGAAACGTCTGTGACTTGTGACTCAGAGTTGGTTCTCGCTTGCGATATTTTGTAATGACACTGAACAGTGGAAGAGCAAGAAAAACAAAGAAGAAAGAAAGAACGAGCAAGTGGATGCATCAGGAATTAGAAAAATTCATTAATTCTTGATATCCCAGTTAGGTATTGCTTTCGTCTTTTTTTTTGCTTGTTTCTCCACGAGAAATAAAATTTTTTTTTACAAAAAAGAAAAGTATATTGCGAAATCCAACTGTGTAAGTGTTTTCTGGCATTACCGATTACGAGCTATCCTACGGGCGACATTACATATGACGAATCCGTTAATGATAATTGATTGAGGGGTGGTACAATTAAACGGTACGTTCCGATAAAGTGGTTTACATTACTTTGGTAAGAGGGCCCGAGAGGGGGTGTAAATGGGAAGAGGTTGAGAAATGAGTTTGTAAGGAAAAGAAAAAAAAAAAATAATAAAAAGTGGAGGAGGGCCGAGGATATGCTTTTCGAGGATGAATGAATTATCAGACGAAGGCTTGTATCCTTAATGTACGCATAAATGTCCTCTGAAGACTAAAAAAAAATAAAAAAAAAAAATAAATGAGAGGATATTATCGATCTGACGTGGAGTTTTATCATTAGGCAAATTACTGAAATTGAATGAAGGAATGGATTATTTAGTTAGATTAAATTGCATCGATGTCAAATGCAATTAATCCTATATAAGTGTTCACGAGAAATTACGGCCCCCCCCCTTCCCTTTTTTTCTTTCTACTGCTCCTAAATCATTCGTTGTATACCTCCCCTGTGTATCCTTCAACCCCGATCATTGAACACCCGGATTTGTTTTCCTTATTGCATCGTTATCAGTTGGATTAACAATAAGTGCGGGTGAGAGCGTTGGCTTATCGTGAATGTTATATAGGATGCCCATACCTGTATATGATCAATTTCCATTGGGTCTTGATCGTGCAAGTCTGACATGTAAAGATAATCTATTACTGAATGAGACAACTGTATATATGTGGTTTCACTTACAGTATCAGATAAATCTTTATTTAGCGAGCAGCACAACCGTTTAACATTTGTATTCCATCGACTGTACACTATGTATCATTCTTGAATAAAAAATAAATTTTCTTTTATCTCCTTTAGCAAACAATTGTGTATCTGTGAGCTTTTTTTTTTTAATTACTCAATGTTGTAAAAACCAGTGGACTCGAGCCTGTACTTCCTATAGATCCCATGTAGCTGCAGATCCAGTGACACATGGACAATCCTATTCTATGGCATAAGGTATGTTTTGATGTTGAGTAAGAATTATTGTAGGTTAGGTAAGGGCATAAATGCAGTTTTATTGCATTATGCAAGTTTGCGTGAATAGAATTGCGAGTAGCCTTGAATCTAATCAGATTCGTATGCACGTTTCACTGTGTACTTACTCGATGAAGTATCTACTTCATTTCTCTCAAGACCGAGAGATACGCCATGGAGCCCTTCATGATCTGTCGAATAAGGAGAAAAAATGGCGAATGACAACGAAGGAATGTTGCAAGAGTAAATTGAAAAGCGCTTACAGATGTAAATGTTTCTAGGGAAAAGACGTAAAATTGTCCTGCTGTCAAGTGCAAGGGTTTTCGTGATCTCATGATCGGGATGATTATTGGCCGGGCTAGGTCTGGCGGCAGTTGGTACCAGTTTGAAAAATAGCAAGCGTCGTGAATGGAGGAACTCTGGAAGAAAAGGTCAAAACGGGTTATCAAGTATAGGGGAGTCCGTTGCCAGCCGTATTCACCTTGGCGATAAAATCGTAACAACTTACCCCCGTGGCTCAAGAGGCACGGGCTCGCTTATTCTTCAATTTCTTTTTGTTTAGTGCCGAATAAAAACTCACCTCGTGAATTAGACACTCGCCGAGAAAGCAGTAGCTAAAAAGTAGCGTTACAACTGCCAGTGAATAAATAATGAAGCTCAGGGTATTCGTTTCCTCTCCAACTTCTGCCATCTGTAATTCCAGCCTGGTTCGTTATAGAAATGTTAAAAGGTTATCAGCTTTCTGTCATTACCGTGAGTAACTCGAAAGCCACTATGCAAATGACAAAACTAAGACCCATAGTTTGCACCAGCAAGAGGGAGCTGTAAGTCTTATTTAAAGCTGTCGCCATTCTGCAACGTCCATTTGGTTAGCCTAACGTTTCTTCGACATAAAAGATATGAAATTTATTGTACAAAGCAACAATTTCCCGTGTAATCAAACAAAGACTGTCTTTCACGTAACCTCTGTGTCTATTAATTTTCTTTTCTTACACGTCACCGTCAATTCGACTGTAGATATTTACAAAAGGTTCAGAAATTGTTACCCAATGAGCTTGGCGTGTCTCTCGATCAGCTGTTTCATTTTCGTCCGGTGAATCAACGGATCAGTCTCGATATTTCGAATTCGCACGGAGAGCAATACAAACTGTCGGCATAGGTAGAATATCAGGACAACCAACAATGTATCCGATCCCGTACAGCCGATTGTCAAAACTGTGCTCATTGGCAGTAGACTGAGACACGCCAGTATGTGACTACGCAAGTCGTTAATCTCAAATCCAAAATAGATTTGATAAGGTAGCTCGAAGGTTGAGGTTAAATTATTGGATTCTAGGAAAGAGAGAAGATAGAAACAAAGAGGTAAAGGCGACAACATCGTTCTGAATAAAACTATTACTCACTGGCAACAATCCACTGGGACAACGGTACTGCGTACAGCATCGTCGTGACGATGAATATCAGGACGACGGAGAGACGTGTATACAACTTTCCCATAATATTATACAACCACGCAATTCCTGGCTCCTCCTCTGCTCTGAATTTGTCTGCTCTGACTTCGCTCAGCAACGGCAACAACAGCTGCATCTTTCTACGGAACATCGCCGTCTTCAGAATCACCATGGCCGTTGGTATAGACTCTGTCATGTTCCTGACGGACTTGTCAAAATTCAACCAATATAAATTCGGCACGAGCGCCGCAAATTCGGCGCAGTTGAATAAACTCAAGTAGAGAAGGTAAATGAAAAATCGAAAATTATTTGGGCTCTCTGGCCAAATACCAGCCAATGACAAGACTCGCTTACTCAGCCACAATATGTCAGAATCTATTGTTAAATACATATTGAACGGCTCATTGAGTATTGCTATAGTAAGATTTTTCAATTCAGATTTCCACTCCGTGAACCTAGATGATGCTTCACAAAACGTGGAGAATTCGAAACTAAATCTAAAATGCTTGCAAGTGACTTCAAGTGACGGTGGGGCGAGGGGATTGTGCAACGGGCAGTCGACCCCTCAAGTTCTGGCTAAAGTCTCGGTAAGATTTCAACCATTCTGCCCTCATTGAATAGTAATGCTCATAGCTTCCGGCTCGATACTTTTACACTATTAATGGAAGCATTAAAGATTCTACTTTCAACTCAGTCCCCTTTTCAAACACCGTCAAACTTATTCCACATCCTCTGCATGTTTCAACAGTTTTTTTTTTAATATGCCTGTAACTTTAGGCAGGTGAACGCGCATTCGATGCTACAATATTAAATTCGTTTTCAACGTTTTACCACATTTTCCAAGTCCATTATCACGTAGTGAGTCGTATCAATCAACATTTATATTTTAATTACATAAAAATTGCAGGTGGTAGAATATCATAACCCATTGGCATTACAGACACCAGTTTTATCGATAACAATAAAGCGACTTCTCCCAACAATAATAAACCTTCCCTTTAATCGTGTCTTATCAGTTCTCATATCTCTTACGTCCGAGACCATAAAATGCGAATCCAGTAGTATAAAAATCCTTAATGTCGTTCGAACGTCTTCAACACCGATACATATCAATAGACTACCCTATAGAAATTATTTGACATTATTAATACCAGAAAAGTTAAATCGTAAATGACACTTCTAAATTTATGTGCTTCTGCGACTGTTTTTTTTTTTTAATTAGCAGCAGCAAGGACACAGGATTAGAATCCAATGCATTGTCAGGACGTCCAATAACGAACGTTAAGGTACGTTTTAAGATTAATACGATCAATGAACATAATAATAATATCGTCGGTACAATATTATGTGTCTCTGGGTATGTGCGGCGCGGGGCTTCGTGTCTCGTGGGACGTTGCATGCGCGCCAGCAGAAAGCAGACGGATGTGCAACCGTGCAACCAGTGTCATCCTAGAATCCGAGTGCAGAGTCAAGGAAGGCCGAGGACTTTTTCTTCCTGTTTTTACGTAACGTTCTTCCGCTTAAAGAGAAGAAAGATGAGGTACAAACATATCGTTATCGTCGGAGCATCATTAATAACGACGCTGCTGTCGCTCTCCGGAGTGATGTATTACTTCAATCAAGGTAAACGAAAATTTATGAAATGATATTAAATATTTATTTGCTAATAATTCTTGCATGGGTTTTTGAATTACTCGTATGGCCGATTTTTATGCTTGTTTGAAATTTTTATTATTTTTGAATCCGCTCGAACGAAAATTTAATATGAAACATTTTCAAAGCGTATGTGACTTGGGATGGATTACGTACTAGGCTAATTATGATGCTGGCAGATGGTACACATAGTTAATATTAATGGAGTGGTCTTATCTCCCCTTCTTCTGAAGATTTCTGACCTGAGAATTGGCACTATTCCCAGTTTTGTGAATTTTCAAAAAATAAATATTACCGCCTCGGCATATGTTATGAATAATATCAGGATAAGAGAATTGGATTTGAAGCAAGCAGATATGGTAAAAAAAAAATCAGCAGTGCTGATGTATAAATAGCTGTAGTGGGTAAGCAAAGTAGTTTCCGGTAATGGAGGAGCTCATCAAGGTCTGCAGGGAGGATCCTACGGTTCTTGGTAAAGAAAGTTATTTTCTGGAGTTGAATAGAGATGCGGAAATGAATGATTCCGTGTAATGGACCAATCAAAATATGCCAGGATGTAAACAAGTTGATAATTTGACATATGGAAAAAAAATTTATTTACCTGCCAAGTAGAAATTTGTACTTTATCAATAAAATTTTATACAAATTTTCGTAACTTCCTCGTAGTCAATACACAAGTAGGAATTTATCTGTATTCACGTGCAGTGACGTAAATCTTCATAGTGATTCAATCGTCATTCAAATGATAAGTACGTGAGTCCTCGAAGTAACATTCTTACTCTATACTTACGTGTCTACGAAGATGGACAAAAGTGCCCATGTGTGATTAGATCTTCTTTAGGAACGCAGGTAAAAAAGATAAACAAGACAAACAAATTAATTGTAAATATATCAATAGTGATACCATTATTAATTTTCTTTATTAAAAAAGTAACCTGACCGAGTATCATAGCTTTGGCGGTACGTTTTACAAAGCGTTTATAAATCTACGATGACAGATATCGCGAGTATCCAGTCGATACGTCTACCTTGTGCAATATCGGTTATCAATCGATGGACGCAAATTGTTATTGAAACGAGAGAATAAAATTGGAGTTGGCTATAAAAATTAATGATGATTCGGTATAGGTCTGTTTTTATTTTTTAAAAATTCACTTACTTTATTCCTTCGTTCGTTCTAACCTCCAAATACTTTTTATTATTCGCCAATGGTTAACACGGGTCAAAGAGTCATATATCGGAACACGATGGAATCAATTGAATTAGAAGCTGTAAGTGGATCTGCGAATAGAAATCAAACGCGGAGGAGTATTAGAATCTGAATAGATTCCGGTCGTCTTGAATATAAAAGTGTTCAAGGTGTGATAACGTTACAGTCTCTAAGTATATAAAATCCAGTACGCCTGGATAAATACAGCAAATACATATTACGCTCGAGTGGGTTTTTTCGAAATGTTCTATCTATGCGAGAGTAGCTCGTAAAAAAAAAAGGGAAGGCGTTCGATTTTACGAGCTCCCACACGAGGCGAATCGTGTGGTCGTATCTTTTATTCGAAACTTTCCGCATTTATTGACAGAGACACTGGGCGTAAATTGATATAGAATCTCATTAACCCTATACTCATGACCTTTTGCATTAGGATTCTATTAGAATGACTTTTGAAATTGACTTTTTATTATTTCATCTAAAAGTAACGTCAACGTGTCTTAGCTTTGTGTTCTGGACAAGTTTTTACCTCGGTCGATAATGTAGGAATCTGTATGCTTATTTTCATTTGATCATTACAGACAAATGCCCAGTGGGTACTTTTCCGTGCCAGAACAGTTCTATTTGCATGCCACAACGAAGCTGGTGTAACGGAATAAGGGATTGTCCAGAGGGGGATGATGAATCTGAAACAGAGTGCGGTGAGTCTTTCTTTTTTCCATCATTGTCTTTCCCTTTGATTTTTACCTAGTTGTAATCACACATTTTTATATACTGATATGCTTATCCTGTATGGTATTATGTATACGTGATACATTAAATTAAAGGCCCCCATTAATCGCCTGTACCTAAATTCAAAATGATTTTCCTTGTTTCATGAAATACTATAAATCATTCTCATTCAATTAACGCGTTTGAAAATTTCTATTTACACTAGGAGATATGCATGGCAGTTGGGACTGGTTTATCAAAGATCCACAAAATAAATCCAAAATCATTTGTGGTAATTAAACAAAATTCATTTTTCCACTAAACGCTTTTAAATGTATTTTTTTATAGAATTATTTTCTCCCTAGATTCTACACAGTGTCCCGAAAACTGTACCTGTCATGCATGTCACTTGATGTGTGTTGGTTACGACGAAATACCACAAAATTTCTCATCCAATGTTACCACTGTGTATGTATCGAGCTGCCTACGTTCAGAATATATAAGTTTTGGGCATTAAGACGTTTGATTCATATATTACACGTTGACTTTTGTAGAACTTTGACAAACAATGCGCTTACGCAACTTTTTACAAACGAGCTGATCAAATACGTAGAAGTACGGTACCTGTAAGTTATTGCTGCTTTATCTTAACTGTTTATTCTTGACACATAAAATCTTTTTTTGATATTGATCCATTAATTGTGGACACTTGTATTGTAGATATCTCGAAAACAATCGAATAAGAAATCTGTCAGATGGCGCATTCGCAAATCAAAGGCAGTTGCAATGGCTGTAAGTAAGGTCGAATATATTTAGGACTTACGTGCCGGTAATTTACCTAACTAGAATGTAGTAATTATAAGATTCCAACAGAATTCTCTCGAATAATAATATTCGAGAGGTACGACGTGGTCAGCTGTCTGGATTAGAATCTTTGGACGTTCTGAGGGCGGATGGCAACGAAATTTCTTACGCGGACTTATTTGATTTCGAGAACAGCACCTCCCTGCAATGGATGTGAGAATCGTCCATTTTTATTAGTCTTCAAAATATTTTTTTTTGTTTATGCCATTGACCATACAAATATTTTGTTACCATCATCAGCTAGACAAATACACAGCATAGTATTTCTTATAGAGATTTCAGCAGAAACAAACTGACTTCCTCGACCCTAAAACTTCCCTATTTGCCAGAATTAAAGGAATTGTGAGTATCGATAATCGAATATATTGATTTTTCTGATCACTTAATATCGATTGTGAAACTTTTTTTTTTTTCGTGTATCATGCAAGGGTTATGGACGAAAATCGACTTGAGGCTATCACGGAAAATTTATTGTCGATGTTACCAAGCCTGATGTCACTGTACGTATCGATCAATTGATTTTATATGCATATGTTAAAATTTTTATTTTTAATTATTGCAGAAGCCTAAGTGGAAATATCATAACCACTATACACGTGAACGCTTTTCGAAATCTTAAAAATTTATTAGAATTGTAAGTTTACCTCAAAGTCTAATTATGTATGCCATTGAAATTTATTAGATTTGAAGACTTTTTTTTTTAGAAATTTAGAAGACAACAAGATCGTGACTATTCCGGAGGATGTATTTAAGCCTATAGGAAATCTAACGAAATTGCAAGTATACCTTTTGTGGCTGTTATAATTTATTATTTGCTAATAACAAAACCCAATGACGTAAACGTTGTTACGACCGTGCGGATCAAAGTGATTAACGATTAAAATCCAGACGTGCTCGCAGCAGATTTACTGATGCTTTACTTAGATATACATATGAGTAATCATATCTGCCTATCTAGTTATAATTGAATATAGAGAGCACTAGGTAGAATAGCAGAATAAAAGGAAATTAGACAGACGGCAAATTTCTCACTGGAAATGAAGAAAACGTCACGTACTTGATTGATTCGAAGTGACATTTTTTTTGTCAGTTTGAGATAGAAAATTATTCGATTCCAGTACTGCGTGAGAATTGAATTTCAATGGAATTTTTCTCTTTTTTATATAGACAATGTGATTGATTCTTTCAGATCGATAGGATTCAATCCGATTGAGGATCTACCAAGCGCTCTGTTTGATCCACTGAAAAATCTACGATCGCTGTAAGTCATCGATTAATTCATTAATAATCAATAATTCGTATTAAATCTGAATATATATAATTTCTCAGTGGCCTCGAGGAAATTGAAATCGTCAATATGGAGAAAAATATATTCGATCTGTTTCCTTATTTGGATTTCGTGTGAGTTGAAAATAAAATAATTATTAATCTAATCGTTATTATAATTCCCGTATAGCAACTCAAATTCGTCTAATTTGATTTTTCAGTTACTTAAAAAAGTTTCACTACTGCACAACCTACGCGTCGAACGTTCAAAAATGCCGGCCAGTCAGCGACGGTAAAATCAATCGTTGACTTGAGTTCCAATATTTCTTTCAGTCTAGAGAAAAAAATAAAACAGAAACCAATTTGTAAATAATAATTGTCCATTTATCAAACAGGAGTCTCATCTTTGTCCCACCTACTAAGCAAACCGCTGCTACGTGCTGCTGTCTGGGGTATATCGTGCGTGACGTGCTTGGGAAATGCTCTGGTCTTGTGGGGAAGATTCACAGCTAAGGACGAAAACCAAGTGTTGAGCATCGTCATCAGAAATCTCGCCGGTAGGTTTTAAGCCGCCTTTACAAATCCCCTTGTGTATACAAAACATGCACAGTCTAAGAGAGAAGAAAAATTAAATTTAGACTACGTGGAATCCGTCAAGTTCGAAGAGACAAACCTATGGGGTTCCATGGGATTCTTCTTGTAGCTTCTTTTATTTTAGTTTCTGACATGCTGATGGGTATATATCTCTTCGTTATCGGATTGGAGGACATTCGATTTCGAGACAATTATAATCAGATCGCCAGCACCTGGATGTCATCTTGGTCCTGCACTTCCGTTGGCATTTTGGCCATGACGTCATCAGAGGTACCACCCCATAGCTACAGATATATTTCAATACAAAAACAATACCATGGGATTTTGAAACTGATATTTCAGGTTTCGGTATTGATCCTACTGTTCATGTCGGTAGAAAGATTTATGCTGATCGCTGCACCTTTGAAGAGCCATCGCGCCTTGACACCTCAAGCTGCAGCTTCGTCTATGATTGTTATCTGGATTTTTGGAATTGTACTGGCGCTTATACCAGGTATTTATAAAAAATTATTTATTTATTTTTAAATGACAATACAAAACCTTTTCTTCATTTAGCTATTCATTGGCGCAGCAGCACCAGATTCTATGGTGTCAATGGCTTGTGCTTCCCTCTACATATAGACAACCCTTATCTGATCGGTTGGGAATACTCTGCTTTCATTTTCCTCGGATTGAATCTCTTGGGGTATCTATATGGAAAATATTGCAAACTATAAAGAAATCAGTTATTCAACTTCAAACGCAACCACCTGAACATGGTTTTACTATAAATATGAAATTGACACGCCAACTTCAGGTGGTGGCGTTAAGCTGAATCAACCGGTATGATTTCAGTCTGATCGTCATTGGCTACGTTTATGCTGGGATGTTTGCCAGTATTTGGAGAACGCGACACGCGACTCCTCTGTCAGTGGGAGATTCAGAATTTGCAGTAAGATTTTTCTTAATTGTATTAACCGATACGGCCTGTTGGGCGCCGATAATTACACTGAAAATTCTCGCCCTGATGATGTACCCTGTTCCACGTAAGGATAATTATAATTATTCCTTAAATGAATTTTCCGAGTCACGTTTTCTTACTTCCCAATTGGAAATTATCTTTTCAGCCGATCTTCATGCTTGGGTCGTCATCTTCATTGTGCCGGTTAACAGTGCAGTTAATCCCTTGCTCTACACATTCACTACCCCAAAATTTCGAGAGAGACTGGGCGAGGGATGGTTTCGAAAAATCCGTGATCGTTTTACTGGAAAAAATTCTTCTCGAAGTGAGTAAAATTCGTGACTTATGATGACTCCTGATGATAAAAATTTTTTAAGGAAATACATTTTTTTTCAGATTCTCACCTACCGACAAATCTGTGCAATAAGAACGTGACGCTGTCACTCTCGTCAACGGATGAGAAATATCCGATAGATCAGAAAGTGTCGAGTATCCCGACATTTATTAATGAGGGTCAATTAATTAGTAAACTGACTAAGCAGACAAGCAAATCGCCGATAGGTTCATTGCCTGTAACAAGTCAATGACTTGTTTCAATAATTCCTCTATATTGCGCCTATACGTTGCATCAAATGCAGGACCGTTAGATGTAATTCAAAAACAAAATCCATCTACATAACTTCTAATTGAGCTAATCAATATAGTGAATTTGTGACAGCTGAGCGCAGAATGTTTACGTTGAAAATGTAATTCGTTAAATTATCAACTAACATACCAATATTCACATTTGAGATATCACTGGAAAAATGCTTGTCTCTAGTCGAGACTCAAAGAATGACCATGACTAAATGTTAATACAAATTAGTAGCAGATCCAAGAGTCTGACTTCCGGTAAAATGATAAATAAGAGTCCTCCTAAACTTCTCGTCTTTCAATAATACGTTCAATTCATAGGTTACTCACGTAAAGCAAAAAACAAAATTTTCTAACTATTGTTATTCGATTTTATCCTTTACTCAGTTTCAACGTCTGCATTTTGTCGCAGCAGTAAAAAAGATTTGCGTTGGCACGAGCCATTATCCAATCAGAGTGCCAGCACGAGTATCGCAACTGATTCAAGAATTTTAAAGCTTTATGGCCGGCCGTAAATCTACTTTCAACAAAATATATTTTGATCTCCTTCACGTATAGCACATGGCATACGGTTATGGGATATAATATATAATTTATGATGAACACCCAATAGGAGGGTCCCGTTAACGGTTATCCTCTTCCTTCTCCATCCTGACCTCACCTCTCGCTCCATCCCAGACTCCAAAGTCCTCAAGCAAATCTCGATACTCTCACAATCTACAATTCCACAGAGAATCCCACACTTGAGTCTCCAGAAAGCTGCCAGCTTCCACTAGGAAATAAAAGACACTTACTTCTGCTCCGATCAAATATCCAATGCAGTCAGCAGTCATGATGCATACCGGGCAGACTCGTGTCATGTGCACGGAGGAAGGAGGGTTCGAAAGTTCAAAGGCGAAGAACGATCGAAGCAGCCTTCGAAGGCCTTTCGAGTGGCTCCCACGGCAAAGTAAGAGTCGTTTCGCTAGTCGCGAGATGTGGAATGCACGCACAGATTAAAGGCACACCTTCCCGCCGGTGACTGCGGCCATTGCAGAAATACTATACAGCTTCCAGCCAGTATGGAACATTCGTTTCACCTGTTGCATCAATAATTCTAATGTTTTCCTTTCTCCATGCCTTCTTCATTTTAGCCTTAGAGACCCGACGTGTATTAGACAGTTATATCAACAGGCATGATCGAAGGTTGTTTTTATGCACAAATTATTTTTAAAAAAAATGTATAATTAACCCTGAGAGTATTTATACAGATAATATACATGAAACGAAGGCCGATGACAGTATACCTTTATTGCGTTCTGTCAGTCGTGACTCCGTGACTCGTGAATGGTGAATCGTAGATTCTTTAAAATATCGTCCTTGATCAACTTGCACGTAGAACACGTTGCAGTAAATGATCAGCATTCACTTGCTCCTACGGGTAATCTGGGCTTTGTTCGTTAAACGCAATACAGGCATCTTTCAATCAGTAATTCTGCATTTGTCGATTCGTAGAGGCTGCAATATAAAAATGAGTTGGTAGTATTACTGTATTTATATTGCGAGCATGCTCGCCGGTACTAAATAGCAGAGATAGCGAGAGTGTAACCGCTCATAAATGTGATTCTATTAATATTCACTCGTATTACGTAACGGTTGACTTGCAGTATAAATCGAGCAAGGAAACGATGCGCGTTTCGCGCTCCAATCAAATCTTAATGTAATATATTACCGAGCAAATTACTTAACGAAACTGTGCTTGTTTATGTAGAATACTTGAAACCTAAATCCGCGAGGAATAAATTATCGAATTTTAATGTCCACCTACGTATTGCCGATTGACTTTCTATCAGCGAAAGTGAACGTTGACGTCCGTGACTCTAGTCACTTTGGCAGCTATAATTTTAGAGGTTAGATTGACCATCCGTTCGATGGAAGAAGATTGGCTGCAACGGAACGCGTAATCAAGATAAATGATAATTAAAATCAGACAACCGTGCATCTTTATTCGTTGCCACCAACACTAAGTCACTTTTATACATCGGGAAAATGAAACGTGGGCGATTTTGCAAATTTGTGTAAATGTCATTATTTCATAATACGATATTGCCATAAGCCCACTGAATAGGCATGAGGTGACTCATGAATTCGTCGGTCGAATTTTTATGATTCTGTGTATCTCGTGACCGATGCTTTTAAATTTATTCAAAACCGTAAGTGTATACAGGAATGCAGAGAACTTTAGCGACGACATTTTGACTAGGTTATAAAATACGAAAAGGTCGACTCTGCAGAACTTTCGAAGCCTGTCGAATGAATCATAAGCGTCATAATAGCACGCGATAAATTTTTTTTTACCTAAACAGCATTATCATCGTGAAGATTTGAAAAAAGTAGCAAGCATGTGTACGGAGCAGGTGAAGCAACAGCGTTTTTTGTTGTTGTGTTGTCGTGCCTGAGAAAACAGAAGCTCATTGTTAAATACCAACAGATTGGCAGAAACTCTTGAAGCAACGACATAACAATGACAGTCATTCGTGGAAGAGGTCACCGTTACACTTCTTCTTCCTACCCGTAAGTACAGCTTCTCGACAATTTGTTGAAGCGCATCGGACTCACAGACCGTCACAAAATGCCATAATTGTCGTAGAGCGTTATTTACCAGGCTTACACAATCCACATCGTCCGCTCAGCCGATGCCAACGCTCGAATGTGATTTACTGCCTCGCCTAATGGATCGAGCGGTAACAATTAAGCAACATAAAATTTCATCATAGCTTTGCCTTAGCTCGGATTCCCCGAGTAGAATTTATCATCAGGAGCACTGCAGCTATTATCGCGATCGATTAAGAACCGTATTTATCGTGACATCGAAAGTCTGCAGTAATCCTGAAAAATTCGATTAATTGAATCTGCTTGTGAAATGTTAAATTTTTTTAAAGAAATTTTATATAATTCATTAATTGTAAGCAATGCAAAAGACTGTCAGGACGTACGTTGAATTATGTTACAGTAAAGTCAAGACCAAACGAATCGAAGTGGAATCCAGGCTCTAAGCGATGCACTTTGACTCATCTTCCCACGATCACGATCGAGAAATCTTTTGGCTCTCGATCACGCAAGCAAAGATTCTCGATCGCCGAGCGACTGGCGTGCCAAATCACAGGGATCCCTTACCACTCGTACGATTCTCATCTTGGATGCTGGGATCCATCTGACCACCCTGTTGGAAGTGGTTGTTCCAGGAAAAAAGATAGAGATGAGGTGAACGAGAAAAGGGGGCGAGGGGTGGAGTTTGGTTTGGTAAAAAAATACGAACAACGATTACCCTAATTACTTGACGTTTAAGATTCTCAACCGATTAAAGGATAGTTTACTTGCTTGTTTTATCCTGGCCGATCGCTATTCAATTTAACGTTTAGACATGCGGCTCTATTTTGCTTCGAATGATCTTCAAATTCTCACCTTCGTAACTGCGGCTATTAAGCGTCTGGCATATCATAATTATCCATCAGAGATATTTATTTCAGATGCTGTTAAAGTACCAGAAGGCGGTAGCCAAATTCCTCAGTGGCATTGAGCGAGTTCAAAATAACGGTTTGTGGAATTAGTCCAAATGCTTCGGCGATAAAAGATAGCTGGGTTAACATATGGACGGATCGAGTTTATATATATGTATATATATATACCCTGGAGCAAATGGTGATTGGTCATTGTTTACAGGTTACATTGACCAGACGCCAAATTCCTTGCATTGTCCACGTTTTATCAACAGGTAATATCTAATGAGTTATTCGACCTTTACCCTCGGATCTTATGTTGAAGATCGATCGATATTTTACTGGATCAGTCTTACAATTTTTTTCAATACTGCTTTTCGTGTATTCTTTATTATAGAAAAATATACCTCAAGATCTGCCGCAGGAGTTGAAAAAAGTATCGAGTAACAAATGATGAAAAAAAAAAAAAGGATTTGACAGAGAAGCCTTATTCAAGCCTAGGACATTCTTCGAGCGGAAGATTCGCTTATCCTGCGGTAGATAGAAAAGAAATACAAGACGTGGCGTATCGTACGACAACCGATTCACCTTTCATCTTTGTGCATGAGCGCGAGTATTCACGTGTCGAGGACGCATGTACTATCGGATGAGGTCATTGCCACCGATGCGAATGCTCACTAAGCTACTACGCCTCAAAGAAAAGATCATTGTTATTCCGATGTCAGAGCGAACTGGCTCCCTTGCTTGCCATCACAACAAGATTAGCATGTTAGCCAACTTAAACTGGCTCTGACAATAGGAAAGGGATATGGAGAGCCCGTGCGAGGGAAAGACGGAGAAAACGAGAAAACGAAAAGAGAAAACACTAGGAACGTTAAAGCGAACGTACTCATATTTATCTAGGTACGTCATAGAAGATGAAAATATAAGGCATGGATAAAATATTGATAATGCATTTAATTTTCTGTAAGTATTAAAGTTACTCGAGCCACGTAGATTTCGTATCTCCTGCTGACAACTGGCGACACGAAGCACCGCAACGCCCACGCGGCGGGTACGCGTACTAAAAAGGTATCTGCATGTAATCTCGTACCAAGGTTAAATCATAACGCGTTCGTAAGATATTGCGGTTATGGGGGTTATGGTAACCTCCCCCTTGTAATATTCGTCGGTCGTGTATAGCAATATTATGATACAGGTTCGCAGAATCGAAGACAATGCAAGGCGTGGTGAGTTCATGCGCCAGCCATTTTCCTTTACCCTCTTTAAAATGGTCGTTGGACTGCAGGCAGGTCAGCCATGAGGTATGGTGAATGTTTAACGGTCGGGTGAAGTATTGTTCGTGCCTCGACGCTGTATTTGGAAATACGGCGTTGTGTCAAAGGTTAAGAAATACAGTTCTACGTGGGATATTAACAGTTTGGCGAATCACGATGGAGATTACGAGAGCAAACCGCCCTTAAAAAATTGCATCGTAAAAATGACTTGTCATTCGATACTGTTTACGGAACACAATATACCTGGAGAAATGTGCACTGCGATGATGCAGGTTATACATAGATTGTGTGTTGCTCGTAAGGTTCTTCATTAGTGTATAAAGTGACACGACAGCTGGGCGACCTTCGTAAAGGACCGAAGGATCTCCCGTTTCATTTTTTTTTTTTTTCATTCTTTCCATGTTCGTCGTCTGCTATCAGTTTTAATATTCATAACGGATAAGGTCGTCTATGCAAATTAGAAGGATCGACAGGCGAAGTGAAATTAATTGAATTTCTCCTGCAACGTATAATAGATTAAGCTTTGATATTTATAGAGATAAGTATTGATTGGTAGATAGTCAATTTAAAGAAATTCTTATATTAATAAGAAAAATTCCAATGCGAATTTTTTTAGGTTTAGGTTTAAAAGGTTTCGAGGATCGGCTTATGCCTACCCAGGATAATAATACGTAGCGACGGCCCAATGAACATGTGCATATACCTGTCAACAGTTCATCCGCCCACGATCCATTATAAGGTACATAAATTCCTTTGCTCTTCGTGCATTCTCCCCTTCGATGCGATTTATGGTTGAGATTATTTGGGATTAGCATAACGATTCCGATGATCAAGATTCTGAGAGCTGACAGACATCTCATGATTAAACCAGATTATGTATATATTAAAAAAAATTTATTACAAGCCACGGAGCGGCCATTTTGACTTTTCAAGTCAGCTAATTAAGTAAGCATATTTTTTTCATAATTATTTAAGACCTTCGAACTTTCAACCTTGACCTTAGACACTCCAGCATCTTTAACCTTCGTCTGCGAATCGATACAATTTCGAATTCCAGTAACAATAAAACCGATATGCGTTCCAGATAATCCTTGACGCGATAAAGAGACGTCGAAGGCTTGTCGGCGAACCAGACACAAAGGACTTGAACGTACAGCGGAATTTTCAAATAAGGAAAGGATCGTTAGGCAAGACTATCAAGGCCAGTTGTTGCAGAGTCCAAGCATATAAAAAATGGTAGGATGATAATGATGTCAAAGATAAAAAAAAAGTTAAGGACAGCAAAGGGGTAGAATCAATCGATCCTCCCTTGTACGTCGAATCGTGGGACACTTGCGAGAGGAATGATTTTAGAAGGAAGAGGATCGTCTGTACATCGAATCATTGTAAAAATCGGAAACGATCGGAATTGCAGTACGATAAATGCTACTTTGTCAGCTGTTCGAAGCTTTTCTACCATATACTTATACGGTGTAAATATGATATCAGTAAAGCATTCTCTATATGGTATCGATTGATCGAGGTTGCATCTCTATATCTGGAGCAGCGAACGGCAGTAATGGCTGACTCGTCAGTAGCCCTTTGACAGACTTATTAGCAAATATAAATCCGAGCGTGCCGTTACCGTAGTCAGCCATTTGCTTTTTGTACCGAAGATACTCGAAGGAGTGCGAGCACGAAATACGTCGGATTTCCAAGGACAGATCTTAATTAGTACTTAATCAAAGCCTTTATTGACGTATCACCATTTTTATCGTGTCATTTTATTTATAGTTATACCAAAATAAAATGACTTTTAGTCATTCTCTATAAGGGTCACGTATGAACCAAAAGATGTTCCAAGAAGTGCAACATATACATATATTACTAAAAATATATATGTTGGCTATACCAATGCATAAGTGTATCCAACTTTTACCAAGAGATTCAAAGTGATATGGGAAGCCAGATAGGTACCAGGTATGGATGCAGAGGAAACTTGAAGATTCTCTCGGTCACAGGGTAACCCGAAGAGCAGAAGATCATAAGAGCAGAGGAGCAGAAGAACAGCGGAGAAGGTTGAAGGGCAGCAGTCCAGCGGAATGAAGAGTGTATTATATTATGTTGCAGGGCGGTGTCGTCTTACCGGAGCTGCCACTTACAAAGCCGCTTGCGGTCGGTTGTCCTCAGCGGAACGGGATGGAACGAACTGGAACGGACACTAGCCGGGCACTGGGCAGACACTTTAGTGACACGGTCATCGACTGCAAAAATCTCCAGGACTCGATATTGCGCGGACACCCACACATCCCGATGACTTCACGCTGCAACGGACAAGTAGTCTACTTCAGGTCTGATAGCTCATGGACAAGACCCCATAATCATTTTCATGCTCCTCCTTGATCATTCACGCAGATGCAATTTCTATGCCTTAGCATCCTAGCCACTCGCCTGACCTGGGTCTGCTGAAGTCTCTGCTGAAAGTCACTGGACTGCTGCCGTCTTAAAATGGATCACTAGTCTAGTTGCGTGGATAATGCTTCAATTACCGGAACCAAGAAGATGGTTACTAGGTTATGTTGATGCTCGCCACTGGACAGAATTGCTGCGCCGATGGATGTTTTATTCAGGAAATGCATTGACTGTAGCGCAGCCAAGGTA
Source organism: Calameuta pygmaea (assembly GCA_031762395.1). Classification (NCBI taxonomy): domain Eukaryota; kingdom Metazoa; phylum Arthropoda; class Insecta; order Hymenoptera; family Cephidae; genus Calameuta; species Calameuta pygmaea. The sequence continues at coordinate 991,357 of JASANN010000384.1, read as the reverse complement.
TCCTATTGTCGAAACATTGAGTGGACTTTAACGAGACACTAATAGTGTCGTAAAGATTTACCAAGGAGAAGTGAGCTTTGAAATGACTGCTTTAATTTATCTAGGATATACCAGGTAATAATTCTTTTCGAGATTTTAAAGCATAGACCATGAGAATGAGCGTTAAACATTTTCTAGGAAGCTAGAGCAAGGTTACCGTCAGGCGGACACTGAATAAGGAAATATTGAATAAGGTACGTTTCAGGTATACTGAAACTCGAAGGATACGTGGGAAACGTCACGTAATCCGGAAGCTGGGACGGAAGACGTTGCGCACGAGTCCAGGAAATATTTAGACCTGGTATAACTCTCTTGTTCAAAATCGAGCTGCGCAAAGACACTGATGCCCAACACGGTTGAGTTAGAGGCAGCCAATAATAGTGCGAGGCATTCGCCAGTGGGTCCATAGACGCCCCACTGTATGAACACGCACGGATGCCCGAGAGTGGGGCGAGAGGGTGCCAGAGAAAAACGCATTCCCGCATGCCGCCGCTACGAGTCACGGTGACCGCAGCAGTAACGCTCGTGCCACTTCCCGGGCCTCCTATTTTCTTTTACTACCAAACGAATCGGCCTATTTGCGACCGATAGAAATTTGAGAAGCGATCCACTTAGCCGCCCACTATCGGCCTTTTCGAATGAGCAAGGTATAGCCAATATGTATCCGTGGGTCTCTTATCGGATTATCAGACGACTGCAGGGTCCTGGATTATAAGCAAAGCCAAGGGGAGATTCCGGGAGAGAGAAAAAAGCTTCGGAATACCTAGAAGCCATATCAACTGATCGGCTGTTAAGAAAGATCCGGGAATTAAGTAGCAGAGACCAAAAAGAAGCACAGACTGCATGCAATGGGAGGAATCTGGAATGTCGGAATGTTGGAATGCAAGAATGCAAGACACAGTACTTAGACTGTGCACTTTAGGTAGGTAAACATCTCCCCCACCTGACGATGCTATGCAATTAAAAATATATTCAATCATTATATTCTGATTGAGCTGACAGTATCTATATTGGACTCTGATCCCTCCACTCCAATCTTCATGGAATGCATACGCTCTACACTCGTACTATGTACTATTTACATCGGACGTTAATCCACCGAGAAGCGATGCACTACTGCCAAGTGTTCCCAGCCATTGGTTCAGCCAGAAGTCACTGCAACTACACGGCTGCATAGTTTACGGCGCCTGTTCTAATCATCACCAGCCGCCCTGGCATCAGCCGATACCTTCAGTGCCTTCAACCGTGCGTCTCGAGATTACGTATTCACCCTTGAGCAAGCACAGTCGTTTCGTGAAATTTCACAGAGCATAATTCGGACGAGGAAGAATTTAGCCTGGAGCCAAAATAAAAATGATGATCCCGAGCATGATGATTTCTTGCGACAATACGACATTTACGAAATCTCTAATTAACTAGAGTTGACGACCTCTCGGCTGGATGGCACCAGTTTCTACGTAGACGAGCGTCGACGATTTGCCGACAGTTAGGAATTACCAAAAAGGGAAGTAATAATGAGAATGGTCGTTAAGGCTGTTTCACGTCGCCAAGGGGTCGCAAGGTCGTAGAGTTACTTTCACGAGTTTTACGTATCTCGCGAGAACAAAATTGTCAAGTATCGGTGTTAAAACTCATCTTTCAGTTCGTTGACCGATTACTCTCTCCCTTTCTCTTCCTTTGTCTCGTTAAATCCCCCCCTCTAATTTGGCTTCCAAAGGAAAACAGCAGAGAAGGAGCACAAGGATCTTGCTTCCTTCTGGAAATTGTGGTGTAAACCACTTCTATCGAGCTTTTGATCTCTATGCAAAATTAGTACTCTAAATAACTGGATTATCTAGGAAAAGTCCATTAATCGTGACGATGTATCAATTGCAGGCACCGACGACGATATACTAAAACGCTTAGTGTCCAAAAAGCTGGCTACGTTAACGTCCTCCGTGAGATATTTCAGCGATCCCTTCAGCCAGATCCCTACCCTTACGCAACCGTAGTGAGCCGCGGGCCGTCATCGTGAAATGCCTAATGGCGTCATGTGTCTTCATAACGTCAAGAAACGCGAGAAATCGAGCTCATTCTTTTGCTCGTGTGATACGTAAATTGGCCTGAAAATAGTAGACCGGAGTCGACACGTGGTGCTCGGGAGTACGAGCAGACTCACAGCGTTCTCAATGGATGAGAATTAATTTTTTATTTTCATATTTAGTCTTTAAGTATAAAAACAGAGTAAAAGAAGGAAAGTGATCGTTAAACTCAAAGTCAGTTTAATGCCGATCTAGAGTGCGTAAAAACGACTTCCGAGTGACTGCGAGAACGAAGTGAAGAAGTAGGAAACAAGTGAGGTTAGTTTTTCATCTGCTCTCATTACGTACTGATCGATTGCAGGACAACAATGCCCGGAAGTGCTGGTGACATGGATCCGCAACCAGAGAAGAAGCTGTCGGTCCTGGTCCAGGGTAGTTGCCGGTAGGTGGTAGGTGGTAAGGAAGGTACGGGGTGGATGGATGATAGAATTCGACGTGGATTCCAGCGCGGGACAGAAATAGAGGGGTCGCGCATCGAGAATACCACTGCGCACCGCATGCCGTTCGTTACTATAGAGAAGCCAGAACGTGGCTAGGACGAGCAGAAGAGCTACTAGAGCCTCGAAGAAGACGCAAATACTGCAGCCTCTCGACCGCCCGACCAGCTTGCTCACTTCGGGGTGACTAACTCCTGGGGATCGCGGGACTTCGGCTAAGACAGTTACGACATTTGAAGATCCGACCCAAGACGCATTGTCTATGCAGATCAAGGGTGAGATCTTTCATTAAAGGAATCTGTTTACTAATTCCACGTTCTTCTCTTGCACTCAGATTGACCTTTATACCTGAGACGTCACACTTGACTATCGCTCCAGAGGTAGTTGGATCAAGTAAGACCTATGAAAATGCATCATCAGTATCTGGATCTTTATTATCCTGCAAAGCCTTGTGGACCCCTTATAAATTGAGGCAGGAGTAACATAATTTCCTCGAAAGCGAAATTCTCCAGGAAGAAACGAGCACTCGTTATAAGTACTTTCTTCGCTTTCTTTTAATTCGAAAATCAATGCACAGCTACACAATCTACATTCTCGCTGTCGGCTTGCCTAATGTTGCGCGTCTTACGCTTACACGGCTCATTTCCGGTTATATGGATGCATTTAAATTTTCTTTTTCTTTTTATTTTCTCAGTCACTATTCTTGAGTCCATAATCGTTGCTGGGTGCGTCATTCGCTTAACTTCATATCTAAAAATGCATTTTATTATTATCAAGTGGTTTAACGGTGGACGAGAGGGGGAAGAGGGAGACACCCAACTCATTAGCACATGTATTCGAATTCTTGGCCACGTTCGTCTTGTCATCAGCTCTGCCGGCTGGAGTTTTTTTTTTTTTTATTCAAATCCTTGTCCCCCTTCTTCCGAATTCCTTTACGAAAATATCCACTTCCACGTACAATTATCGCCGTCTTCTCGCGTCTTGTATCTTGTACCGAAATAGCGACTCTATCAAAGAGTCGAAATAATAATAGGAAAGCGGAGCACTCAAGGTATCGGTATTCTAATCGAAAACACTCGAAAGACTAAATATGCAATGGAAAGCGAATAACTTGGAATGGATAGATATTATAATTCTTACTTTCTTGCTGGACTCGAGTCGAATTCGATTTGGCCTATAAACTTTTATAATTTTATAGGGATATTTTGCAATTTTATATTCGCCAATGTTCCCCATTACCTAGTAAAGCCGATGTGGATCGTTAAGATCGATCGCTAAGGATCCACCGAGCAATCCTTCTACATAGCAGAACAATCTAATCGTAAAATCTATCTATCCAAAGTTTCCTTTCATGTACATACATGGCGTTGCTTTGCAATGCAATTTCCGGCACTGGATTTATGGGCCGTCACGATTCCCCGAGGCACACATGCATATCGGCTTAATGTTACGCCTTCGATAGGTCTGATTATCTAATTTGTAAACCTGATTTATTAGAAAAAATTTTTTTGTTCTAACCCAAATCTCGCCCTTCCTTCGTACAATGTCTTTTCTCGTTATTTTATTAATTTTTCTATAATTCCCTTTGAAAATCGATCGATACGAATTTTCTGTCTCTACGTAAACGTATTCGGCAACTGTTTTCAGACTCTCATACCGAAGATGAATTTCGCGAGAATATAGAGTATTATTGTGAAAGTACGATGCGAACGAGGTCTCGTATACTCAAAGCAGCCTTCGAGAATTAACACCGACGAGCTAAAACAACTAAACAATGCACGACCTCGTGCAATTATAATTAATTAGAAGCTCCTAGTTGTTTAGAGTCATATCGCACTCCTACTAAAGTTACAATAAGCCGGTATAAGAGTTTCACAAATTACCTAGAGAGCAGCGTCATTTGCACCAAGTTCATTCCACTTAACGAATCGACATTTGCAAGAAAAAGATACAGGGCGAAACATAAAGTACACGAAATTTAAGCTCACATCAAATCGCCAACTTCCATCAGACAGTAAAATTCTGAAAGTCATTTCTTCTCCTTTCGCGATTGTCAAATTCATCGATTATTACTTCTCACTGCTGCGACTTGTAGGTACAAATGTTACGCAATAAATTACTATTACATTGTCATTGCATAAGCAGTTCGTAACTCTAGCAGTTAATCAGACTAGAATCATAGAAAATATCTAATAACCCATCGATACGGACAAAATCCATTAGTAAACAGAAGTTGCATTTATCAGGAACAGAAAGTTCGAGTCTAACTGCTCATTTCGAATATTCCAATTTCCTGTGGCTACCAGCGCCCTCTCTGAATCTGATTTTCAAGTGTAATTACCAGTTGCGGTTACCGAGATACGGAATGTTCGTGAGAGAAAAGTCCTACGGTGAAAGTAAAGTAAATACTAGAAGAAAAACGTACCTTGAAATTGGCCATAAACTCTTGCGGTTCCTGATAGCATCATCATTGTCCTTTTGAGGTTATCTGTATAATTTTTACGAACGTGCAGTATGACATGACGCGGCGGTTAGGTTACGTTAGAAATGGCGGCGTAGAGGGCAGTGGAGAGGAGACAAATCTTGGCGACAGTTGGCTCGATCTTTATAGCCTGCAAATAACAACGGAGTTCATCGTCCTTTATAGTGTTTCTACGAATCCGATGCAATTGATTGTCGATCAGATCAATAAGGAGAATCTATCGACATATGTACTTCTACCTCCAGTCGTTCCCTCGGATTTATCGTGTCCAATTCTCCTGTTGATAACCTAACCTAACGAGTGTCTTGTTAGTAAACAAGAAAATGAATATTTCATCCGAGTCTTGCTCTGTAGCAGCTTTTCAACTGACGGCTCGTAACTCTGTTTTAGTTCATAATTCACTGTAGGATAAGAATACGCACTGCGTCAAATTGGCCAGCAGGTGACTGCCACATAATTTCATACTAATTGTAAGGTAACACCAGACAAGATTTCTTATCAATTCTGGTTGATTAGATGATATAAACGGGTCTGAGAGTCGGGTACTACGTGGAGTCACGAGTTACTGGAACGAATTACTGATAGCGTTGACAGCTTTGTTAATAACGATAAGCAATGGTAAATTGTCATTTTCTTTTTATTAGGTATATAAAAGAGGGCACGAAGCCACAGGATGCTTGACGTTCGATGCTGTATTTCGTCTAGAGATATATACAGGTATTATGTATTACAGATATAAAATCAGACACTAGTTTAGGATCTAGTATGCTCGAGGGGTTATAAAATTATTCCAGAATCACGTGCTGTGGCTGTAGAGGATTATTTATTCGGATAGCGAAAACAACTTCCTCTCCGAATACGTAGACGGAGTGAACGATCGGAATGACCAATGAGTTATGGAGAGTTCGATTAGTGAATTTCTGGGTGTAATACTTTTTCGAATTGCGACATCGCATAAGAACGATGTCAACGAACAGCGTGGAATGTCGTATTGTGTGAAACCAAGAAGGCATCCAAATTTCCAACTGAGCAATCTGGCAGCCAGTCGGCTGGCTAAGCGTTAAGCGGTCAACATGGCCGGTCAGGTCGATAGGTGAGCAGAGCATTGAGCGTGTCTCTTGGCTTAGGCCAGGGGAGGGCAGAGTGACGTAAAAGCACGTATGCCGGTTAGCATGTATGTAGGAGAGAAGGCATCACGAGCCAAGAATTCAAAGCCATTGTCAGGCCTGCTGCCGGATGGCTGACGTCTACCTATTACGGCCGCTGCTACCAGAAGAGGAACCGGTCATAGAAACGTTACGGTTTTTTATTTTTATATTCTCACTATTCGAAGCATCCATCGAATGACTTCGATACGCTACGGAGAGATCGATAAGGACGATTATTGTTGAAACTTTGAAAGCGATTAATTATTGATTATTAAAAATATCGATTTTCAATCTTGGTCAGACCAAAGAACCGGGTTAAGGCATGTGATTATGTACCAAGATTCAGCAGTCGTAGTAACGTACCGAGCGAAGGGGCTTATCTTGACATTTAATTAACTTAGGCAAATTAGATAGTTAAAAATAACAGCTTATATAATTCATTCTGAAAAAGGAAGCGTGGGTTACGCGCTGTATCTGCGTATTCGATGCTACGTAGGTTTAAACACGAATGCGCCGTTGGACGTGGCACGTGAGACTCTTGGAGAGAAAGGAAGAGAAGGGAGAGATAGACTCAATTCCTAAAGACCAGGATGGATTGAGGATATTAAAAAAAAAAATAGTCCATAATTATTACGTCCATGTAAAATCTCTAATAATCAAATTATCATTAACTGGCGCATGTGTAGCCGCGCTTAGATTGCAATGGTAGGTGTCATATTTCTTAATAGTAGCAGCAGTCGACATGCTCGATTAAAACTTGAAGCTCGAACCTTCGTGTAGTATCGCAAGGCAACTTACAACACTTGAATAATCGACATCGTACGATTACATAACAGCCTGCTCAAACGGTCGAGCGAACAAGAACACGTCTGCACTTTTATTTTTAAGAAAAGTAAAATACGACTGCAGCAGCTGCCTGGCATCAATAATTATTCCTTTGCCACAGGTCGAAGCAGATAACGAGTATAATGTGATACAAAGTACTCTGATAAGCACGCTTCCTCCTTCCCTGGTGAGTTCCAAGAATTCGTGTAATAATGTATCTTAAGTGATTCGACCTTTGACCCAGGCCTGAATTTCGCAATTCTACCTCGATCAAAAGTGCCGATTGATTACCAGTTGATTACAGGGGAAATAAATGAGGCGTGTAAAGCCACGTATTAAGGTCCCTGGGTAAGGTCTTAAGGGCGGTGATAATGGCCGGAGAAAATAAAGCAAAGCTACCGGCAAGACAGGGAGAAAGGAAAAGAAAATTTTTCAAATTCTAACCTACCCAGGTGAGAGCCAATCGTTACGGACTGCAATTAGCAGGAGTTATAATTATCTGTATTACGTCTAATCAGTACTAAACAATAACACAGTGTCAGGTGGTCAGGCAAACCTTTAATACCTTCAATAATTACAGGTCGGAATACTGAAAGTGCTAAGGCTGTCGATTTACTCCCATTCGAGATTTAAAGTTCCAGACTAATTGTGGGAAAGGCAAAGGTACGAATATTAAAGAAGAGCGAAGTGCCTGCTTAGTTGGTAATTAGACTAATGCGCTTTGCATTGTGCGTTATCTGTTGGCTGTTGGCTAGTGGATGGTGGATGTTGAATGTTAGGCGTTACGAATTACGACAAATTCGTGTATCAGCCTGATGCATAACGGCATTCCATCACTGCTCAGGGAATTAAGTCGTTGGCTGAGGTTGCAGCTCGCAGATTACTAATTTTGCTGTCCATGTTTTCTGGGTTACGCTGGCGATTGCTCGCGAATGGCGAGGAGCATGATCTACCGTATCGTGGATCACCGAGCCAGAGTATACGAAGTATGTAGGTAGACTGTTGGCACGACCAGGCGGATGCTCGGATACTGTGGATGCTGGGACCCAAGATTCTTGGCAGCCCCTCTCGATGCTGTCTCCGTAATTCCCTGGAGCGTAGACAGCATGAGGATCGCGGTCGTCGGATGTTTATATTAGAGATAGGGTACCTCTGTACCCGAATAACCAACCAGTGGCGGATCGTCGCCATTTTGTTATTCAAAATTTACATTTAAGGTAATCACAATTTTCTTATCACCATACAACGCCCAGATATGCCATCCTATGTATAGTCTGTGATGGAATTACTTTTTTTTGCTTTTCCTTTGTTTCAGTGTATCTCCTTTTTCCTGGAAACTAACGGATGAACAATAGAATATGATGAACCGTCGAGGCTGCTGACGCCAATGCAATTTACTCCAAATAGTTGTACTCAGAAGTAACAGCAGAGTGCAGTTGCGGTGCAGGCTGATGTATAATGTGGTGTAGGAGTAGAGTGCTTGATTTTATCATGCGCTGCGTAGAAAGATAATTAATTGGGGTTGCGTGTAATTGGCATATAATATTCATAGAGCCGTTGAATATCTTGTGAGTGTTATTCGTACACACTGAGAAACTCGTAATTCATATTTTATTGAAGCAATGGAACGGTTGGTATTGCTGTGTTATTCTTTGTCGAGTATCAACGTTGTGATATTTATTGTAGGAGTAAGTCGAGTAAGTTGAAGTGTAATAACCTTGTGAAACTAGACGAATTCGATCGGTGTGAAGTCAGGCACTGTCCCGTACGACGGCGTTGCTTTAAAAGTAGAATAACAAACGTCAAGAGTCTTGGAACAGGAAGCGAGATCTTGCGGTCTTGAGATGCGTCTTTGGTTCTCGCCTGCAGCATCAGTAGCTTTACCGCAAATCTCACTTTATTTGCTTGGATATTAGTTAACCGTGTCCTCCAAACTGGATGAACATATCCAGAGAGAAATAGGCTTAAGATGGTGTAGTGGTACGACTGGTAAGGTTGGATCGAGTCTGTCTTCCTTTTCCCGTAATACGAACTAGCAAAGAAAGAAAAGGGATTAGAGTTATATATTTGTTGATTTTTATTATTTCAATCTCCCGATCAATCAAGAAGTACATGTAGAAGTTTATGTAGAAGAGATGCTTTAATTCTGCTAGATATTTTTGTACATTCAAAAATCGTCACTTGTTACAGTCTTATCGTCCCGCCTTCCTCTGTCGTGAGTTTTTGAAGGAATTATCGGATCTCTAGTTTTTGGTTATTTTTTGGATATAAATTTTTTCGATTTTCTTTCTCCAAATGGCTTCGTCCCATTCACGGAACTTAATATGTGGTAAGTTTCTTTTTACTTGCGTATAGCAACTTGTCAAATGAACTTTTATACTTTGACTGAAAATCAAAATCTGTACCAAAGAATCTGAAAATTAAGTCTCGAAAACGGAAGTTCTTGCCGCTGGGCACTGCCCACTAGAGTGTCGATCGTTTCTTGGTCGTTCAACTCGGATTCGAGTTAATTCTCAGGAGCTGTCTAACACGCAACGTTTGACTCGTAGCGATCCTCCGGCGCATCCGCTCTCTCACGGTGGACTTGTCACGGACAGCTAATCTCCCGTTTCTAGGAGGGCGTCTTGATGCTTTTACCAGAATGAGAATCCGTGGTGGTTCTACAGGAGAATCGTGCGGCGGTAGAATCAAATGGGAGAAGGAAAGGAGCAGCTCGAGTTTTGAAAAGGCAAAGAAACTCGAGGAGAAGCCACTCGTCGAGAAACTTCATCCCGACGACAACCCTATGGGAAGTCGAGTGGCTGAAAGGGCGCACTCGAAAGAGCTGGAGGAAATCTTATCGCGTTGGAATGTAAATAAGCCAAAGAAATAATTAATATAAGAAGCAAAAAAATTCTCCACACTAAAAGGATATAAAGATGAAAAAAAGAAAATCACAATTATATGATATACATCTTATTGATCAAAATCAACGGTCTTTGGGTATGAGAAAAATTAATAATTAATTACAATTAATATATCTTTTTTTGTTAACAGTGAAGTTTTATCCAAGTAAATATACATCAGTAAATCTAATTCTATTTCTCTTTGAAATACGCTCAAATTATCTGACGTGTGGGTATCTGATGTTCTGGAACAAAAAATTATATCTAAATGACCCGGAGCGCGTGGGTCCATTCTTCGGAGGCTGTACATACACCTACGACCTCCAAGAGGTTATCTGGCTATAAGGATCTAGATATTACCAAAACGATCCATCTTCCTTTCTTCCCTTCCATTGCATTTAGCGTCGCCTTCTACCGGAGGCACACTTTGTGCTCTGTACTTCTTTGGACTGATATACTAGACAGCATGTGTGGTGAGAGTGCCAGGAGTGGGGAATGATCATGCGCAAGGATAGGAGACGCGTAGGACGCGTAACGGTAACGGCCATGCCACGCGACCGACGCCATTGACGCGACGCCCTCGACTGATCTCGAGTCCGTTGGGACATTGAAAGGTTCAGTCTGTCGTTTGGACAAGCGGTCAGACCAGTCTGTCACTTTAAAGCGTGGCCATATTAAATAACGCTGACCTAGAGGTTAACTTGGCACCCCTGATCGTACGTGACTTCCTCTCCTCTTTCTTGCCTTTGTTCTAGACTTTCGCCATCAGCAACGTAAGGACGCTCCCGTTAAGTGATTATTGATTACACGAATGTATAAAGGTGGAAAAAAAAGCTTAACATTTTCTTTTTCAATAGCCGTGGAAGTTATTGAGCTTCAAATATTCAAGCTGACCCATTAAGGAGTCAACTTGAGCATCGACGCCCACTGAATTCATACTCGTGAACTCTGGTGAACTCCTGAACTCTCTTTCTTCGTCTTTGACGATCCGAGGACAATGACGGAATGCTATTTCTCCTTTAGAATCTGCATGTCATTCACCGCGAATCGGACTTCCTCTTTTGACTTACGGTACTCGGGTTTCTGCTCTCTAATTAGAATTTGTACTTTTAAGTTTCATTGTAGTTCTTTCATTTCTTGATTCTTCAATTATCTGACTATTCTGTTATTATGGTTTTTCACAAAATTATAATAGTTTTTGCCATCTTTGTTTCTCTTTTAACAAAAGGTCTTCCGTGAGTATTTATTATCTTCTATTCTTCACGAATATTTAAAATGAAAAAAAAAATTCGGTTTCCCTACTAGCAGAGCGTGGTTTCGATCCACGGACCTCTGGGTTATGGGCCCAGCACGCTTCCACTGCGCCACTCTGCTATCGTTGTAATAACTTTCCCCGATTACATACATGAAGCACACACCTAATATAATTATACAGTAAAACAACTTTGAATCTTCAATTCGTAACTGCTAAATGAAATTTGTAAATCTGCATGAGATTAACAAATTTCATTATCTTTTTATAACAAATCTTTAAATTATAATATAGCCGACCAACCATACACCGAACAGCTCATTGTCCGACCTTGGAAAACCTTGACGTCACATATACGTCCACTCTCTCTCTTTCTTTCTAGAAGGATCAAGGCCGATACATTATTTCGTATATATCCTTTATTCGCATTACTGTCCGAGTAAACTGTCCTAGAGAAAACTTTCGGAAGATTACTGAATTAGATATGCACACCTCGTAAATAAGCTGGAAAGTATGTACAAGGAGGAAAAGTAAGGAGACGCGAGGCACAAGAAGGTTAGACCAGTATCTAGATACGGACTGCTCCAGGTGTTCCAAGCGTCAGGCAGCCGTTGGCGATGCTCTTCCGAGTTCCAAGAAGACCAGAAGACAGCGATGTAATACATTACCAGTTAGATATACATGAACTCGATATGTAACAAACTTCAGGTATATGGGCTATAGACTACAGTATAGCCCTGACAAGCAATGACTCCTGACGTCTGACTAACCGTTCTATTTCAACGCTCTCTTTGGATCCTCTGACTAACAGAGTAACTCCTCCGCACTCCTTCTGGTCATCATAGTCATCTGAATTTCCCATATTATTAGTACGATTCATCGGTATACGTTCTGGAGGAAGTTATAGATCTTTTGAACGATGCTCTTCAGTGTTGATTTTTAGTTGCGCAGTTGGCAGCGAATTAGCCATTCTTGTTTTTCTGTCTATTTTTTTTTTCGCGCGACACACAGTAGATATTATTTGTTTCTGAATTCTGTGGATTCAACTACATTTCGATTTAAGAGTAAAAGGAGTCAACGAGGTGGAACGAGAGTTAAGGACAGTTTGAGCGGTGGATAAAGTTATGGGGTTTATGGAACATTCGATATCCGTTGACTTCGATTGGAATTATTTGGAGTAAAGATAAAAGGCGAGTAAATATGTAACACGATCGATCGACATGGCGGAATCGTGTTTTTACCGAATCACTTTCATCCACGATGCGCGACGAATATCAAAGGCTTTGCTGTTACGAGATTTCACTTTCATTGACTTTCTTCGTAGCAGATGGGAAGTCGAGCCGCGAATTGGATCGGGACTACAAATTAGAAATTACAAATTGTAAACTGTGAAATAAAAAAATCCGAAACGTAACTTCTCCTTTGTTAGAAAGTTACAATTTGAAACCAACGAGCATGCAACGAATCGCTAACGATTTACCTACTGTTCATTTTCATGCGCAGGACGTTACTCGCTCTTCGTTGAAACGAATTTATATTTGCATACCTCCCAAACATAATTGCAGACAGCAAGTAACGTCTTACGTAAACCTATTAACAAATAGACTTCGTTTCAAGGATATTAACAGGAGCATGGCTAAATAAAAAACATCAAACTTTTTCAAAGAGACGTTTAAACAATTTTCTTGCGTAATAATCGTCGCTCTTAGGAACATTCATACTCAATAATGAATATACAGATGCAAATCTGCTATTGCATTTTTAGGTTTCATAAACTAAGAAATATTGTGTAGAAAGAGAAGTGAATTTCTCCGGTAATAATAGGTAAAGTAGAAAAAGGTTACTGAAAATTTCCATACATTTCTCTTCCATATATTATCCACGGTAAGCCAGAAGAAATGCGTAGATCTAGAATTATGTTATGTGTTTCAGGTACATTAGGTGCCTGAACTGTCCTATAATTCATCCACGAACAATAAATATTGAAGAAGCCATTTTCTTATTGCGTTCAACGTGACTCCTCCAAACTTCACATTTCCTTCGTGAGAATCGACTATTGGCTGTGTCGGGAGGAGACTAGGTAATGCCGCACAAGAGGTGGTCCTCGACCCGAAGCAACCCGAAAAGAAAGACTGGCTAAGATTCCTTCGTGAAGAAGTTCCATGTTAGATATGTGCATCCACCATGCTGCATGCTCACGGTTCCTCCTTATAGTACTGCCTTATACTGCCAGTGGTGGGTATTTTGCTGGTAGCGGTGCTGGCCCCACTCGCGAGCCGAGAGTACCCGAGAAAAGCCGATTGAAGTCGAGTCGCGGCGAGTTGAACCGAAATTGACCGATGATTGCCGAACTTTGCCACTCTCCCGTAGAATGGTTCGAAGTGCGATCGTGCAACCGTGCGGCAGCCGAGACGGGCGGACAGGCAGTGGCCGCAGAAGGGCAGACAGTCACTCAGGGAAGGTAGTCGCGTACGAGTGTCTTCGCGTTCGTCTCTATTTAATTGGATTTGGATCGGTACGCGAAATCTTCCTTCTTCCGGTTCTTTAACAATAGACATAATAAAGTGCTCTCGTTAATCGCGCTTACACTTCTGTGCTATCTATTCCCATTGAAGAATCAGTGCAAGATTGAAGTTAATGGTGGACGTTTTATTTCTAATAGCTATCACGGATTACTGGATTATTCTACGACCAGCAACGGGAATCTTTCTAAAAGGTGCGATATCTTGCCTACATTTACAAACTTTCTGTGCTTAAGGCATATAAAACTTGCTCTACTTTCCGGCGTAACCTTTAAACCGTGAATCTTTTTTAAATCCTTTTTCTCTTGTTCTTGTTGATCCTCTGTATCTCGCATGCTCCTTGGACCGCATCGCTCACCAGTATTTTAGAACAGCTGTACCCAGCTGCTATACTCTATTGAAATTTTTGAAAATCTGTATATTACTACAGAAAGAGAGTTAAATTGCACTCAGGCGTGAATTATCCTCGGACTCCTCGGGAAAATCAGGAAATCTTTTCGAAATGACTAACCGTCGAAATGTCGCGAAGGAAAAAAAAGCCTCAGGTGTTATTGAAATTACGAAAAAGAGATACAAAGACTGAATGTACTTTATGACAATAAGATGTTGAAACAAGTAAGACGAAAAATAAACTTATTGTCCAGCCAACAACGCCGCGTAACTTTGAATTTCTCGATACTATGAACGGAAACAGTTTTTCGTCGAATTCCAACGTATTTCTCGTATGATATCGAAAGAAATGATTCGGATAGAAACAAACACAAACTAAACGCACGTGGGAATATTGGCGTATATTGTTCACACGTCGTTTCTCTTAATAAATTCACTATCTGACGTAATCGGGAGAATACATTCTACCCACGTAATTCTGAATGTGGATTTTTCTCCTCTATCGTCAACGTCGAGCGTCATGTTTTCGTCCCCGTCAACTGTACCTGCTTTTTTTCACCAGGAGACATTTGGCAATTACAATAATTTCATCAGAATTGACATAAAGCCTAATTTTTAACAATCTGCTCGTTCATTGAACTTTGCCTTCGTTTCTGTTTACTTTCCTAATCGTGCCTGCGATCGTTTCCGGAGAAAATCGACACCGGCCATTCCGGTCGGTTCTTCCTTTACGTACTGACTATTCCAAAGCACTACCGACAACAAAACAACAACAATTATTCCCAAACAAAATATTACCTCCTCATTAAAAATTGCCCCAAGCATCCTCCCGATTAATATATCATTCGCAATCGCACCCTACCTAAAAGTACATCTACAAGCTTAAACACGCATACTCTCAGAAACAGTCATCCTCGTGACTAATCATCAAATAATAAATCGTGACAATATAGCGGGGAAAAAAAACCCCAGAAAAAGCACAATCACCTGATAGTTACATTCCATAAAATATTGTCACTGCTGAAATCAACCGATAAGACCAACACATACCAGTTATCACCTTAAATCGTTACAAAATGGCTTTAACCGATACGGGGCGGTGTTACTATCGTAATTTAATAAAGTGATGAAGTCTGACGAATATTGTCCACGTCCTCGAAGAAGCGTTACGTAGTCGGGTCAGTGTATGCGTAAGCAATGCTCGGCCAACCTGGTGAACAGTTGTGGTACCGTTGTCGGCGGCAGCAGCGAACTACGATGCGTGTTTGTTTGCTGCTGCGTAACCGGTCGTGTCGAGTGAACCAGCAGGAGAAAAAACAGAGAGAGAGACGTCGGCAGGCCGGCCGGCCGGCTAGCGAGGGAGCGACCGAGCAACCATCAGGTAGAAAAGGCAGCAGCAGCAGCAGCAGCAGCGGAGGTGCGTGGGGCTGCGCGTAGAGGCGAGTGTAGCGCCAGAAGAAGAGATGCGTGGCGAGGAGTGTGTAGAGAAAAAGGAATTAAAAGAGTAAACGCGGTGGAGTGCCGTTACCGCGCGTCCTCGGGTAGAATGGCCAAGAGGCTGGGGATAAAACCTGAAAGCGGCATCGGGATCGCGGAAAGAGAGGACGACTATGGCTCCTTTTCTTTTTTGTTTGGATTACGGGGCGAGTTATATACGTCCCGAAGGGATGCCTGTTCTTTATTTGTATGAATATCCCGAAGTATTCGGAACGCGTGTAGTCGCTGGTAGACAAAATAGTTGGATTTAAATAAACACTCGTACTTGTTTACTACGAGTTAAATCTCTTAGCTGTTATATATATATATGTATATTTAAAATCTAGATACTGACCTATTTCGTCCGCATGCATTTGCCTCTTGCACAAATGCATCCATCAATCTATCGATCAAGCGATCGAGCACGGTGAAAGTGGCGCTCCTCCTCTGTTCCTTTTAAACTTAGAAAGTCGATTGTCCTGTCCTCCCATTGCCCTCTCGTTACACCGTTAATGATTCCAACTATCGTGACGATCCGAAGGATTTTATTTTCTTCTTTTTCTTCTTTTATTACTCGCTCTGCCGGAAACTGTTAATCGTTATGTTTCTACGTGTTACAGTCAATGGTTTGTTATGCATTACAAAAGTTTGTATATTTCTTTTTTTTTTACAAATTTTATTACTGTAACAACAAAATTATTTATCCATTTCAGGCTAGATCGAATCAATTTTATCCTTTCCATCTACTTCCTGGTTATCGTAATGACTAGAGAGCAAGTTACATTCCGATAGGAATGTACAACAGTCAATATATTTATCGCGAATCTACTTTCCTAAAAAGAAAAAGACAATCCGGCAACAAAAAATTAATTATTAAACATTTTTACTGTTGTGGCACGTTGTTGGAAGTTGCTCTAAATTAATTTTCAAAATCGATATTTACTTTTTTTTCTCTAGTCTCATTATTGACTTTGTTCGTTAGCCACTGAAATTCCAATGATGGTCATATCGGCCGGGCAATGTGTGACGCCGCCTAGTTACTGCTGCTGAATTCGCAGTAGCGGCGACATTGAAATTCCGAAGGGAAGGTGCGCCAATAACCTAGCCTAACTGACCCCATGTCAGGAGGGCGTGCCCTAGGAGGAACGACAGTCGCGGAATAGTAACGCGATCAATAAAGTTGACAGACCAACAGACACTGTACTTGTACGACAGTGTAGTGCGTGCACGTGCAGCATCTCCATGACTCCTAGGGATACTGAGTACAGCGAACAGCATTGGACTTTGGGGGGGATTTTCAAAATTTCTCCCATCATTATTACTATTATTATTCTTGGCTGCCGATAAAAATTATTATACCTGCTCAGCAACTTTCGTAACACTAAAAACAGCAGGGCGTATATTTATTGAAGCTTGGGTAAAACCGTAGCAAAATAGTAAAAAAGAAATTATTATTATTACGGACGCATTACGACTCGTTGGGAACGCGGCTTAACGTTCTTTTACGAGGTTAAGAGCGAGGAACGGTCTAAAGGATAACCAGCATGGTAGAGTGAGTAGTTACTGTATGCTTTTTTTTTTTTAATCAAACACGTATTCAAGCTAAGATTTAGTCATTTGAAAATTTGTCAGTTGTGTCGTGAATAGGTGAAATTTATATATAGAAAATGGAGAAATGTAAGATTACGCGAATAGACATATATCGATATTGGTTCGATATCGTCGTGATTGGGTTTCATAGGGATTGATCGTGGACGAGAGAAAGTCTGTTACTTTGATGCAACGAGAATGAAGAAAAAGTTTAAGTAGAAAAAAAAGGCTACATTGAAATTTGACACAGTTATAACACACGGGCTTCCGACGCGAAGATCCTCTTCAGCGATCTACTCGATCGCGCATATATTTGCTAGATCCTCGTCAAACAGTTACTCGGATGATTGAGCACAGAAGAACCTACTTCCGAAACGTCCTCGTTGCGAGGAGCTAGGTGAAAATTTATCCTTGAGTAACTCTATAGCGCTCATACGTATACGTGAACCTGAATTACGAGTGAAAAAACGGTCAGATCCTTTTTTGGAGAAGTGAAAAAAAAACTAACAGACATACCTATTCGTTGGCTTACTTGACGATACTCGCGGAGAGAAGCTAGCAGATCATTTGGCAGCATGCTTTGAGGGGTTTGTGCTTTGTGCTCCGTGATTATTTCCAACTGACCCGCTTACGGCTCCCTCCGCATACCTGAGCGACGTTTTCGGTCCGTTTCGTGTCTCTCGTCTATTTCCATCGAGTTTTCTCACCCTGCCAACACTTCCGGTTTATTTAGTGCGACTTCCCGCACTAGGACGCGCCTCATGAAAATTGACGTTAACTAAGCTCTGTTGTAGGTTTGTTTACCTGTTAGACTCAGACCTACGTCTCAATGCTGTATAGGGTCGTACGTGGCTTCTGGACTATTCGGAAGTCCCGCCACTGGAAGTTCCTTGACCGACGTACTTCTCACGGGAATCTTGATGCACTCTGTAAGGGGAAAAAAAGTAAATAAAAAGACGCACAGCGAAACCCGTTGGCACGAGCTGCGATGCACCTGCTTTTCTTTAGGTTGCATCTCGCCTGGACGCCGTTACACAATAGAGTCGAATGGCCAGGCATGTAGCGTCCAATTAAGCCCATTCCGATTCCGGCTTGTTTCTTCTGTTAAAGACGTTTCACTCGTTCCAGTCGTAGTCGATTTATTCGACGTCTGAACTTGGACCGTGTTTAGTCTCTCTGTTCGTTATTATATTGACATTCAAGTCATTTACAGCCGGATGGGTGGCTCTGAGTCTGGTAGGTACCGCTATACACGTATATTACGCAACTTCCGTTTAGTTCGAAATAATCCCGTATACGAGAAGCTCTTGGGATCGCTAAGAGACCCAGTCGTTGCCGCTTTCCCTCGGCCTCCTTAGCTCTTTATAATAATTAAATCCATCCAAAATAAAAAGCACTCCTGTTTTTTTTTACCTTTTTCTATCGTTTTCATGTTTCTTGTAGGATTCGTTGTCAGTCGGACGCCCGTTATGTTTTCTCAATTCGATCGTTCGTACGACCTTCTCTCGACTTGCGCCTCCAGTAGGGTAGAGTCGAAAAATCGACTAGAGCAGAACAGAACAAAGTCGAATCGAGTCTCGAACGGAATGCGGGAAGAACGCGCGTTGTATATCTCCGGGCAAGAAGGCCTGCTTACGTAAACGGTATTCCTGACCTCGCGAACGCCTTGGAGGTTTCATCGTTCCGTCGGCATCGAGCGTCACCCTGGCCGCCATACACGTCGTGCAAATATAACGATCGACCAAGCCCATTTCTAAATAAAAATGCATCGTGCAATTGTCAACTATGTCAGAATCCTTAGCTCTCACTTCTATCAGGGAATCTTCTTGCAAGGCTTCTTCGGTAGGTATTGCACGCGCGTGACTAAATATTTCTATAATTTTATATTCGAATTAATTGAGGAGAATTTAATTTAATATTTTACGAATCTTTCATGGTCAACCGGCGTGAAGTTAGCTTCGTACCGGACGATAGTGCAGCTTCGAGTATCGATGTCAACATAACCTCCAAACGGATCGACAGGACGCTCGCTCGCAGCCAGACGTACCTCAACCAACGTTTACATCTATTTAAAGACGTGCTACACGATGCGATGCAGTGCGTCTCTCTGTAATCGGATATTCATAGAATGTAAACGCCTTCATCCTCACGCATAAAGTACATGGCGACAATTCGTGGACGGTTTTCAAAAGCACTGGAATTATCCAGTTGATTATTTCGATACCAGACTCTCTCCGTATCCTTGGCAGGCTTTATGGCAGCATAAAGGTAGATAAAGGCATTGTTCTCGGTCGGAATGCTGGAATGCTGGAAATAGTTGGCTCGCTATATGGCAATTATCGGCTCTTGCGAACACGCCTATATTTCTACATAACTCTGCATAACAGGACGTAGGACGTCTTAAACTCGAGACTTCTACACGATGTGCTGCAGACGACCGTCTGCTGTCTGGGTGTATCTGGCGCATATGCGTTTCGTATACCTGCCGATCTTTTTTCTCTCACTTCTCCTCCTTCTCCTCCGCCCTTACCTTTTCTCTCGGTTCGCAGCGCCACTTATGCCGCTAGAGCGACACAACTGTGTACTAGCCTTAGCCGTTGCCTCGCTCCAGATATTCAATCTACCTCAAATACCCTGACGAATCTCTTGTTTGTCTGAGGTCCAAGAATTACGGATTACCCGACTGTCCTTGTTGTTTCGGTTGCTTTACGGTAATAAAGCATGCTTGTCTCTCGTTTGTACGCCATGTTGCATTAGCTCGATATTGGGCTAGGTAAACGTTGAGGTAATTGTGTCGAATTTTTTTTCTCCGGTCTCTGTAGACGACGTTATCGCAAAAGCGTCTGACAATTGTCTTTGTCCTTTCGCCTTTGCATCAACGCGACGGAGACGTGACCAAGGACGCTCGTTCCACAATAATAAAATGCCATCTTATTATTATGTTTGCACGTAGCTGCGTAAATATGCACGAACGTATCAAGAAAGCTGGAAATCAGAGTCAGTGAGATTACCAAATAAGACGGGATTGCCCGACGACGTCGAGAGTCGCTACGCCATGGCGGTCGGGCAACATGGGTTTCTGAATAAATGGAAAAAGAAAAAAAGTATTAACCCAACCTAGACCAATCCCTTTCTCTCCTTCTAAGAAAATGATTGGGTCGACCAAAATAAAAGACTCCTGGGGAGAATTAATCGTGGCCTATAATCTAGGTGGGCGTCCATAAGATAATAGAACGTTCTGCGCATGCGCACTCGAAGACGCGTTAACGTCTCGGCAACGATAAACACCTTAAGACAAATTGCTGGACACTTTGAAACCCTCGTGCGTGCTTAATTAACTGTAACTAAGGATATCTGTGCGGGATCTTACGGGAGAGACAGATTTATTGTTTTATTGACGTCTCGAGGCTACGATTTTTGAACGACAACGGAAACGTGTATTCAAATTGGACGATTTACATATTAACACGTGAAATTAGAGACAGACGCTGTTTTCGTATTAATTCACTGATAAGAATTGTCATACTTGCACGGCGGAATTCTGTTCATTAACAATAAGCCACTATGGCAGCTAGCAATAAGTCGAACTTTTTTTTTCATTCCTTTCATTTTTATCAATATGTTCCTTTTTTACTATTTGACAACTACTTAATTATTCCAAGCTCCCCCCCGGGAGTACCTATTACACGTGGTCTTACTCAAGGTCGTCTCTGCTCGTACCTTGTATATCCTGTTGCTCATAAAGATCACGGAGATCGTTTCACGATTCGTTTATTCGACAAGCACCGTCTCGGTCAGTTTTGAAGCCACAGGCTTCTACCTTCCTCTCGCTTCTTTATACACGCTGGATCCTACATTTCTCGCTCTAGACGCGTATGACTATCAACTTGCTATATCTATATCGCAAAATTCCAAAGGTATGTCTCCTGGCTACACGAGCTGTCAAAAAGTCAATCGACTAGTTTCCTTTGTTAGTCAGCAATTCGGGAATTCTCATAAAGTCATATCGACGACTATCAGTGATTCGCTAATCAGTGGGGGAGAAATTGAAAAATGGAACTCTACTTATTGTAAGCAGAAAGGAATGCTAAAATTTTTTTTGTTAGACAATAACGTGTAGCGTATACCAGTTGCTACTTCAAAATTCTTTATATTGCCGTTAGTATAGTATAATAGCAGTCATACAAGTATACAGTACTGGTCTCTATAAAAGGTATAATATCGGTAGGACGTTGTATAACGCCTCGGCGCACCGATTTACCAGGGCTCCAGGTACTACATCGTCTCTCGACGTTCGTCCGTGCGATTACGCTAACAGCAAACCACGCCTCGATCGCGTAACGTTTCCTCCTTCCACGGAAGACATAACATTATCTAACCCAACCCGACCTAACCCCTCGGTCTTCTACTTCGCGTCTCCCTCTGTTACAAACAACCGGGACTTTCTTTTCTTCCCTTTTATGCTTATTTCCATTATTTCTCTTTCTATTTTTCTGACCCCCCCCTCCCGCCCCTTCTCTGTCTTTCTCTTTGCAACAATATGTCTACTTTTAGCCTCTCGCTTCCTTTCTTATGTATTATATTATTATTCGACTAACATTATATTTTTCTTGTGCATTCTTGGATTATTAGAAATGCACCATTAACAGGTACCTGATGATTGTTTCAGGTAAGCGGTTGAAGAATTTTCTAAAAAAAAATAAAAAAATAAAAAAGAAAGGCCAATTACAATGGCCGGCTGTGATGGAGTCGAGACGTGGATGGACGTTCCTGAAGAATTCGTTAAAGCGTTCGGTGACGTAAGTACCAGTGTAATAACTAGTGGAGGCCGGATGAGCACGTTTTACAGAATATTATCAGCGTAGGATAAGACTGTTAATTACTGACAATTAACAGTGTATGTAGGGAATGGCGCAGTGTGTGACAATTAGTGAGTTTTGATAGCAGCCAATTTACAATCGTCAGATTCAATTGTTCAGACATTTTTTTTTTTGAAAATTCAAAAAATTTGTCCCCCTTGTTCCTTGATCAGGTTATATATATACTTTTTTATTTTACACTAAGCAACGTCTGTTACGCGTGCACGTGGTAACATACTGTGGATTCTGAAGTTCAGTGAAAACCTACCATGGCGGTAGCAGAGCTTCCGGTCCTGCATACGTGATTTCCGGTGCACTCGATGGTTATCTGTATCATCTTGTATGCATTCGAAAAAATGTCTATTAAATTTTCCCAGGTCCAGAATTACCGTTCAATTATGGCAGCAACAACTTTTCTCTCACCCGTTACGTAGCTAGCTGCCGATTTGTTATTTGCCCCAGATTTGATTCCTTCCAGTGACACAAGAGTATCTTGCGGAACAATAAGAAAGCAAGAAATAAAGTTAATGCGAGTAAGTCAGAAGTCTTAATTCGGTCATGAAAATGTTTAAATTATGAGAGCGTTGCCATACGTGACGGTACAGAGGTGTACGCGTACCTACCGAACACGTGATAAACTTTCACCGTATACAGTGTATAAGATAGGCTAAGTAAAGTCAGCTAAGGTAAGGTATGGCAAGGAACACCGGGATTCAGGTGTCCTATGTGGACCGGTTTCTATAGTATTTCCGCACATGGGTATTTGGTGAACGTATGATGTTACCCAGTTTCCTTTTTTTTTCTTTTTCTTTTCATGCGAACTCTATCCCTCAACTATATTTCGTATCCGCTCCAAGATAGTTACTACGAATTGAGTCTATATACATGTTATGGAGTATTTTTGAGAATTTTTTTCGACCATAATCTATAGCTATACCGACTATTCACGATAATCGAGAGTAATGCCAAGTAACCAGAAATAAATCGAAATATATATATATACACATGAGGATGATCAAGGAGACACGATACGTAATTGAGGTTAGGTCTTAGCTCGTGGCGCAGTCTAAACTCCGAGGCGCCATGTCGCACTGTCGCCGTTTCAAATTCCAAAATAACCGGTAAAGCCTCCGTCCAAGACCAATCCCAAAATAATCCTTAAGTCTACGGACTACGTGAATTTCAGCGTAACTGCCGCGCCGCTGGCATTATTAACCACGATGGCTTCCCTAATCTCCGTCGCCATGTTCTTTGTCCGTTAAAGATCGTCGCAGTTTAGATTTTCAAATGGCACTATCTCTTTAATGATTTTTTATTCTTTGCTTTCTTTTTTACACCCGTGTGCTTTGACAACGTGCTCTATTTTTTTAACAGTTTATCACGTTCAACGCTCCTGGCGAGGAATTGACGAACACGATACCCCAAGCGGCCAGTCGCATGAAAATCTTCAATAATAACGTTTCCTCCCTACTCGACAATCCGCCACTCTCGGTTTCACGAGAGCCATTTCAAGAAAAGCAACAAGAGTCCTCCTGAGGCTTCTCTGTCTCTCTTGCGCTCTCTTTCTCTCTCTCCGTAAGTCCGCAGAAAAGACGGCAATGCACTCGATGAGAAAGTTTCCTGCCCGATGAGCCTTCCACGCAAGAATGCGGCATACGCGACTCCCTCGGCCTGTAGGACAAAAAAAAAGATGGCGTCTACGGATAGAATTATTTTCTCCATCGAATAGCCGTTTGATCGCGGCAATTTCACGTTCGCAGCGACTGTATGTTTTATCAGGTGCTCATCCTTTGTATCTTTTGGATAATCTCTGCGCTTCGCTTTTTTTTTCAAGGTTATATATATATATATATATATATATATATATATATCTGATCTCGAGATCTTAGAGAATTTTATTACCGTATATATTTTATATAGTCGTTTAGGTCGGCGCGAGGGATGCTGGGAAATATCGTTGACGATGATGCTTTCTATCGAAACGTCTTGTCTGACCCGATCTCGACTTGCGTTATATCAAGAAGAAAGAGTAGGTTGGCACTCGCTACCAATTAGATCGATTCGCGTAGCCACGATGATTCTCGGTTCGATGAATTTTCACGGCTGTACGAGTCGTCGTTCCGCATGAAAATTCAAAGGAACCGAGGGAAACTCGCGCGCGAGGCACCGTTAATTTCACCTTTCGCGACAACCGAGTTTCCTGAAGATCCGCTGCGCCTCAAAGTGACGCAAGAAAGTCTTGGCGAAGGAAAAGAAGAAGAAAGTGAAAAAAGAAACAAGTAATTGTACTCCGGGCACGCGAAGACACCGTCGGTGAATCGAATTGAATAAGGGTCCCCATAAAAAGCAAACTGTCGATCATTAAACAGATAGGCCAATCAGATCTTTAATGAGTTTTCAGATTTTTCGAAAAAAAGAAAAATTATTTTCGCACCTGTTTTTATACTCAAAGACCCTCTTGACCCCCTTTCCCCTGTCTTCACCGGGTCTAAACTATACTCAGGATTCGAGTTACGTTGCCTCCTTGTCAACTTGTGTAACGAGTTAACTTCAGGATCAATCCTCGTCCTAACAATGATGGATGATCTCAGTGCAGAGTCAACCGGAGTCTCTCTCGCTCTCGCTGCGATCCTCGTGTTGTCGCTGCCAGTAGCAGCTTGCAGCGCGATGCACTGGCAATTACAGACATGCGGCCAAGGGCTGGGGGAGGGAGGGAGGGAGGGAGGGAGGTAGGTAGGTAGGTCTTGGGCCTTGCCGAGTTCGAGAACCCTTTGCAGTCTGCCATTCCTTCAGGAATTCCTGAAGGAAGAGAAGAGGAGGAGAGAGGAAGGCAGGAGCCGGTCGACCGGCTGCCCGGCCAAGGATACATTCTTCCATTCCTCAAGGTGCAGATATGCAGCAGACTCCAAACGTATGTCATCTTCTTGGAGATTCCAAAAAAAAAATAATTACTTCCTGCTTCTTCGAACGGCCTACTTTTTCTGCCGATTTTAGATCGGACAGGCAACTGTGTTTCTGTACGGGATTGGGGAAGGGGAAGGACGTGTGGATAAAACTGGAGGGGTGAGAGGAGAGTCAAGCTATTTATTGATTCAGTGTGTACAGTACGAGTCACCTTATCGATCGGTGGATATATCGATTGATCGATCTTCCAATTAAATCTGACGACTTTGTAAATAAAATCGATACTCTTATTTGTTTGGATTCATCGGGAACGGCGAGCGATGGAGGGAGGGGTTGATCAAAAATACTTAATCTTACCAGACTATTGAACTTGTATCGATTCGTCATTCGTTCTACACTATATAATTAGATGCGTTATCGCGCAGCACGTATCGCAGCCCTCTGATGTCTGCGTGTAGTATCTGTTGTACAGAGCTATTCACTTGAAACGTACCGCAAAGGATATCACTGGAGAGATTAAGAATTTTTTTTATTTTTCAAAATTCTTCGTTGTGATTGTGAAAAAAAGATTTTTTCATTATTTGTAAGTGTCAGGAAGTTATTACGGGCGGGGAGGCCCCCCCCCCCCCCCCTCGGGTTGCGTTAAAAATTGTTGAATCACATTTTTAATTATCTTTGTTATGATCCCGTGGAACATGTTCTCAGAAGTAAAAGTCATTTCGGTTCTGTGCACGTGTTCTTCTTGGACATTTCCAAGCGATACGTTCGAGTAGGGCAGCCCTGTACATCATCCAGCATCAAGGATTATACATAAGTACGGTCTGCATGTGGCTTCGCTGACTTTGCCAAGCATTATCCTAACGGTTTCGAGGGAGACTTCCCGGGAATGACGCTTCGAGTGAAATGCTGCCAACTTCACTCGAGAAAGAAGTCTCTGCGACGCATGGGACACTGTGCTGCACATTGGACACTCAAACACTGGACATACTGGATATACGGGAAGGAACGGGACGCGCGACGGGTTGGCATTCCGAGGCAGGTTAAAGAATAGCGAAACAACGAGAACGGCCGTTGCTGGTGTAACGACTTCTAGGAAATTTGAGGGAAATTAAAACTACGGTATGAAATTCAACATGGCGGACACTGCTAACGGAATTGGGGTTAGGGAGTCTTTTTTCATCAGACTTGAGTTCAGGATTGCTTTTCGTGAGGCTGAAAGGTCAGTCTGGCTGGAGCGACGTCCTTGTTGGGTCTTCGCGAAGTCTTCTTCGTGACGTTCTTAATGTACGTTGCCAATAGAGGATTTTTGACGTGTCGCGTAAAGCTGCGTCATAGGCAACTGCTTACTGGATTAATATTCGATAATTATTTTCACTCTTAGAGTCCGACGTTACTGCAGCCTGTTGTCGTTTGGCTCTATTTGACTTCTACTTTTTATCAGACAGTCGCTTCGTTCTATTCGATACGATAGGTGCCAACGCTACGGGCATTGCGCTGCTCATCGACGCCTTATATGTGCACTGATGTGATTACTGGATTTTCTCCTAATACGGATTTCTGCTTAGAGGCCCACGGTGGAACTGCAGACTCCATGACGACTAGCACAATGCCCTAGGAGATCTTCCAAAACAGGCTAGCAGATATATACTTATATAGATACTAGATATATATATACATACATACATTGTCTATACATCAGAATTCTAGCCTGGATTGAAGTTGGAGATAAAGTGAAATGACATACGTCATTGAACATTAAAATTTTTTTTAACAATTATATATAGCTACACAGCTATAGCTGTTTCCATTGTTTTCAAATTACGTAAATGCCACTGGCACATATGAACTGTTCCAATTTTGTAAATTCTTAACATATTTTATTTGTCAATATATTTTTTTTTGCTTATCAAAAATACAGCATAACGGATACGCCTACGATTTTTCAGAATTCTAGTTTCCCTTTCACATTCGCGCAACTGGATTTATGAAGCATGTGTGTGTTAATGTCGTATACATATATATATATGTCACGTGTATATCTGACGTTGTCAAAATCAACTTGTTAACAGTATTGATCACCTACGTGGAATTTGCGAATATTTCAACTGGTGAATTCTCAAGGGGGAATAAATGAATGCGCTTTCGAAATTCGCAAGGTGCGTGCGAGTGCGCGAGCACGTTACGCCACACTGTCCGCAAACTGTCGCTAATTAGAATTCCAGCATTGTGTGCGCAAATTTCCGCTCCCAATAGGCCAGTCCCAGGCATAGCGGATCCCGTGTCATAATTAACGCCGTCAGCGCAACGGGTGCCGAATATCGTATGTACGTCCCTGGTCGTTACATAAATACGATATAGGCCCATGGACAATATTTTTGATTGACTTTTGAAATTTTAATATTCTTCAAAAACACGCTATTCGTTTACATTACTGTTACGTATGTTTTTTTCGAATTTTTCACGTGACTTTACTCTTATGCAGCGACACGGTGCCCGATCACGTATGACTGTTAAGATTCGGTAATTTCTCCAGGCACGATTGGCCACGAGACTTTTTACAATTACTCGAGCAGCACGCACGAGAAACTCGATGCATTTCGCAAAAGTAAATCCCACGAGGTCGTCGATCACATAGAAACCTATCGAAAGGTACAGTTATTCCAGTTTCCTAGCCACGTTATTTTTCCTTCGCTCGCAGTGCTCAGTTTATCGCTTCGAGATCCATCGGAGATATTTCAGATTCTTATTACGGCCACCAGGTATACGCCGAGTCTTACAGTAGCCATCTATATCTGGTAGGAATCGACAATTGTTTACACGAGTGTATCCGAGCGCCGTGGAGAACGGAAGGAAAAAAAAAGAGGAAAAGTCAAGAATATAAAAAAAATATTAATATCCAAGCATTCATAGTCGAGAAGGCAAGTCAGTGGAGTTACAGGGTTGGCGTCCTTGGATTTGCAAAGTGAAGGAAAGACGAAGGAGAAACACGTAACCTCTTACTACTCAAATGTCAGAGAGAAAGGCCAACTTGTTAGAGAATCGAGAGACAACCTGCTGCTGCTGCTGCTGCTGCTGCATCGAACTTATAATATCCACGCAATACATACGAATAACGTAATTTCACGTATTCCGCTTTAAAGCCACGCAATCGGCATTCCGTCGCATCGTCTCCTTTCGCCACGTGTCACTCGAAATCGAGAAAACGGAATTCTGAATAATTATACGCAGAACCGAGCGTGGGTTTAGATTTCAATTTCTAATGCAATAGCGCCAAATAAACAAGACAGTGGAAAACGCCTGGACAGTGTTACAGAGATATTACAAGATACGTCCTTGATTGGGCACAGCATATCGTAATCGTCTTACTTTTTCACAATCGAATTATTGACAAGTCCGATAAGCCTAAATAGGTTATGGGTTATCGTTTTAAGTGGAGATACAAGAATCAACAACAAAGTAGATCCTGGCCGAGTACATTTCCAGTGAAAATTAAATAAGCGCACGTGTTCAAGGTCCGGATGCTATGAGAAAAAGAAAAAGATCTTCCCCGTACGCATCTGTCAGACACGTGTTTACGCGCGCAATGCATGCTGGGACTACGGGGCTGCTCGTCCCACAGGCTCAAATTCAAATCCTATCAGTCAACGGTCATTGTTCTGATCAGGATGCATACGGGAGACCCTTCGTGAATAACTGAATAGTCCAATAGGAATTTTCGTAATGGCGGCCGCGATCCGCTCCAACGGACAGACGCTGCTTCCCTATCCCAAGATCAATCTCTAGTCCCCGCTGTTATCTACTGATATTAATACTGCCGGTAATACCGGTGCATCGCCACTGGTACTTTGGCGCTAGTGCTGCGTGACAAAAGCCACAGCCACCGAGAGAGAGAGAGAGAGAGAAAGAGAGAGCAGAGAGGGCATCGGCCTGACCGTGACCTAGCCACCGCTCCTTGCACTCCTCCCCCCTGGCTACCAGTACTACGCACCTTTGCACCGCCCTCCTGTCCCTACGTCCCTTTCCCTCCCTCTCTGTATCCCTGCCCTCACTTTTCCGACGCCTCGTGCACGACCCATCGGATTTGTTTGGTACTCCGGTAACACTCGTACTATCATTGTTCCAGCTATTATGGTACCTTTGCTGATTTTCAACGACAGGAAGCGCTGCAGTTTTCGACGAGCTACGTTTCATGCTCCATCGAAGCATTTACTATGTTATTCTTACCAAGAGTACCGAGCGCTGGATTTTATTGGCTACTCGTGTCTTTTGTTTTTATACATTGTCACGGTATTATCTATCTACGCACTGCATCGCCCTCGAGTGATCTTTAGAGTCTTAACGGAATTAAAATATAATGATCTTCTGCTCTTGGGCAGACGGGGGGGAGCTTAAGGCGGACGAGAGAGTACGTAGATCGTTGGACAAAGAGGAAACGCCGTGGCATAATAAAAGCAGGAAGACGAGCCGAAGGATAAGTCGACTACCGTTAAGGCTACGTGAGACTAGCACTTTGACTCGAGCCACGTTCCACTCCGCGCGTAACGTAACGCTACTGTTAGCTACGTATGTACGCTGCTTACGTAGCGTCGTATTTAACTGTTACTTCTGTCTCAGCTTTGGACTTGGCTTGTGCTTTACTTTCACGTCAGGGGGAAACTGTCGTTTACGACCTTGTGTGTGGGAAGGGACGGATGGAGAATTTTGGGCTCTCAGATTTTTCTTGTAATTTACCGCCGATCTTTGACCCGTCTTGGTCGTAAATTAACGGCATTGACGGAGGGACAAATTTTTGATGAATATTTCCCTCTTGTTTTTTTCATGCAACTTTATGGTGACTTGTTCGTTCGGCACTGCACCGTTGTCGCTCACTTGGAAACGGTAGCTGTGTTGGATCGAGTATGCAATTTCGTGGCAGTGGCTGATGGGACGAACGATACTTTACGATCGGTAATCGATACCGTCAGATTTCTAAGAGTAAATTCTTCTCGAGTTATCGGAATATACAGAGCGTGTCTTTCTGTGTCGATATTGTCTTTCTTCGTTAAACAAGATGGCCGACGGCCAGGAAATCTCCCGTGGTAACTCGCACCCCGAAACGATATATCGATATTTATATCGATTAGGTATCTTGGCGTATATCGAGATCAAGGATGTGATATCAGGACGGGAGAGACATAACCTATCCGGTAACCGTAGTGCGATAGATGTTCAGGAGCGATAATTTTTTGAAAGCACCAACTTTCAATAATAATTTTCGAGAAGCTTAAGAAAAATTTCAAGACGCGTTAAAATATTTTTTAATGAATTTTTGAAATCGTTCAATCTTGATATCAGCTTTGGTTTCTCGTTATTCGTGTTATCGTGCGATAAGAACACTGGTTGCGAAGTATCACTCACATCTTGATAAGACTGTACCAATCTTTTATTTATTGAATATCCGTCATGCACTCGTGTCCCAGGGAAACGGGGATTGTCGCACTGTCTGCGTGCATTCTGGGAAATCGTCTCACGGCTTCGACTCGAGTGAATTTACAGTGTAATTGGGACGCAGTCCCGACATTGTTTACGCGAGTGCCCGTTACCGCTTTACCATTGAAATCGGCGAGGAGCGTCGCGCGTAAATAAAGAGCGTGAGATCGGTCTGTAATTTCTGATCGTTGACCGTGAGGGCGACGTGACGTTATAAATAGGCGTATTATTAATAGTCCGTTTACTCGCGGGCGAAATGATGATTGACAGTCGGCCGAAAAAGTTTAAGCCTCTATTCTCTTTCGGTAAACTGCTAATGAGTCCATCTTGTATATTCACGTTGACGTTTCAAGTACGAGTCTTGTCCAGGCTCTCCTCGTGCATTAGCACAGCGAGCCAACCGTTAAGCGCGAAATAGCCTGTAGCCTTGAGATTCTTTTACTCGATGCAAAAGACAAAACATGATCAAGAGTGCCCATGCTGGCGATGCTGGTTGACCGAAATAGCACGAAATGCCACGAAATAACGCGATACCGGCCGGATGTTGTGGATTTTACGTCTTGGGGTGAATACATGTGTACGTAGCTTTGGCTGAAATAATATTTATTCGTCTCGGAGTCGTTTATGGAGAATTTTGTCTCGTACCATAAGTACAGTCTGTTATGGCGAAGATGCAGTTAGAAGAAAAAAAAACAGACCTATCGACTTTAACGGAGGTCCAGAGAATTTCAAAGTCATCCCGAAACTTTTCGTTGGAGGTGCCACGAGGGAAAGCAGCCCAAGCACGTTCGAAACCCAAGAATTTTCTCATAAAAAAATAATGTATGCCTCCGCAGTCCTCAGGCTGCATTTAAAAAGGCTATCGCACCAATCTTCCACGCTTTACGTACTCGTAGGAAGAGCCTTAGAACAAGGGAAAGTGCATCCGGTTCGCGAAGATTGAACATCTTTTTCTATAGCATTCAAGGCAAATCTTTTTGCGACACCTTGCGAGAGCCTCCTTTTCTCCTTATTATTTTTCATTCAATTTCAAATATTTATTGCACGCGACGTTCGCCACTTGCACGAGAAATGCACGGAAATGATTGGAGAATGAGAGACAGTCGATTTCGCGAAAAATTTCAATTTTTTGTATTTTTGCATTTTCAGGAAGCGTCGTAGGATGGACACGTGGTCAGAGGGCATCGCGTACCACTGAAGAGGAAACGACGGAGGGGAAAGTGTAAAATAAAAAGAAAAAGTTTAAAGAAGAGGTGAAAGGCAGAGTCGGAAGAAAACCGGAAAACGGAGGGGAAGGAAGAAACTGCGGGAAGAGGGGTGGAGGGAGGAGGGAGGAGGATGCCCGGCTCGCAAGCCGCCGCCGCCTCGGAGCGGCGAAACGACAGAATGGTGAGTTAGAGGACCTCGAAGAATCCTCTTTGGGTCAATAGGTCATGGGTTCGTAATACCATTAGCTGTCCGTTTTCTCTGATAAACAATTATATTTGGATTTATTAGGCATCGGTGGTGGAAAATTTGTTGGGTCGGCTGTAACGGGGAAAATGTCGAAAGACAGTTTCAATAGGAATTTAATTGAATGACCGATCAGGCTTACTCGGTAAATTACTTCATGCTCGAATACAGCAACTTCAAATCCGCTGAATAAAATAACAATGGCACGTGGAAATCACGTAATGTCACCAGCTCGAAGCGTAGTTCCGCTTCCGGTTTTGACCATTTTACACGAGCTCGTCGGAGTTCATGCTGAAATTTCTGAGTCGGGGAAAATTAGTAATAAATGGTATTAAGGTACTTAAAGAGCTTTTTTTTTTTAATAAAATATTTTTTTCTTGCAGACCACCCACGAACCACCAAAATTGAAGACGACACTTAAGACACCCCCGAAGCAGGCGACCAATCCTCTCCAGTTTGTGAAAGTAGGACCGTGTTCGCTTTATCGCACTGCTCAGGAGCAGCTACAGAAGGTGCAGGAGGTCAAGAAGATAAAGCAAGAGGTCCGCGATGATCCTGAGGATTGGCAGTCGGTAGGATTGAATTTTTAAAAAATAATATAAAATTTTTAAACGGTCATTCAGGAATTTTTATAGGAAATTTATTACTTCCTTTGAGACGAAGAGAAAGATGACGTCATACGGTGTTTCATTGTAGAATCTGGACAATTGGAAGAGCAGTCGCAGGAAGCGGCAGGAGCACATAATCGAACGGGTAGTCGAGGTGAAGAAGCTGGAGCTCGAGGAACATGACAGGCAGCGTCGCCGGAGCAAGACCTTTTCGGAGATGATGGAGGAACGGGGGAACCGGGGCCGAAAAATGAGTATCAGTCTGGCGATGTATCAGGAGGAAGATGCGAACGACCTGAGCGACCTTGGTATTGGGACGAGCAGTGGGAAGAGCTCCATCAGTGGGGATCCTCACGATGACGCCCACAGTGTTCTAGTCAGTCCGCTTTTCTTTATCTCCTTCTCTTTTTTTTTTTTTCATCTTGTATCTTTAATACTTCTTCGGTCAGGTCTTATTATCATATTTGGCTAACCTAACCGAATTGTACCCATGAATGATTTTACAGAGCGACAGGGACAGCGAGATCGAGAAGAATCATTCGGACGTGGACAACAACGGGACCGGTGAAAACGGAAATGCTGTACCCAATAAGAAAGTTGCGGATTTCGATAACGGTTTCCACAGCAATCACAGTCACAAGAATAATCACAGCCATAATCATAATCAGGAATACGATTCAGCTACCACAGCGACAGCAAGCTCACCGGAACCTGAAGAGTACACCTACGAAGGTGCGATCCGTGGTTACGTGTCCAGGGTGTCCCAGAATATACCAATGCGAAGGAAGTCCTTGGCGAATTTGGACGCGAAGCTAAATAACACCTCGGTTAACTCCAACGATACCGGCTCGAAGACCAGTTTGAACGACGAAAAGAATTTACCAGTTGTTAAAGTAGATATAGTTAAGAGGCGAGAAATTTTTGAAAAAGCCTCGCAGAAGAATAACGATACTAAGACCAAGAGACTCTCCGGAGACTTTACCAACACGAAGTCCATCAAGGAGAGACTCTCGCATCTGGAGAACCAGAGGGAGGATGGTGAGAACGGTGGAGACAAGAGTAACGCTAACAGTAGCAGTAATAAGATTCTTAAGAGACTCTCTGGTGACATGAGCTCCATCAGAGAGAGACTTTCAAACTTGGAGAAACAGACGAGCGAACGCGAAAGTCAAAGCCATCATCAGGCGTCTCAGAACTTGGAAATTGCCGAAAATTCAATTCGGAAGCCCAGGACCGACGAATCGTCAGATACCGGCAGACCACTCCGAGACAGATTAATGTCTCTCGAGAAGTACACAAGTACGGAGAAACCTTTCCTGATCACTCCAGTGGCTCCACCGGCATCCGAGGCTGCTCCGAAGACTTGCGAATTGTCCGCAAGGAGCATCAAGGATCGTCTCAACGCCCTGGACTCATCTAGGAAGAAAGACCTGGACAAACGAACCATGGCGAAACATATACTCAGCTTCAGAGACACGGAAGCACGAATCGAGACGTCGACCCCCAGTGAGAGGAGTTCATCGCCTGACTCGGAATACCGAATTCCCAGGACAGCTTTTCACCGTAGTCTTGATTCTCTCGATGCAGATGCCTCCAGCGGTCCCGATACATTCGAGAGAGTCCAAAGTCTCGAGGAACTCGATTACAGCAGACGCTACCCAGCTTCCTCTTCGTCAGCTGAACTTCTCAACGACACGGACCGTGAAGATTCCGGTATACACACTGCGGACGTTAGCTGTTCCGTAAGCCAAGCTGATGAACCCGTTGACGAAGACATCGGCGTCCACACGGCTGGCGGCAGCATCCCCGAAAGACAGGAGCCCCTTGCACGGCGACCGGAAGAACCCACCCCAACGAACGAACCATCTAAATCTGCAGAACTTGCTGCTGAACCGCTTTCAACTGCACTTTCGACAGCTCTTTCGTCATACGCCACTGAACCGGAAGCAGTAGTAACGAAGAAGGTAAGACTATACCCATTCGCTTTCTCTTATCTTCTACTTGGAGAATTTGGTTCTAGTCTGTTATTCATTCCTTCATCCGATCTTTCTCCATTCATCTGGTATAAAATTGCATTAACCAGTCATCACCGAGGAGGCATTTCCAGTAGTAACATAAAGGTGCTTTAGAAACTTCAATTGAACGTCTTGAATTGTCTTCTAGCGTTTCATAAACTAATCTTAAGGACGCTCGAGAGACGCCGCGCCTCCCACGTTCTCATTCTTTGTAATCTAAGATGTCTTGACTCTTACCTCTTCGGTGTCACTGTTGTATTCTCTCCTCCTTTCCTTCTTCGCTCTCGCCCTCGTTCACATACTCACTTCTTATTCTTTCTTTTTCTCAACACTCTGATCCTCTAGGAAACTGCTGAATCTTCTGGGGAACTGTCGACTAACAACGAATCTCAGCCACAAATAATCGTAGACGTTACTAACTCTATAACGATCCGATCTACCTCGAATCGTCCTATAGTTTATCAAAGTCCCAAGGTACCTGCAAGACGCACTCCACCCGAATCACCTAATCCTACCTCTACGTCTAAGCCCAAACCTAATCCAAAGTCCAAGACACTCTTGAAAGTGACTCAAGACCAGCCTGCTACTCTCACTTCGACTTCTTCACAGATTCATGTAGAGTCGACGTTACCTAATAAGCAAGATGATCAGTCTGAATCAAATCTTAATATTGCACAAGACAAGTGCCTGGACAATAACAGTAGTGCTGATACTGTCCTCTCTCTGAATCTGGAAAAAGAAACGACGTCCGAGGACACCTCTTCCACAAGAACACCTTCGTCCCCGACAACTCCTCACCTTGTACCTACGCGAACTCCTCGTCCTGACTCTGGACCAAGTTGCAATCTTCAGACCACGAATCAGACTCCAAAATCATCCACTGTTTCACCAACGTCACCTCGTGGTCTATCAAAAATTCCTACCCCTCTACCACGTAAGGGAGTCTCAGATAAATCCTCTCCGACGTCCTCAACTGGCTCTCAGAATCAACCAAAATTACCACCGCCCCTTAAATTACGTACCCTTCCACCATCAGCAACTTCTCCCTCGAAGAAAACATTTGACGTGTCTCCAACAAGTATCGCAACTCCTACTCCATCCCCCGAGACGTCTTCCGCTTTGGCTGAATTCGAATCGTCAGATTTGGAGGCACCCAAGGACATCCTTTCCAATAATTGCACGAACCTAACAACCCCGACAACAACTCTAACAAGCCCAACAACCGAGGTGGCGGCAGTGCAGGAAACACCGACGCCAGAGAGACGTCGCACGGTGGTGGAACTTTGTCAAAAGGTGGTGGTACCTCAGGGTGAAGCTCCTACGACGCCTCCAGTGACGCCGTTCATCACAGTGGTACGAGTAGCAAATGCGCAGTGTTCCGAGGTTCTAATTAATGAGGGTAGCATCCCTTTGAAAAATTCCTAAAAAAGAATGTAAGGCGCTGGCTCTACGAATAATTGCGTTTTGGGCCAACTGCCTCTAGCTCCTCTATGCTAGAACATCTTGTACATAATCCGAATTCGAAATGGCACACCTTCTTCCTCTCTTGAGATCAGACCTGCCAATTCTCTCTCTCTCTCTCTTTCTCCATCTTCATCTCTTGCAATAGTCATTCTGTCACTCATCGTGTCTTTCTCATGCGTCTCTCTCTTCGCGTCGTCATGGCTCGATCTTTCAGCCACAAATAGCCGGAATACGTCAAAACAGGAGACACACTGGAAAGACACGACAGAGAGAGGAGGGGGGGGGGGGGGGGACAAAAAAGAATAGTAGCAAATCATACGACGCCAGCAAAAACCTTAAGTCGTTATCACACCAACCATACCGAGCCAAGTTCGCCAGCGTGAAAGCGACTTTAGTTACGATGTAAATAAACGTTTACGAATACGACACATTAATTAAGTATAATAACCTTCTTCGGCCAATAATGCGTACTCTCCCCCGTACTTTAATCGTCGTTTAATTGAAATTCCCCAAAGTACGCGCACCCAGCCCTCTAGTCTCCTTAACTCTAATCTAGTAGCGGACACGTGGCCTGGCCGAACGAAATAAAGCCGAAGTAATATTCTGATAGAATTATTATTTTCAATCCATGCAACCTCGCGGGTGTAACCTTTGACCGAAATATAACCATAAGACTCGCTCATCGACCACAACTCTCAGTGGGTCTGATAAGAAGCTTTTCGTGATTAGGTGGCACGCAGCAGTTGCCTAATGGGTTGTACCTTTTTAAAATTGTGAAGAAATATATATATATATACAACTAATTATCCAGCAACCTAAACGATCTCAGATATCTGTCAGTCTTATCATTTATCTTCGGTTTGTCTTTCCCCATGAAACGCATATAGCGATGCTCATATTTTTCATTCGTCATGCAATTTTTTTTTTTTTTCAAAAATACTTTTATACATTCATTCACCCTATGTCGATCGATTTATCACCGAAACTCTATCTTATGAATTTTTTAAAAATCTTCCAAAAGATCAAAAAACTATTGCCTGCCAAATCTCTCACGTGGGTCGAATCTTGCTTGTCTGTCATTTGACTATCGCTGTAATCTCCAATAAAGATAAGAATCGCAAACAAAGATAAAACCACCACGTAGCTTTGAGCAGAGGCGTTTTCCTCCCTTTGGGGTTTTTTGCTGTTCATTCTTTTTTTTTTTATCATTATCGCGATCTCTGTACTCCAATTACGACCTAGGTACTATAGTGCAACTCTGAAGCGCTAAACGTCTCGTCACGTCTCCGCTGATCTTCCATTGGGTTACACGCTTGGGTTACTTAACGTTACGAGGTAAGGCGCAGCTTGCTTCCTTCGTTCTGCCGTTTTTCTTATTATCCCTCTTCTGATCTTCTTTTCTCACGTGCTCATAATGCTTTACACCTCACTCAGTTCATACGTACCTGTGGCTGCCGTTCAAATTTTCTTTTGCCGATTTCACCTCTCATTAGACACGTGTGAGTATCACTCGATTCAACGATCTGTGTGCTTCGTGTTTACCCTAGATAAATTATGACCCACAATTAGCTTCGAATGGCCACCCAAAATTCATCGTGACAAATGAAAGAATTTTTGGGACTAATTAATAATATTAAACACTATATTGATTGTGTGTTAAGATACAAATTGTCCTAGTGATACAACAGATGTAATACTTTACTATGCTATGAAGTATTTTAAGAAATAAAGGTACGGTCAAGGCGAAAAATTAATTTAAAAAAAAGGGACGGGATAGGACGAAAACTTGACAATCAATAACCAACAAAATTATTTCCACTGATCTGCCATTACCTAAAGCCATGGTCCATTCTTTGGGATCTGATAATGCTTATCAGCGCTTTATTAACCAGATCATTTTATTTGACATATGTATTATCTTAAACCGCATGGCTTTGCTTTGCTTTGATTTTTTATCCTATTTACTGGTATTAACTTTTCTGTCGTATTTTTCTGCTTTTTTTTTTTGTAAACCACGCATTTGTAGGTTACTATTACAGCACAGATTACACTGAGACGCGTATTTACAGAAACAAAAATCATCAATTAGATTCTTATAAACAGGCTAACTTTTATGATACTTTAAGAAATATTTAAGAAACGTAACTCTGCGTTTCTCTTGAGTTACGAACAAAAAAAGGACTTACGAAACCGTGAAAGATATAAAGATCCAAAGACAATAGTTCATTGAATTTAATGTC
Organism: Calameuta pygmaea; assembly: GCA_031762395.1. NCBI lineage: Eukaryota > Metazoa > Arthropoda > Insecta > Hymenoptera > Cephidae > Calameuta > Calameuta pygmaea. The sequence goes on along the minus strand of JASANN010000384.1, from coordinate 953,219 downwards.
TTTTTAACATTCCATCCATAAATCTGGAATACAGCAAGACGCGTAAAACGTATACAGTATAAAACACTTGTTAGTTTCTTGTCCCAGTTGTGACATTTTCTCATCATTATACTTTGCTACTCACACTGCAATTTACACTAGGAATTGAGCATTGCGTAACTAACAAGACTATAGTCCTTGTCCGACGAAACACCCATCACGGGGAAGGGCCTTCTTCTATAGACTTACAACCTCAAAGAGTCCCCTGAACTTGGAATTATTCTCGGACGACGATTATAGTTGAATAAATGTATACAGTCAATTGAAAATTTTTTATTTCTCTAGGAATCAATCGTAACGGAAAAATCCATTGATAAGATCATCGACTCGGGACAACCCATGGAACAGGATGATCATACAAACCCTCGGGTAAACTCGGAGAAGCAGAGGCTTTCCGAGCAACCTGAAGAAAACCTTAAGGTCCTGGAAGATCCTTTACTGCTGGTACCTACTCAGAATTCAACAAAGTCAAATTTTACGGATCGAACTTTCAAGGTGTCCTTTGGCAGTAATTCATCGTCAACGTTTGGCACCACTGTCAATTATCCGAGTCCATTGTCAACGATGTCAAAGGAGGTTGGTAATTTATTTCGTCTAGGTAGGATAGGTCACACTTTCTTTTTTTGGTCTCGTGTGATGTGGTCCATATGACTTGATGTTAGGTAAAATGTGAAATTTGGGTTTCGCAGATCCTCCCACTGAATCTGTCGGGCGACGGAGGAGAGGAAATCGTAACTGGATTGTCGTTCCCTTTGGGATCGCCTACGAGCATCGAGCCACCTAAGGAAAAACCTCCACCACCTCCGGTTGACCTGAGCGACGAGGAGACTGTTCCGGTTGAACCTTTGAAGAGGCTCAATTCCACTAGAAGGATAAAAAAGGAACTGAGAACTCGTCGTTCGGATTTTCTTGGTATCGAAGGGGTAAGTTTTCCAAGTGCAAGCTCAGTAAGGTCGGAGCAAGAGACGATTGACAAACGAAATTATGGATTTTAGGTAAACGATGAAGAACTCGAGCGCGAACTGACTCTTACGAAGCCTCCGGATATGGCAGCCATTCTTGCCGAGGAACGACGGATAGAACAACTGCATCGTCGCTCTTATGACACCGACAGCAACTACGAGCAAGACTCGTGCCACGAAAGAGATTCTGGCGTTGAGCTGGGTCATGCTGAAGAGTGGAACAACAAGGCCGTCAGTCCGGATATGTCCCAACACAGCCGTCAGAGTAGCGAACCTTTCGGAGCCAGCGTAACCTCCTCCGAGGAGGACGAAATCACGAAAAAGGAACGAGAGATCATTGAAGTACTGGAGAAAGAGGAACAATGGCGTTATGGGAACAACCACGAAGAGAACAGGTCTCTAATTCACAAATTTCCCAAGCTCGTACACGAACCGGTATCCCGTTTCTTGTTTTCGAATTAACCCGACTCTCCAAAAATAACGGGTCGTTCACGACTTAACCTTTGCCTTGTGTTTTACTGATATCTTCATCCCTGAGGTCGACACAGACAGGCACTCGCGCACACCCGACCCATTGTCAAAGGTTAATTAAAGTGACACAAGGACCCCCCGGTATCATTACTATCAATTGACCCCTCGTACTAATGTACTTTGATACATATGTAGATATGTGGATACATACATTGTCAAATATCAAGTGTTTGCTTCCTTTACGATTCATTAGTTCTCCACGTGTCCTTCCCTTTTCCACGTGACTAGACTAAGTTACTATCATGCTGTTCCGAACAGTGACCTGGGTGAAAAATTGGCACACAAACTGCGCGAGTTGGAGGAGGAGAAAATGCAGTTGGAGCGCGAGCGTGCGCAGGAGGTTGAGCTACGTAGACAGGAGGACACCTTCCGGAAGAACGAGGAGAAAATTCGTAAGCAGGAAGGAACCTCGCTCATGAGGACGCAACAGAAGGAAGTTACGAGACATCAGGAAATGGTCCGTGTCGAAGCTGAACGCGAGGCAGAAGCGAGACGAGTCGAAGAGGAGAAACAGGAGGAGCTCAGGATGCAAGCTGAGAGGATGACAATTCGCAAGGAAATGGAGGAAAAGGAAAGACGAGCAGCTGAGCTGCGTCGTCACGAGGACGCCCGAGTCAAATCTATGGGCTGTCAGATTCGCGAGCAGGAGGTAAGCTGATAATTTTTCTTGCTAAAATCTGTCAGTAGTAATCAGTAATCCTAGGTGCATTTCTATATTTCTGCTTTCGCTCTTGGTTATTGCACTTTGAAATTGCACTGATGGGAAAAATCCTTCTTCTCAGAACGACGCACTGACTGGTGTTTGTTCGAGCAATCATGATGAGGATTATGCTTCCGGGGTAAGGCACTCGCTGCTTGCACTCTACATTCTTATTCGTTAGAACAAATGCATGTGACAATCTTATTCATTAGTGCAAATGCATGTAACAATCAATTAGTTCATTCCATTATAATTGTTTTTTATCGATTCAAAATTTTGTTTACGATGCAATTTTTTACTCGTAGGAGGTTTTACGGGTTGAAAGAGAACTACTTCAGCTGGAGCAGGAAGAACTCAAAAGGCAACGTAACAATCTAGTCTATAGAGACCAGAAGAAACAACAGCTCGCTGAACACCTGGAGGAACAATGGAAATCTCTTCAAGACGTAGCTCATGTTGCTAATTCCGCGGCTAACAACGTTCAGAAATATAAGCAAGTCCAGGTGTCTCCAGCCAATTACAGGTCTTCCATGCCAAATCTTCAGTTTCAAGATGGCCAAAGGAGGAGGCCACCTCCACCTCCGATTCCACCGGCGAAGCCTTTAAGGTTGATCGAACAAAGACAAAGAGATGTCACCATAAGGTACGTATTTCTTGTTATTCTTCGTCAATCTACTTCCGCCCACTCCCAAACTCATATCTATAGGTGTAAGCTGACTCAGTGATACGCCTTTAATTTCCTGTTTGTTCACTCTTTTCGTTTACCAATCCTCTCTTACGTAAAGCCATAATTGATTTGCACGCAGAAAAGTGTCGTTTGGGTTACGTCAGCTGGACAGTTCGCTTTGACCGTTGATCAAGAGTAGCAGCTGCTAATTTTTTTACTTTCTTACGTCTTTTTACAGAAATAGCCGGGTCCCGTCAGCAGATTCGATTCCACACCAAGTAGATACTTCTCTGAGGCAAAGTGCCTCCTCCGGCACTCTGGCGAATTACCCTGGACAACAAATGAGTAGACAAACTCTCCAAGCTCTGAGTGCGGCTCCGCGTCCTAGAATAGTTCAGGGAGATCAATGGGTGCAAAGACGTAAAAGTGACGTTCCACGTGCTACTCAAGATTTCAATTATCAGCATTGGCTCATCCAGGTTCGTTCAGTTTCAATAAATAAAAATTTAATATCAGTGGTGTCAGAATTAATCAAGCAGGAACAAATTCCTTATGATCAGGAGGCCGAGCAAAGAAGAATCAATGAGAAGAATCAACGATCGCCACGCAAACCTCAGGTCCACGTTACGGGTACATCTGTACCCTACACAGGATCCCCACCCAGATCAGACAGTAAACCCCTGCCTGATTCCATTATACAAACTCTTACCCAAAGAGTGCAGAACAGAGCACAGGAGAAACCTCTACCGCCAAGAAGAAGGTACGGTTAAAAGGACGCAGTTGAGCTAAAGTTATAAAAGTGAAAAATTAGAAAGTAAAAAATAAGTAACATTGATCTAACAGAACATTAGAATGAGTCCTATATTTTTTCCTTCTACAGGTTAGAGCTAAGTGCAAGTCAGGAGCATATTCCTGCAGTACAGCACGAACCTCAGCAACGTGCCATTCAGCAACAAAAGACACAGCAACCGACTACTGTACCGTGTAACACTGCAGAATCGCAAGAGAAAATGTTGAGCGTTAGCGGCAAAAAGAAATGTTCCCATTGTGGTGATGAATTAGGTCAATAAGCAATCTTACGAATCGCTATATCCCAACATGACGATTCTTTGTCTATTCCTAATCACCGATAACGTCTGATGATTACAGGAAGGGGTGCGGCAATGATAATAGAGAGTCTTCGGCTGTTCTATCACATGGAGTGCTTCAAATGTTGCGTGTGTCATGTCCGATTGGGCGACGGACTTATGGGAACCGACGTTCGCGTTCGAAATCACAAGCTGCATTGCCATAACTGCTACTCCAGCGACGATGGTATTTATATTTAAAAATTTTACAGAAATAACATACGTCATGTTAATATGCGTCGCACATTTCCTATTTCAAAAAATAAAAAATACTATAGAAATAGGATAGAGAGAAAACTTTAAAGCGACGGAGCCCTGAAGCTCATAAACAGGAAAGTAGAAGACCCCGTTGCTCATTAGATTACTCATAGGATGGGTGCTTTTATGTAGGTTCTACTGCAGACCTGAGCGCCCCGAATGTATGCCTTTTCAACTAATGGCGTAACAGATACTTCCTGCTTTTTGCCATTGGTTGACAAGTGCGTTTTTATGCACTCAAAGGTACTAAAAACTCTATAATCCTACGAGTCGACCCGCCATCCTTACCGTGTTTTCTGTAGACGAGGAAGCTAGTATTCTCAGTTGCTACTACCTTTAGGTCGTTCTCTTCGACTGCTAGGAGAACATCATCCTCGTTATCGTATCATCATTATCATCTACAATTCTACTGCTTTACTCTCCTTTTTACTCACGTGGTTGTTGTCTTGCATTTTCAGGTGTCAAATTCAGCTGTGTGTAGAAATTTGGGCTATGGATTCCAAAGCTGACTAGCTTGAATATAGCGTCTTTCGGCTATATTTTATAAGTCGTAGTTGATCATTTTGCTACCTTGCCCCCACGAAGGTATCATAAACGTTTTTGTAAATAATTTCGATAAAGAACAACGACAAAAGCTACAGGGAACAACTTAGGACCTACTAGGTAATTTTTTCGCAGGTCATTTTTACGTATATCGGATATATCGCGAAACAAATTTCTTTTTATCTCCCTTTTCTTCCTTCTCCTCGCCCTATATTCGTAACTAACACACATGTAAATATCGTGTATGTATGTAATTAGAATAGAGTTAAGCGATCCTACGAGGCGAATGGTGGTCCGCGTCCTCGACGAAATGCGTTAACGGATTAAAAGACGGGAAAGCAAGGTCGATGGAAAGGAAAGTGTAAATGTCTGTATTATAACTTGTGATATTTATAAAAAGAGTTTTGATTGTCAGCATAGTGGCGGCGTTTAAAGAGATACAAAGTATTGCGGATTGAGTTAGTTAACGAAGCTTTTTGATGTGCCTACGCTAGTGTCTAAAATCAAATGAAATAATCTCTGCCGGAAATCTTAAGCTCTAGATATTATCGCGCTAGACAATAATATTAATCTTAGATGTAAATTAAGCGGAGGGCCTTTTCTAGACGAAGAACAAATTTAACCTTTGAGATTTTAGGCTATAATTTCTATACTTTGGTCTGGATCAATTGAAAAGAAAAACTCGAGATTCACGAACTAAGATGAAATTCGTGACTCCTGTGTCTTTCAAAGTTTTTTTTTCTTTCTGTAATTGACTAGCACGTATAATAATATAATTGTGAAATATTGTAAGATACGTCTTTCATGTTATTACAGAGTGTAATTTTATATTATCAATAAATAAATGTTTATTACAATTCATTCGAGCATAATGAAAATTTGCAAGGAGAGAACAGAATTATTCTATGCACACAAAATTCATTTCATCTTTGCTATAATCAATCCATTGAATCTTAACTGTCGAATAACACTTTTGCGAAGGAAGCTGGGAAACAACAAGCACTGGGAATATGCTCAAGACATTTCTATTAGCCATGATAAGGAAACGTGGAGAAGAACTTTAAGGTTTGGAAAAAAATATGAAGACATTTGTATTAGCCATAGAATGTGTAATGTTCGTTACATCATCGTGTCACTTAACAACAGAATATATTCGGATTGTGCACTTCGCTTTGTGTTCATGAGCTCGAATTGTTTTGTTGAAAATTTCTGTAGCCTTGGCAGCTTAGATAACTTTTGTTAATTATTAGACACACCATAGATGAACTCCTACAGCATGCCAAACGGTCCAAGTAAACGCGGGACTTTTAATTTCTTGTAAAACTTCTACGATCCGCAAGTAAAGCGAATCCTAATGTGCTAATATCGAAATCTTCGACAGAATATTTCTCGCCATTCAACTTGAGTAATTATAATATATATGTGTATATATATATTATATTGATTTATATCTCTTCTGTACACCTACATGTATACATATATATAAAGTTTCTTAAGCAAAGCTTAAATTTGAAATATTTAATTTTTATTTGTTAAATAGCGTGAGGCGTATTCGCGCTTTGCAATCACCTTTCCCGCCTCCGTGCTTTGGTCATGAAATTTTGAATCTAATCTTTAAAAGCCCATGAGAGAATTGGATAAATAGAGAACATGGAATGTAAGACGAAGAACAGGCTATATGAAAGCGGTAATCCAAAGGCTGCCAAATAATGATTTTATCTTCTAGATCTTTTATTCAGTATTTTTCGAATTCTATCAAAGGCCTTTACTTTAAACGTACACCTCGAACCGAGCAGTATGAAATTATGTGAAAAAACATTATTTCTTTTTAACAATACCCTTTGAGATTCATTGAAAATCATAATAGTATTTACTCATGCATCGTTGTACGAATCGTTTACACCGCCGAGTTCAGGGAACAAAATTATTACATATATCAATATTGATGTTTTATCCTTTATCCCTTTCTAATAGCAGTGAAAAATAAATATTCATAAAATATATTTCATACCCTGAATTAGCTGTTAATGCAATGAGAAAAATCCTGATTATTATTACAATATTTTTTTAACGTAATGCTATTTACCAACTACATAGATGAGAAGCCTACAAGCAAGCGTGGTTGTAAAAAATGTATAAATGTGAATTAGAATCTTTGGTGACCCATATTAATATCAAGCACATCACTCTTTAAGCTTAAAGCTTTGTAAGTTATCCAGACATATGGTATGCTAAAACAACGGTGAGCTTTATCTTTCAACGTTCTCAAAAAAAAAATGAATGGTGACTCAAAACATTTAAAAAAATCGCATATCACATAAACATAGAGGTCAAGTGATGTGAAGTTGAGTAATACAGAGACCTGCAGATCAAATATAATTATTCTTTCACCACATTATATCTCTTGTTTCACATAAACAGGGTGATCCAGCAGGATGTTCGCAACATTGCACGTTAAAATATTTAGTAACTGATTTTGACCAGTGCATCTTTCATTAAAAGAAAAAAATTTAATGGCTGCAAGGCCTTGCTCCTGCTCACATGTTCCTTTTAATACTACAGCAACTACTTCACTTTTTTTTCGATTTAGGACTGGTCGATTGGAAAACGCTCGAAGCTGACATTAAATTTTCAATATACTGACCCAATACTTGATTTTCACTCCTCAGCTTTAAATTCTCTTCCTTCACACTATCCACTCTCTGTGATAAATCTGTAAAGATAATTTATTGCTCCTAATTTCAAAGATAATACATTTTATATTAAAGTAACATGGAGAGCTCTGCCAAATATTTAAATATCTAGAAATTTAACATACCATCGAGAGTATTTTGTAGCTCGAGGACCTGGGCAATTAATCTGGCCTTTTCTTCTTGTTCGTCTGGACTTATATCTGGGTCTAAGCCTGCAAGATAGACTATAAATAATTCCTCAATGAATCACATATTAATACTTTATAACAATACAGCATTTCACTCACTGTTAGGGCTGCTGCTTCCATTAGTGAAAGTAGATGGAATCGAATCCATACTACGTCCATGGGCAAGGGCATCTGACATGTGTGATACATTATCAAGAATTTCTTCTTCAGGAATGATTACTGTAAACCATAAAATAATCAATAAACTATAATAATCAACTTACACAGTTTTTTAGAATGGCATTTCATTATTTCAAAGTAGGTCATCAGAGTAAAGTATAATACCTTGAGGATCGTCGTCAGCCAAAGGTATGCTATTCATGTCATCTTGAAGTTTAGCGCTGGATATTGTAGAAGCAGACATCCTGATGTTGAGCACTTCTGTGAACACCTTCGAAAAGAATTCTGCGACAAGGAAGTCACTTCGCTTTGCTCAACCTTTCAGCCCAACTTATCGATTGATATAAATGCTTTCTTATATTGCAAATTCGCAAGAGAACAAACCGAATCTGCTATTGTACCAAACGATTCATCGGAATCTAATAAATCCCTTCAAAACAGCTTCGCAAACTAAACTCTATCAATAAACTGACATTTCTCTCGCTGATTCATCAAAGTAGTCGCCATTAAAGTATGTACCAGTATGTACATTGAAACTACATACATAAGATCCTCTTCTATACTTATGATTACCCATGACACAACAAAACCAGGTATCTTCACGAGTGGACAGAATTTCGTGGACATGACGCAAGAAAACGAATACAGCACAGTAAGCGAAAATTTAAAGATAACACGATACACCTATAAATATCATGACGGCAATTGCCAATCATAACTGATGGTAATATTTTTATTATAATGTAATCATTTTTATTTAATAGTCAATTATTGCTATACAATGTAGCTGTTTTCTAAGATCTAAGTTAAACGAAATATTCATTTTTTGAACATAGGGCTTGATGTCGGATGACCAAGTTAATTTTACCGCTTTACGCCACGTGCAGCGTTTGTGTTCCAACCTTTGCGATTTCTGAATAACTTGACTTGAAAAATACGGAAGGATGAAATCAGCTGTAAAGTTCTTTGACGGATCAAATATTTTGCAAACTAAAGGAAGTCATTATCTGGGGTATCTCTCGTCCGGATACTCGGCTTCAATTCCTTGAGGAACAACTACCAAATTATTTGGAATATCAATGTGAAGATTCATCGGAACGTATCTTCAATGACGCGTTTTGCTACACATCTGCTGCGAATGACCGAAACCGAGATTACTAACAATGTTTCAAAGAATGACGCCAGCTTTACCTATTTCAGGTATACAGTCTGGCTGTTTCTGGTCTTCTGTACGGCACTCATATTCTCTATCTATGAAGAGCAACTTATCTATGGTTTCTGCTCAGCTGTATCCTGTTCCTATGCGTGTAATAACGAATGCGAGCTACTATCTACCATCAGCTATGTGACAGGAGGTGCCTAGTCATAACAATTCACACATAGGACAGTGTAAAACAAGTTTATCAGCGGATTTAAAGTCCGAAGGATTTTAAAGAGACAAACGGAGACGCATGGAGCTTAGTGTCCATTGTGATGGGGACTGAAATCGCAAGCTCCCTTAACGAGCTTCTCGTGTCTCGTCAATCATAGCTGGTTTAGCGAATGAGACGCAGTAGCAGACAGACAAGATCGCGAAAAGATGGGTAATTGCCTGAAACGTTCTGGCAGTGTGCAACAGGATAACTCTACGTTGCTTGGTAACAGTCCTGACCCTGCATCGACCAGCGGTTCATCGCAAGAGGCCCTCGTCGGACCCGTTTTACCCTATAACGTAATGTCTATGTCCAATGCCATAATTTCGTTCTTTGTACATCTACTTGGTTTTCATCAAGCCGTCAATTTTTTTTTTTCATTATCAAAATATCAGAAAGATTTTCAGTTTGTTCTCAATAATCACTTCGTCCTTATAGTTCAAAAGTACAATTTTGATTTTTTGCTTTATCATGCAGGAAACAACAGAATCGTATTATCCATCCATGATAAATAGAGAACATCGCTTACAATCAACCGAATTGACTATGGGCCGTGGAATTGGCGTTGTAGTTGGGAGTGGTAGCAGTGGAGGAGGATCGTCTAACCTCAATGAAGAGGAACAGCAAGTACGAATTGCCAAACGAATTGGTCTAATACAGCATTTACCTACACGCGAATACGATGGTACTAAAAAGGGAGAGTGTGTAATTTGCATGATGGATCTTGTGATCGGAGAAGAAGTGCGCTATCTACCATGTATGCACACTTATCATGCAGTCTGTATCGATGATTGGCTTCTTCGTTCGCTGACCTGTCCTTCATGCATGGAACCAGTCGATGCTGCGCTGATCAATTCTTATCATCCAACCACTTAATGTCATGGAGAAAAATATTTGGTCTCAGGTAGCCAATAAGTATAATCGACTACTTGATTAGAGAGGTTCAATGGATGAAGTATGTCCTGAAATAAGGCTTGTGTACAGCGCTCGTTAAATATTTGTTACTTCGTTTGACGCATACTCGTATATAGAGACGCTTTCGAATTGATGATAGTATCATCTTGGGAATAAGGTTGTTATTAAAGTATATTCTGCATCTTCCTTATGACAAGGTAATACATTATCTAGGGCTGGCCATTTGCCTCTTAATCCCCAGTTCGTGAACCTAATTACCATGATGCAAAATTGAGTTTTGAGGACAGTTAAGTTAGAGTTGACTTCAAGATTATATACACTCTGCAGGAATTTGACATTTTTACCATTTTCTGACGCATAGTTTGTATCAGAGATTTTTCAATGGAAAATTTTTATTTGTAATGTATGATTTTAGAAGACATTTGAAAGCTTATTATGACACTGTGATTCTTACATCAAGATCAGGACTTAAATTTTTAGATAGACAAGTTTAATTTTACTGCCCGTGTTCTGCTTACTTGTAGACCACAAGTGTGCAGGTGGTAAAAATAGACTTGTCTGCTTAAAAATATGAGCTGTGATTGTTGTGCAGTCCCAACAACATAGGGAATATCATGACCCATCAGTGATTGTTATTGTATGAATATGATTCCTATGATAAGAGCGATTACGCATTAGGAGATTTGAATGAAAGTCGACAACACTGAAACTTGGAACATTCTTATATCTTCATTGGCAATGCAGTGCAATATCAGTGTTTGGCAATATGTGTTTATTGGAATATCGGCAGGACTGATAATACCTACAGTGATAAATAATAGAACAGCACTACTGGTAAGAATAAATGGTAATGACATCAATGCTAATCAGAAATATTAGAAAAATGAAAGAGATCGCTGCTCCTTATATATACTGTCACTCAATTATTTGAGTAGGTCATTGGCAATCCTCATATATAGATGAGCTATGCTATTAATGACTTCAACTAATCCCTCAAACTAACGAATCAATAGAAAATAATGAGGAACAAATAGAGGGCTTTTTTAAACTTTAATACGAGTATTCCATAATGAGTCCAAAAGGGGTGGCATTATTTTGCATAATTTACCGAACAGTCACCCAATAATCTATTCTCATCAAACCTTCGAATCTGCTCACAGAAATAAAATGCAAGATAATCGAAATCTCCATGTAGTAGGTTCTGTGAAGTGACATGGACATGGATTAGGATGAAATAGGAATACGTTCCAAAATTCACTGCTGGTCCTTGCGATGGTTGCATATCAAGAAACTAGGTCAAGTCTCGCGCCAAGTACAAGAAGTTTTAGTCTGTTTTATAAATTAGAAAATGATGCTACCCAGTACTGGCAGTTCATTTCGAAACGTAGCCCTAGTCGATTAGGAGTTTGACCAGAGTTGATCGTAACACAGTTGATACACGACTGGCAGGCCAATAGCGAGCTTAAATTGCAAAGAACTTTTAACCCGGGAGTAGACAAATAGAGTGTCAGACACATTCTAACACAATGATTTTCAAATGGAGAACAAAAATGCGCGACTATTCCCGGGTTAATAAGACTTCCGTCATGCGTGCGAGAAAGTCCACTTGCGATATTTTTCGTGCTTATTCCATCAAATCGATGCCGAATAGCTCGAAGGGTTAAAAAAAGGTAGCTCGTACCATATTGTACACCGAGTTATACTTATATTTCTGTATCGTAAGAAATATTCGTGCGGCATAGCTCGAACTTGTAACCTTTTAATTTTCTACGAAAGCTTGTCTTATGATATCGCTAAGATTACGTTTCAACGGGGAAGAATGGAGCTGTGAAATAGTGATTTATCAAAAAAAAAAAACTATAAATACACTGATAGTGATTTAATACAAATATAAATATTTAGTAACAAACTTGCCGTTCTTTTCATATCTTTATCCTCATCCTGAAATAATCCTTTGTTCACTAAAAACTTTTAGCATACGTAAGAAATAGTCCATTCGCTAGTTTAACTCGTTTAACTGGAAAGAAAGGTTCTTTTGTTATGACTTCCATTCTTTTAAATATATGTCAATGCAGTACAAACTACTTAATGATCTTGCCATCTAATAATTTTATATTTAAAATGCATTATCGTTTCTGATACATGTATTTAAAAAATGTATGAATTTCCAGAGAAATTACAGAATATCCACAAGTGGGAACTTTGGATATCTTACGGATATCAGTTTAGATATTGAGGATATCTTCTGGATATCCTGTGGATATTGACAGCCAAATTAGGATATCCTATGGATATCAAATGCTGTGTGGGAAAGTGTTAATAGGCTTTTTCAATATATTGAACTATAGTTCTTAAAGAATTCTAATATAGTTCCCGGCCTCGTTCTAAGGGTTGCTTTGGGAACCAGTGTTAAGTAGCTGAGAACCTCTGCCCGCCAAGCTACACATACATGATCACGTTCAGCTCGGCTACCACGGGATACGCATTATCGACGGAGACAATGATAACAAAATCCTACTCCCGGACTTGCCGCTACGATTTAGCGCCATGCTTTTGGTATCTCCTAAAACAGAGATGAGAAGGGAGATGCACAACGCTACAATTTTAGGCGATACCCAAAACATGGCGCTAAATCGTAGCGGCGAGTTTGGAAGTAGGATATTGTGATCATCCCCTCCGTCGACAATGCGAATTCCGTCATAGCCGAGCGAAACGTGAACACGAACCTGTAGCTTGGCGGGCAGAGGTTCTCCGTGTACCTCTACGCTGGTTCCCAAAGCAACCCTTAGGACGAGACCAGGAACTACAGAACTTCTCCAGAACTATTGAAAAAGCCTATTGTTGAAACGTTTTTGAGACATTTTTAAGAAAGTGCGGTACCAACTTGATATCATGTAGGACCTTAATTTTTGAAAAATGTTTCATAAATAGACAAAAAGAACCAAGAAGAAGAAGGAATAAGAGGAAAAGAAAAAAATTAGTTGGACAGAAATATTGAAAATTCGAAAAATTGAATAAAGCTTTCCAAATACTACTAAAAATTATTGGATCTTGATTTACTTTCACAATTTATTCAAAATAAAAAATTGAGGCTAAATCGAAACCTTGCAGAATATACGGAGTAGATAAAAATTAAATTGAAATTGTAGAATATCGAAAATGATTTACGTTCAAATTCAAATATTAATAAATTAGGTGTTTCAAACATTAAAATAATTAATTAAATCAATCAAGTAAAATATTAACACTTAGATATTGGAAACTTTGAGCAAGCATATTTAGAAGTACTGGAGGTTGCCTAAAATTGTGTGCGCACAAATCCGTCGCGCAGAGCTCGGTTAGTAGGAGCAGGTGGAGAGTGGGGGGAGCGCTTGAGACAGCGCCCGGACTCCCAGCGCTCATTCTTCCTCGAGCCGGTCTCCTATACTGGTCTCTTGGAATCGATCCTTCTTATTGATTTCCAACCTTCCTCTCTCTCTCTCTCTCTCTCTCTCTCTCTCTCTCTCTCTCTCTCTCTCTCTCTCTCTCTCTCTCTCTCTC